>OZ024741.1:118202478-118234978 GCA_964016885.1 Eledone cirrhosa | reverse complement strand
TAATAAATATGTGTATATATATTTTTTTTGGGGGGGACACACACACACACACACACACCCTGTATATATAAAGCAATTTGATATATGAGCAGAATTATCCAGCAAAGATTTATTTGGCTGTTGAGAAAGAACAAAAATATTACCAAAATAGTTTAACCCACAGAAGAAAGAAAATACAGAACACTTTGAAAAAAATCTGATTAAAAGACAACAGAAAAGAAATTGAATAAAAATAAAATATTTGAAGCTTTCATCTGTAAACAAAAAATTGTTTAAACAATAAAACAAAGGTAAAATCCTCTTGTGACCAAATTCATAGTGAAATACAATGCTTATGTATTTCAATTAATATTTTCTTTTGTGCCAGTATTTCTAATGAAATACTATTTCAGTTGATTATTGAAGAATTCTGAGGAATTTACAAAAATGATTAATTATTACATTACTAAGATAGTAACTTAAAATAGGGTGCCCAGAACCCAATCACCCCTCCTGCTCCTCATTCTTCTGTGTCATTAGGGCCCATGCCTTTCCCTTCCTTTTCTGTTTTTTAACCCTTTAGCATTCACATTACTCTATATATATACTATTATATTTTCATGGTAAAGACTTTAGCTCGCATAACTATCTCACATAATATCGAATCTATGAGATTTTGAAAGTATATATTTTGAGAACAATACCTTAACATCAGTTTGGGTGACCAGTTACAGCCAGTTTCAACAGAAAAAGGTAGAGAATTCTGGCCGGTTTGAACATTAAAGGGTTAAAAATATTTTCTTATTTTACATTCTATTCTTTCTTCTTACATCAAATTATGTTGGAAGATTATAATTTAAATAGAAATCATTTTAAATGGGTGCTAAGAGAGACTGATTAGTACAGGAAGGTGTATGCATTTATGATGAAGTTGTAGGAGCACTATCGTGATACAGCGTACTTTGGGCACTTTAAACCTGGCAAAGCCCATCCCCTCTCCAGATCTGAACACAACTGATTTATTATAGAGAGGGGGTAGAGTGAAAAAGATAAAGAGAAAGATTCAACCCCAATACTGGGCTGGTACTTTTCGTTATTGACCTCAATAGGATGAAAGGCAAACTTGACCTTGCCATGTTTTGAACTCAGAGTGCAGACAGCTGGTACAAATCCCCACAAAGCATTCTAGCCAATGTTCTAACAACTCTACCAACTCACTGCCTATAAGTGTGTATGTATGTGTATAAATAATAATGGTTTCTTATATAGGCACAAGGCCAGCAATTTTGGGGGGGCGGGGAAAGTCGATAAAAATCGACCCCAGTGCATGACTGGTACTTTATTTTATCGACCCCGTAAGGATGAAAGGCAAAGTTAACCGCGGCGGGATTTGGACTCAGATCATAAAGGGCCGTAACTATGCGGCAAAGCATGGCGTCCAACCTTCTACCGATACTGCTGATCCACTGCCCTGTGTGTATAAATAATAATAGTTTGGTAAATATAACCAAGGTATAGAGCAACTGAAGTCCGTAGGGCAAGTCTAAATATAATTGTTCAGGCCAGCTACAACAATGGAGCGAAACCAGGTACATACGTTTCGTTTGTCTGAAGAACCTGGTTCTTTTTTTCATCCTGGTTCATTTTCATAGTGCCTATGAAAATGTTGAACAAGTTGATCCTCCGGTCTAATGAAACATATGTAGCTGGTATAGAGCTGTTGTAGTAACTGGTCTTAATAATATATATAGTCATCATCACCATTTAACGTACATTTTTCCACATAAACATGGGTTAAATGAGTTGTCCAGATGTGAGCCAAGGCAAAGCAGATGACCATCTCCAGCTCACACTTGAGCGATTTTGGCTTGGTTTCTATGGCTGGATGCTCTTCTTAATGCCAACCACATTTACCATGTGTATAGGATACCTTTTATCATAACCACTTTACAGTGTGGAGTGAGTGTTTTTGTCATGACACTTCACAATCACTTTACAGTATAGACTGGATGCTTTTTGTCGTGGCACCAGAAAACGCCCACATTACAGTGTAGACTGGAGTGAGGGGGGGGGATTAGAGAGGTAGATCTAGGGTGAGGCACTTATCAGATGAGGGTGGATCAAGGGGAGTATTAGGGCATTGGAGTTGTATGGAAAGGGGAGGTAAGGGAGAGAGTAGTCCGTACTAGATATATGCTTCAACCTGTGTATATGGGAAAGCAGGTCTTCTGTATTACTGCATAATGCCAGAGATTACAATCCTGTATCATCAGCCTTGAGAAGTGTAATTGTGCAAGGTCAGCTTTTATCATCTCATCTTAAGTCTTCCTATTCCATAGCTTCAATCAACTTTGAGTGCCCTGCACCTTTTTATACAGCTGCCATCCTTCATATGCATCACATGTCCATACCAACGCAATCTCCTCTCCTGCACACTGCAGCTGATACCTCTTATGACTAGTTTCTCAGTTCATTTATGCTTTGCCATTCATGTATATTACTATTACGCATCCATCGAAGCATGCCAACTTTATTTCTTTCCAATCTTCGTAGGTCCTCTGCACACACTGCCCAGGTCTCACTACTGTGTAACATTGCTGTTTGTATATAAGCATCATAGAATCTGCCCTTCTTTTTGTACCTAGCAGCAGTAGTAGCTCCCTGAACTTTTTCCATCCTGTCATCACTCTGGCTACCATTCTTTCAGCACACTCACCTCCAGTTTATTTGGTCGCCTAGGTAGCAGAAGCTGTCAACTGCTTCTAAGGAACCTTCCAAGAATTTGATAGCACTTGTTTCTTGCAAGTTTGTTACTTACTGCTCCTGTGCAATGGCTACATGTAAAACCTACGTACTTAACTAACATATCTTGGATCCCACTACATCTCTTATGTATCCATAGCTTGAATTTGGGACAGTGGATGGAATTTCTACCCACCCTTTTCCTACACACTGAGCAGAGCCATTTTCTAGAAGGGATCAGGGCTGCCTTATTTTCCTGACTATTTCCTAGAACTTTGGTCTTTACTAATACACAAATATATATATATATTACTATTCGCTTCTGCATCTTTTATATCTCCATAGTTAATTTATTTGGCAATCAATGTTTATCATTGACTGATATATTTGTTATATTTGTTTCGACACACAAATTCATCGCCATCGCAACATATATATATAACACACTTGAAAATTGCAAACTTGACTGTCACCACAGAATATGAACCTGAAGACTGCGAAAGCATGAAAGTACTTGTTCAATTAACACTTAACATTTAATATTCTACCATACTATTTCATTCTAATATCATAATTTTAAAGGATTGTAAATAAAACGAGTAAATCAGACAAAGTTGGAATTCCTTTTATTAATATATATATATCATCATCGTTTAACGTTTATCTTCCACGCTAGTATGGGTATATATATATATAGCACCTTACCTAGCATTACTTACAACAGGATAACTTGTCTAACCCATGTCAGTGTGGAAAAAATGGACATGATATATATATATATCTCGGCTAGCCTCTTCCTCACACTTTCACTCACTCTCTGCTACTCACCCTCTCTCTCTCACTTTCTCCATCATCCCACACTATACAAAATTCTTTCCTCGCTTACATTCGCATGGCCAACGTGTTTTTTGCCTTCTCGTCAATATTCGCAAGTTCTTATGTTCAAATGAATCATTGACTTAATTTTCTCATCTCTTTACGTTGCCTTACCATTCATGTTTGTTTACCTGTCTCTTTCTCCACCCAATTCTTTTTATCCCAATAACTTAATTTAGTTATTGTATTGCCCTAGCTGGAGGTATATGGTCTGTAATGCGAAGAAATACCTATAATGGCTAGTAGACCACTGATCACGGATAGTCCTGGCTTCTATTTCTAATTCTTCATTTTATTATATATATCATATATGCAACAACACAACTTGCCATTTTAAATTTATATATATATATATACATATATATATATCAGAGACAGACTAATATAGGAAAGTATGTGTGTACATAAACAAGGAAGAGATGTTATATTAGCTACATTGTTGATTGGCTTCTTAGTTTTGTTTAGTCTTTTTTTTTTTTAGCTTATAATTTTATGATTTTTTTTTCTTCATTATAGAATCAGATTCTGTGAAAATGCGAGACCAGTTTGAAGAAAATTTTGACATCAAGAAATAAGTGAAAAATGTAAAGTGAATTTAGTAGTTTGTGAATGACTAAAATGACACTTCCATCAGTTTCAATACACACAACAGTCTCAGACGGAGTCACTGGCCAGACAAGTATAACTCCAAAATATTTTTAACATTATTTTCTGATCATCAGATCGGCAGACCAAGGGAACATTGTTTCCATTGGCCTTTGCATTGCTGATACTATTTACCATTCACAATTCCTGGCAGAAGGAGCAACATGAAATAAAGTATTTAGTTCAAGAATGCAACATGCTGTTTGGTCCAGGAATTGAAAACACAACCATATTATCATGAGTCTGTATGACACAGTGTGTGATAAGACCAGCCCTTTCCATCTACACAATTTCACTCACAATGCTTAGGTTGACCCAAAACTATAGTAAATGAAACTTACCCAAGAAGCCATGCAGTTGGGTTTGAACCCAGGATCAAATGACTGCGAAGTGAACTCCTTAGCCATTCAGCCATAACCACTAGGCCATGTACTTCTACTATGATACCAAAATAAAGAATGTTGCTAATGTTTAGTCTGAGGTCAACAATTAACAATGAAACATGATCAGTCAACCCTGACTCTAAGCTGCTGATATTAGGCATATGTGGAGCCTAATTTTAACAGTGATACTGTAATGGACCTCCAGCAGTATCAACGATGACTGTTCCAGTTGTTCAATCAATGGAACTGCCTGCTCATGAAATTAACAAGTGGCTGAGCATTCCACAGACATGTGTACCATTAATGTAATTCTCAGGAACATTCAGTATGACACAGATGAAAAGGGCTGGTCTTGTCACTCACTATTAAATTTCACTCACAATGCTTGGGTTGACCCAATCCTATAGTAAATGACACCCAAGAAGCCATGCAGTTGGGATTGAACCCAGGACCAAATGATTGGGAAGTGAACTCCTTAACCATTTGGCCATACTAACTACATTCAAATACTACTATATGTATCCTGGTTTAGAAGATGTACACCATATCCTTGCATGTAAGAAGTGACTAAAGTGGTTGGCATCAGGAAGGATATTGGGCCACAAAATATTGGTTTAAAAAATTCTTAACATTCTTGTAAATTGTGTATATGTGCGTGGTTGGTTTTTAGTGTGTGTGTGTGTGTGTGTGTGTGTGTGTGTGTGTGTGTGTGTGTGTGTGTGTGTGTGTGTGTGTGTGTGTGTGTGTGTGTGTGTGCGCGCGTGTGTGCGCGTGTGTGCGCGTGTGTGTGTGTGTGCGTGTGTGTGTGTGTGCGTGTGTGTGTGCGTGTGCGCGTGTGTGCGTGTGTGTGTACAGAGAGAGAGAGAGAGAGTAATGTTTCATGTATCTGTCAATAGATTATTTGTTAGTCTAATCTGTAGAACAAAACCAAGCAGAGGTAGAAAGCCACCGATGTTTTAAAATGTTTAAAACCTTATTTAAGTGTTTGCCAAGTCAATGTTTGGTGTGTAAACAGCCTTACATATTTCCACTAAGTATATAAGAAAGAGGCCACAAGCTGAACACAAGCACACACGAACATGAAGCAACAAGGACAGCTCAGATAAACATTGACTAAAACCAGTGCTGAACTTTTGGGCAAGGAAAAGTGGGCAATTAAGTGAGATTAAAAAATATAATTCACAAAATAGTACAGTAGAGTGTGCAAATTCCTTAGTTGGTCAGCATAAGAACAATAATAATGGTTTCTAATTTAGGCACAAGGCCAGCAATTTGAGAAGTATCAAGTTGATTACATCAACCCCAGTATTTAGCCACTACTTTATTTTATCAATCATGGAAAGATGAAAGGCAAAATTGACCTCGGTGGGATTTGAATTCAGACTACAGGGAGCTGGAATGAATATCAAAGCAACCTTTGACAATAATAGTGATTTCTAATTTAGGCACAAGGTCAGCAATTTGAAGGAAGGGATTACGAATCATCAATACTTGACAGGTACTTTATTTTATCACCCCCTACAGTGGAAAGATGAAAGGCTAAGTTGACCATGGTGAGATAAAGAACCTGAACAAAAGTAAAGCATTTTTTTAACAATAATAACAGATTGACTAACCATGCATGCATATTTAGCAAGATGTACATAGAAGGAGAGACAGAGAGTGAGATAGAGTGCAAAAATATGTCCATGCTGGGCTGAGGGGGCAGCAGGCAACCTGTAGAAATACTCACATCAGCCTGAGATAGAGAATGACAGTCTATAGTTGGTAGAGTAACCATGCCAACTGACATAGACCGTCGTTTTTGGGTCTGCTTCCAAAAGAAAGGAGGGAAAGAGAGAAACAAAGAAAAGAAATAACAGCATATATTATACAGCAAAAGAAAAAAAAAAAACATTTTCTTCTGTAAGTAAAATTTAGATTTATTTCTGAAATAAAAATATAAAAAAATTATCACATTCCAGTCAGGACGGCCTCTATTTTATCGCCCCCATCCCCCATATGGGAAGGAGGAATTAAGTTATTCTCAAACTGAAGAAATGGCTTGAAGGCTTGCAATAGGGGAGACCTTATTAAAGGTATCCAAAGGCAACAGTACTGAGTTCAAAACCTGATGAGGTTTACTTTGGTGGTAGACTTAGTCACTTGATTTTAAATTATCACCTAACCTTGGGGTCAATTTAGCAGTATCCACTCTGTTGTAAAGGTTCAAACCATGTCTCCAGTTTGGGGATACCTTCCTCCATCCTTCTCACCAGTCTTGAGTCCTGAAAAGGGTTATGCTCTGTAATAATTCTATCTAAATTTGAAATCATGTCTGGAATGCACTTTTCATTAGGACAATTACCAGCTTCACAAGAAAAAAAAATACATAGCAATTGAGTAAAAATGTTTATATTGACCATTGATTGGGTGCGAATATGTGGTCAAAACAATAACGTCCTCTTTCCTAGAGATTCTGTATTTGGGCTCCCGTTTTCTATTACAAAATATAAAACTTACAGTCACTTAATGCTATATGAAACTGGGATAAACCCTGACCTTCATAAATAAATACAGGGAAAATGAAAACTGAAAATAAAAAAAAAATCTATTTAAAACAGTTTTCTATTGTGAAAACATCCAGTTGACACAAGAAACATGAAAAATTTGAAATTTAAAATGTAGTTATCCCAACACAGCAATTAGTGGTCAGGGCCCCCTTAGCACAATAGCTAACACACTCGCCAGGTATTCAAGAGATGTGGAATTTTGACCCCTAACAGGCACTTCTGTCAACCTTTTCCCATCTTCAAGAGTATTTTACTTGATTTTTTTCAACCATTATTTATAATGATCTAAAGCTAAAAGTACCTCTTTTATACTTTTAATAGATATTACAACAGCATATGTAATATAACAACCTTCCTGTCATTTATTCTGATAAGTCTCACAAGTTTCAACATAAGGGAATGAAAAAAAAAATAGAGAGAGGTGGAGTGAGGAATGTGCTGAATAGTTCCTATTTAAAGAGTTCCAGTGATGTATTTCTCTCTAGGACACTTAAATAGTTTAACCCTTTAGCATTTACATTACTCTTTATATACTATTGTATTTTCACAGAAAAGGCTTTATCTCACATAATATCAAATCTACGAGATTTTGATATTCATTTTGAGAACAATACCTTAACGTCAGTATGAATGGCTGGTTAGAGGTGAGAGGATTCTGACTGGATACGGTCGGTTTAAATGTTAAAGGGTTAAGAGTACGCATGCTTGTGGAATCTTCAGTAACTTACATGTTCATTTCATTCTGTTGAACATATCAACTGGAACACATGTCATCATAGCTGATGGAGTGCCACGCACACACAGTTTGAACAGAAAGAGATGAGAGAATTTTGGCTGGTTTAAATGCTAAAGGGTTAATCTAATATATGAAAAAAATAAGCCAATAGTTAAATCAGACCAAGGAAACAATTTTACTATTAGTCTTTCTATTGTAAAGACAGATGGCTTAGTATAGGCATGGGCAATCTTTATCGAGCAGTAGGCTACAAAGGATGTGGTTCATCATAAGGTGGACTGCAATACTAAAATATTCAAGGTAAGTTTGAAATTAGTCATGCCATTCAGAAAGCCAAATGGACCAGTTTACCCATGACTGGTTTAGTAGTTAAAAGTACTGGACTATTGATTGTACGATTGTGAGTTCAATTGCTAAACTGGGCAGCAGGTTGTGTCCATGAGCAAGACATTATTTCAAGTTGCTCTTGTCCCATCAGTGGGAAAAAGTGATTTGTGATGACAATGTTGCAAGCTGTATCAGCTTTTGCCTTCTGAGATTTGCATGCATGGGCTACTGCTGCTGCTCCTGGCAAATCCATAGTTAGTCAGCGATGAGTACAAAGCCCATGGCTAATCATGACTAAAGAAGGCCTTTCCTTCTCCAATGCTGATACTATCTGCTAGTCACATCTGGCAGAAGTGTCACCACATTAACTGGTGATAGGTGATGGCATTTGAACTCAGAATGCACAGAGATGGAACAGATACTGAGACTTTAGCAATTGTCAATCCAATGCCACTAGATTGGTACTTTATTGACTCCAAAAGGATGAAAGGCAAATTTGTCCTCACTGGGATTTGAACCCAGAGCAGCAAAGTCACAACAAATACGACAAAGCAATTTCTCTGATACCTAATCACAGAGAGAGAAAGAGAGAGAAAGAGAGAGAAAGAGAGAGAAAGAGAGAGAAAGAGAGAGAGAAAGAGAGAGAAAGTTGAGAGAAGAGAGAGAGAAAGAGAGAGAAAGAGAGAGAAAGAGAGAAAAAGTGAGAGAAAGAGAGAAAAAGTGAGAGAAAGAGAGAAAAAGTGAGAGAAAGAGAGAAAAAGTGAGAGAAAGAGAGAAAAAGTGAGAGAAAAAGTGAGAGAAAGTGAGAGAAAGTGAGAGAAAGAGAGAGAAAGTGAGAGAAAGAGAGAGAAAGTGAGAGAAAGAGAGAAAGAGAGAAAAAGTGAGAGAAAGTGAGAGAAAGTGAGAGAAAGAGAGAGAAAGTGAGAGAAAGAGAGAGAAAGTGAGAGAAAGAAAGAGAGAGAAGAGAGAGAAAGTGAGAAAGAGAGAGAAAGAGAGAGAAAGTGAGAGAAAGAGAGAGAAAGTGAGAGAAAGAGAGAGAAAGTGAGAGAAAGAGAGAGAAGAGAAGAGAGAGAAAGAGAGAGAAAGAGAGAGAAAGAGAGAGAAAGGGAGAGAAAGTGAGAGAAAGAGAGAGAAAGAGAAAGTGAGAAAGAGAGAGAAAGAGAGAGAAAGAGAGAGAAAGAGAGAGAAAGAGAGAGAAAGAGAGAGAAAGAGAGAGAAAGTGAGAGAAAGTGAGAGAAAGTGAGAGAAAGTGAGAGAAAGAGAGAGAGAGTGAGAAAGAGAGAGAAAGTGAGAAAGAGAGAGAAAGAGGGAGAAAGAGAGAGAAAGAGAGAGAAAGAGAGAGAAAGAGAGAAAGTGAGAGAGAGCGAGAGAGAGAGCGAGAGAGAGAGCGAGAGAGAGAGCGAGAGAGAGAGCGAGAGAGAGAGCGAGAGAGAGCGAGAGAGAGAGCGAGAGAGATAGCGAGAGAGATAGCGAGAGAGAGAGCGCGAGAGAGAGAGAGAGAGAGCGAGCGCGAGAGAGAGAGAGACAGAGAGAGAGAGAGAGAGCGCGAGCGAGCGAGCGCGAGAGAGAGAGAGAGAGAGAGGAGAGAGAGCGAGAGAGAGAGAGAGAGAGCGAGAGAGAGAGAGAGAGAGCGAGAGAGAGAGCGAGCGCGAGAGAGAGAGAGAGAGAGAGAGAGAGAGCGAGCGCGAGAGAGAGAGAGAGAGAGAGCGAGCGCGAGAGAGAGAGAGAGAGAGAGAGAGCGAGCGCGAGAGAGAGACAGAGCGCAAGAGAGAGAGAGAGAGAGCGAGAGAGAAAAAGGGAGAGAGAGAGCGAGAGAAAAAAAGGGAGAGAGAGAGTGCGAGTGTGTCGACAATGATAAGTGTTTTAGTTGATACGTACATGAAATGAACCTCTAGGAGGTTCAGTGTGGCACAGAATATGACAAGGTTGGCCCTCAAATTACAGGTACAAATCATTTTTGCCAGCTGAGTGGACTGGAGTAATGCAAAATAAAGGAGAAAACCCACTGCCAGAAATTGAATTCACGAGTTGCCAAAACAACATTATACATAATGTCTAGAAGTTTAGGGAGCTGGTACCTCTGTGGACAACAAAAAGCTTCTCTCTCAGAATGAAGGGTTGACTATATGATGCTTGCATGTAAACTGCAATGCCAAATGGCATTGAAACATGGGCCTTGATTGCAGAAGACATGCAAAGGCTAGAAAGAAATGCAGCAAGAATGCACTGCTGGATGTGTAATGAATGAAATAGCATAAGTGAACTGAAAGAGAAACATGGCAAAAGCAGAGGAATTGAATGTAGTGTGCAAAAGAGAAGACTGTGACGGTAAGGACATGTAATGCAGATTGAAGATGACAGTTACATAAAGAAGAAAGAGATGGGATAGAGTAGTGAAGATCAACCATAAGAAGATAAACCTTACAACAGAAATGACAAAGGACAGTGAGAGTTGGTGCTATACGGTGCTGATGAAGATCTGGCCACCGGCATAAATGTGACTTGATCCATCACTGCACACCCCCACCTCAGCATCACTTCTTAGTTACATCTCCACCTTCTCCTAAAGTCCTTAGATACCCTCTCTATGGCCCCCTAGTAGCTATTCCTCCACCCCTGTGCACCCCACTCCACAATTCCTCCTCCACCCCTGTGCACCCCACTCCACAATTCCTCCTCCACCCATGTGCACCCCACTCCACAATACCCCTCCACTACTACTTCATAGCTGTTCTCACCATCAATACATTCCCTATGCTATTAGAGGTCACCGTTTCCCACAACTCATCACCATATCAAATCACACCCCACCATACATCCATAATTTCATGGTTATCCCCCCCCCCCAGCAGAGCAGAGAGGGCTCATTTGGGACAATAACTGACAAACTAGTGTGGGTGCCACAAAAATATAGCCAGTACATCTTGTAAGAAGCCCTGCTGTAGAAGCCATGCCAAAATGAATGTGTGTGTTAACGGCACGAAAACCTCTAGAATAGATCTACATGATAAACGCACTTAGTACACATAGTAAAGTGGTTTGAGATACGTAAAAAGCTTGCCAAAGAAAAGGGTTCGGAGGTTCCTTCAGTTGGGTGACCTACACGATCGCACCCGGTACACGTACAGTGGTTGGTGATAGGAAAGGCATCCAGCCGTAGAAAGCTTGCCAAACAAAGAGATGAGAGGCCCCTTCAGTTGTGTCAAAACTTAACCTCCTTAGTGCTTGTGCCATTCGGTAGAGCGTGGGACCATATGTGAGAGAATGCGTGTTCCCTGCCTGTCTGGGATAGACCCGTCCAACCCTTCAGCGTGGAAAATGGACGTTAAACAGACAGATAGACAATTCTCTCTGCTATTCTCCTTGTATAAGTTACCACTACCAAGGACACCTTGGTAGTGGTAAGTTTGGAAACCACTGTGCAAAAAAACATCAATTTACTACTTTAAATAAATGTATATACTTTCTAAAACCATTGTAGGAATGTGATGAATAGAAAGGTAAAAGACAACAACGATAGTAATAAATAAATAAGACTAACTAAACAAAAGCGTCCCCTCCTCCAACGAAATAGAAACTAATCAGATAAACTAAAACTAGTATAGGGCAACTAAAATATGACTAAAAATGCTGATGGTGGTGGTGGTGGTGGTGGTGGTGGTGGTGGTGGTGGCGGCGGCAGCGGTAATTGTGTCTGCCCTAATAATGAAGGTGGTGGTTCTGGAGGTAGTAGTAGTAGTAATAGCAGTGATAGTGACCCTCTTAATGACAGTAGTGGTGGAGTAGGAGGTAGTAGTAGCCGTAGTGATAGTAACCCTCTTAATGACAGTAGTGGTGGAGTTGGAAGTAGTAGTAGCAGCAGTGATAGTGACCTGCTTAATAACAGTAGTGGTGGAGGTAGTGGTGGAAGTAGTGGAAGTAGTGGAGGTAGTGGAGCTAGTATTAGCAGCAGTGATTATGACAAGTCCTAATAATTCTTACACACAGCCAAGATTGAAGGTTATTTTGTTCTGCATGTGTGAAATACTTAATAAGCATCTGTGAAACAATAGCCCTCTTCTACCAAAATTAAAGGTTCATGACAGGAAAAGAAAACCTAACAGACTTTATAATTAAACTCTTTCGTCCCCAACACATTGGAGCATGTTTGACAGTAAAATGTGTTATTGCAACCCCTTAATGATAATTTCATACCTAACAAAAAATGTCAATTTATATCTTAGAGCATTGGGCTTGCACTCGGTAGGTTGTTGGTTCAATTCTCGGACCAGGTGATGCTCTGTGTCCTTGAGTAAGAAACTTTATTTCACGTTGCTCCAGTTTACTCAGCTGTAAAAATGAGTTTGCCAAGTCACTGGTTGCAAGCTATATCGGTCATTGCCTTTCCCTTGGATAACATCGGCGGCGTGGAGAGGGGGAGGCTGGTATGCATGGGCGACTGCTGGTTTTCTACAAACAACCTAGTCTCAAGGGAAGCATGCATATATACATATATATATATATGATAATAATAATGGCTGCCCGTTGCAAATGGTGGTGCATATGAAAAAGTGAGTCCTTCATCAGTGACCCTCCAACCGTCCCAGGCATTTCATCGCTTTAAGGGCCATATGCCTCAGGTTGGTGCGAACAACGGCTAAAAAAAAGTCGTTGGGACACGTAAATAAAGGGGACGTTAGGGTAACAAACAAAATGGTTTAAGCAACGGAAAGTGAGAAGAAATAGACAAGTCCCAGATCTCTATGAATATAAACTCGGTGAAATCGTGAACAAGAGACAAAAGACCATCAAACCTGGTTGAAATGTGAGAAAGGAAGGAATTTCGCACAAGTCTAACGGGGGATATATATATAATTTCAGCGAGATCGCATTTCGGCTGTGGTCAAAAACAAAGCGAAACGCAATTTTCGAGATATGCGGCAAGCGCTCAATGGACTAAAAGAAAACCAGAGCAATTAACATACGCATATATATACGCAGTAGAGGAAGAACACGGAAAACATGGGCGGAGGCGGTGAGAGCTGACCTCAGATCGCTGAAGCTCACAGAGGAGATGACGATGGACCGTGACAAATGGAGAGATACTGTACTGAATAGGACCCGTCCCACCCTTGCAAGCAGGGAAAAGCGGACTTAAAATGATGATGATATATATATATATGGCTAAAATTACTCTTCTAGGCTTTAATTACTAACTAGTATTTTCTATATAATGACACCCCTTAATTTAGTCCCTAAAATATATTTAATATTAAACCTTTTAAAAGCAGGAGTGTGAATGTATAAATGTGTACTGTTATATATTGTAAAGTAGTCGTGTTGGTGACACGACAAAAAACACCCAGCTCATCCTGTTAGGTGGTCGTTTTGATGCCACGATAAAAAGCTTCGAGTCCACGCTGTAAATGTAGTTGGCGTGAGGAAGAGCATCCAGTCGTAGAAATCAAGCCAGAAACAGTTCTGTATGAGCAAGATACAGTCACCTGATCTGGCTTGTCCCACAACGGGAAAACTCGCCCACCATCATCGTTTTATGTCTATTTTCCACACTAGCATAGATTAGACGGGTTGTCCCACTTGAGGCAAGTCAGGTCAGGTGATCGTGTCTTGCTCATGTAGAACTGTTTCTGGCTTGGTTTCTACGGCCGAATGCCCTTCCTAACGCCAACCACATTTACAGTGTATGCTGGGTGTTTTTTGTCGTGACACCTAAACGACCACATTACAGTGTGGACTGGATACTGGGGCAGGTGTGTAAAGGCATGAGATAAGACTGGTGTGATCACATGTGGGTGGGGTGTTAGGGCGTGGGGGGTGTAGGTGGATGGAAGATGGTGACTAAGAGGTGCATGCTAAATGCATGCTTCAATCTGTGCGCATGGAAAGTATTACTGCTTAACGTCAAAGATCGCGGTCCCGTGTCATCACCTTTGAGATGAGCAATTGGGCATGGTCAACTTTTATCACCTCACCCCAAGCCTTCCTAGGTCTTCCTACTCCATAGCTTCCATAAACTTTGATCACCTTGCACCTTTTTATACAGTTGTCATCCTCCATACGCATCACATGTTCATACCAACAAAATCACCTTTCCTGCGCACTGCATCTGATTCCTCTTTCCAGTTTCTTTCTTAGTTCATTTACATTTTGCCGTTCACATATTACACATCCATCGGAGCATGGAGACTTCATTTATTTCCCATCTTCGTAGGTCCTCAGCATACAGTGCCCAGGTCTCGTGCAGCATTGCTGTTCGTATAAATGCATTGTACAACCTGTCCATTTTGAGAGAAAAATCTTTTTGCAGCTAGCAGCGGTCGTAGCTCTCTGAACTTTCTCCACCCCGTTCTTACTCTGGCTACTGTACTTTCGGAACACCCTCCTCCACAGCTAATTTGGTCACCCAGGTAACGCAAACTATTTCTACAGAGCCCTCTGAGCATTTGAAGGAGCTAGTATCCTGTGGGCTCTTGCTACTTACTGCACCTGTACGTTCTTTGATAACCTGCCTGTGATTGCACTATATCTTTTATGTACCCATAGCTTGCATTTGGGACATAGGGTAGAATTTCTAAATACTCCTTTCCTGCACACTGAGCAAGGCCATTTTCCCTGGGGGAATCTGGGCTGTTTTTCTTTCTACATACCAGGACGTTAGTTCATGTATCTGGTCAGATTATTACTACTACATTCAAACAAACCAACATAACACAGTTCACTCGGTTCTTTGTTGTTTTCCTATCTTATCGACAATAGTTTCGAAGTAAGCTATTTTCTTAATAAAAATCCTTTATGTAGTGACCATGTTTTACATGTTCTTTCCCCGGCATTTTCTCCACAATGCTTATATATGGGACCATTTTTACCATCTCCATAATCACCCAACAAGCCAACAACAATAGCAACTACAACCGCTGCTCCGTTCTTAGGAAAAACAACAAACACAAACCAATACATTCTTCGCTAAACAACTCTACAATCCACTACATTTCCTTTTCGCTACATACATACATATATATATATATATATATATATATACATACATACATATATATATATATATATACACACACACGCTCGCACGTGCGTCAGACAGTTGGAAGCGTTTGAGCAGGTTTGCGAAACTTTTACACTCACTTCTAGTCCTACACAGTACACATAATAAATGTCACCATAGGTTGAGATTTTTATGAATCAATATAACACAGGATATTAAAATAAAATATATTTAAGTGGTGCAGTTGAACAGCCAAGGATTTAAGTACAGAGTTACATAGTAACAAACAAAATATACAGAGAGAGAGAGATGGAGAGAGCGAGCGAGAGAGAGATGGAGCGAGCGAGCGAGAGAGAGATGGAGAGAGCGAGCGAGAGAGAGCGAGAGGGGGAGAGAGAGATGGAGAGAGCGAGCGAGAGGGGGAGAGAGAGATAGAGCGAGTGGGGGAGAGAGAGATAGAGCGAGAGGGGGAGAGAGAGATAGAGCGAGAGGGGGAGAGAGAAATAGGGGGAGATAGAGAGAGATAGGGGGAGATAGAGATAGAGAGGGAAGGATATAAGAAACATGAATTGAGTTTTGGAAGCCACTTTACAAGGCAAATGCGGCTCCGTATATTGAAGTAACAAAGCCAGATAAGCTCCTTATTCGGCCGTTACCTCAATATTCATTGCCCCACTTGTATTACAGGGGCTTTTAAATCGTACCCCCCCCCCCACACACGCATTACTTTCCTTAAGTATGGAGTATAAAGTTGAATAATGGTCTTCATGCTTTGTAGCACAGAGTTACGCCCCTTTCTGATCCGAGTTCAAATCCTGCCGAGGTTAACTTTGCCTTTCATCCTTACGGGGTCGATAAAATAAAGTACCAGTAATGCACTGGGTAATTGTTGTCCTTGTGCCAAAAGTAGAAACAATTATATATATACTTCATTTTTGTATTTCTTTTTCAAGATTTCTTATCTGAAAACGTGTATTGAAACAGATATTGTACTTTGGGAGGGTCATGCTGCCAATTAAAACACACGCACTTGCTGATTTTCACTTCAATTTATTACAAATTTCCGTTTGGTTGGTTTAATAACGGGATATTTGTTTATTTATTATCAAACCTCTTTCGTCAAGATCGAGGAGACCACTAATCATGGGAGTATTCAAGGCATGGGGATATGCAGAGTGGGTATATAGACAGGTAAAATCCCAATCGGTTTCGGGAATTTAAACACCCACCTCTCTCTCACACGCACATTATATATATATATTTATACACACACACACACACACACGTTGAAACGGCGTAAGCTCAGTCATCGGGCATTAACCATTCACTGTGTCTACACGTACTCCACTTCCGAATGCAGTAACTCTGTTTTGGCCCCTCCTTCCACGACACCAGAGCTACCCGAGACCACCTACACCCTCTGCACAAAATTAAGTGTATCTGATCCAGATATTTTTGTCAACCATAACGCTTTATCTTTATAACATACATACATGGACAGCAGTTGAATGGTAAACTTAATCCATTGCCCAATTTAGCACCACCACCATCAACCCTCTGTCATGAAAATATAAAAAGTCATAGGGCACTACTCTTCCTCTTGACCAAGTCATAAAAGGTACTATCAGAGTAGTTAACTCTTAACGTTCTGTATAGCATGGAACAGTAGAGACGTGCAAAACAATGGAGAGACCAATGGAAACATTACACTATCTATCGGTCGCAACTCTAGGTAGAAGGATAGAAGGAGCAGCGTGAAATAAAGTGTCTTGCTTAAGGACATAACGCATCGCCCGGTCCGGGAATCGAACTCAACCTCACGATTACGAATCTAATTCTCTAACCACTCAGCCACGCGCCTTCACATTATATATCATAGCAAACTACATTCTATTATATATTTTCTGTCCAATCAATGCAGGATTTTAATAGTTAAAATACAGTAGACGTACTAGTTAACTCAGATGTTTAAACCGAAGAGAGGGATAAATGAAAATAAACAACATCTTTGAAAATCAAACTAAATTTAAATTTACAAAGAATTATGAAACGATTTCTTCCAATCATTACTACTACCAGTGCCGGATTTACCATTGCACAGAGCCTCATTTGTCCTAAATCCAACTGACCACTACCATTACATCAAATTATGGAATTCTAATAGTTAAACTGGTGTTAACATATGTTTAAAAATATAATTGTTTCTACTTTAGGCACAAGGCCAGCAATTACCCAGTGCATTACTGGTACTTTATTTTATCGACCCCGTAAGGATGAAAGGCAAAGTCAACCTCGGCGGGATTTGAACTCAGATCGTAAAGGGACGTAACTATGCTGGAAAGCATGGCGTCCAACCCTCTACCGATACTGCCAATTCAGTTTAAAAATATAATGAAGCTCAACAACAATCGTTTTAAAGCCATTTTCTCTGCTTAAGCAAGGGTTAGCCTTGTGAGCCAAATGACAAGCTTCTCTGTTTTGCCCTACCACCTGCATCACTCCTCATCACCACCTTGCTTTGTCTTTCTTGATCCTTTATTTTCTTCCAGATTCATTTCCATCACCCCTAGCAAACAGTCACTTTCACTCTTCATCAGCACATGACCCAACCATCTCTTTATATTTCTCTTCACAACATTCATCACTAGTTTTATTCTCATCATCTGCATATCAAAAAATAAACTCTTTAATACTGCAGAGTTTCACAATGATCTCTCCAGTAGTAAAGATACTATAAACATTTGAATTTAAAAAAAAACCGTATAAAACCACATTCTTGAAAAGGACAAAAGAGCAGCACTATGACTGCACTTGCAGATTTTCACAACAATCTGTCCAGTAGTAAAAATGTTATAAACATTTGAATTAACAAAATCATTTTTAGATATTTTCATTTTCGGTTAAAATCATTGCAGGATGTTAAAATTTAATCAGAGTGATTACATTTATAAAAAATGGAGTTTTAAGACTTACATTATCTAAATTGAGAACAGAAGACGAAGGAGACTGTATGACAGCTCCCATGAAATTCTTTGATGTACTTGCACCATCTTGGGGTTCTGCTCCAAGTGACCAGCTTGACAATGACGTATTGAGAGCTTTGGCACGGCTTTTTACAAGCATTTCGTTTTTCACTAAAAATTTTCGAATCTCCCTTCTGTTAAGTCCACGAATTCCAAAAGTCAACTGAAAAAAAAAACAAAATAAAAATAAAAACAACATACTAAGGTTCTGATTTAGACATAAGGCCAACAATTTGGGGAGAGGGGAACGTCGATTAAATCGATCCCAGTGCGTTATTGGTGCTTTATTTTATCGATCCCGTAAGGATGAAAGGCAAAGTTAACCTCGGCGAGATTTGAAATTATTTTTTTTTTTAGGCACAAGGACAGCAATTTTGGGAGAGAGAAAAATCTATTAACTCGACTTAGTACTTAAGTGGTAATTTATTTTATCGACCTCCACCGCCCTCATAATAATAGTAATAATAATGATTTCTACTATAGGCACAAGGCCAGCAATTTCGGGGGAGGGGAAAGTCGATTAAATCGACTCCAGTGCATTACTGGTACTTTATTTTATCGACCCCGTAAAGATGAAAGGCAAAGCTAACCTCTGCGAGATTTGAAATCAAAACGTTAGAATGTAACTAAATACCACAAAACATTTCCACCGGCACTCTACCGATTCTACCAATCCACCACACTGCACACATAACGGAGAATACTTTCAATACAGTAAAAACAATGACACTGCACATATCCAAGGCACACAGAACTGTGCTCGGTAATGCAGTGACAGCACGCAATGAAAATAAAGATTTCTATTTTAGGCAAAAGACCAGCAGGAATAACTTTTAGTAATACTAGGCTGATAAAGGCCGTTATAACGTAGCCAATATCGTCTGATAGCCGATATATTAGCCTAAACCACCAAACATACCAATAATACTGTGGATCATATCTTAAGATTAGCAGACATTGTTTATGGACGTTTCCTATCAGGTTTTCTTTTGGTGATTGCTACATGTTTAATGAGGGAATGTGAGACATGGATAATAACAGTAGTAGTGATCATGATATTGACAGTTTGGGTTGGTTTATTTTGGTTAGAATTATCTGGCTAAAATTGGTCAGTTTTAATAATTTGGGTGATTCTGGTAGATGGTAACCACTGCTACAAATTAGAACTGTCCTTTCAAATATTCATTAGTATGTAAATAAGCTAATTAGCATAATTAATTACATTTTAATCGGTTTAGTTGAAATGTGTTGCTCCATTTGCAAGTTTTACTAAGGTCTATAAAAGGGGCGTGAAACAGGCGACCCGCGGGCCACAACCCGGCCCGCCAAACCAGTCAGAGTGGTCCGCGGTCACCGTTTTAAGTTTTTACCTTGTAGGCTTATTTAGCTTTTTTTTTTTCGTAACCGTAATACAATTTTCTGTTAGTTGACATATTAAAGGGCTTCATTGATAGGGTTATGTGTGTTATAATTTCCCAGTTCTATGTTATGGAAAGAAGTTGTGGTTTTCATTAGATTACATATTTTTTTACAGTGACTGGCCCTAATAGTTGTTCCAATGGAATATGTTGCACACCCCTGGTCTATAACATCCCCGAGTGATTATTATTCGATGTTATTTGAGATCATACTCTATTATTTTTAGCTATATAAAATATAAAAATGAATAGATCGCCTTTGAAGAAAATGAAAATATCTTGTCCGATTCAACACATCCACACACGCGAGTCGACGAGGGAGCCTTAACACTAAGCCGAACCCTACCATAACCATAACGTATATATTACGCAATGAATTCAGTGAATCGGGCGAGATATTTTCGTTTTCTTCGAGAGGGATTTATTGGCAAAGAATCCGGTGAATTAGTTGAGATATAGTTTCTTATTTCAAAATGTATAGAACAACATAACAGGAAACAACAAAGTAGAAAATTACCAACATTGTCGGTCATTATCAATATAGACGATTTGTTTTGAAAGACATAAGAAAGTCAACCATTATCAGCATAGTCAGACAAGAGCAGACCTGCCAGCCTCTAAAGACCAAAACGGGGAGAAATGAGGCAAAATAGGGATATTTTACATAATGAAAACTATACCCATTTTCACAAGAAAAGACATCTCTCATCTACCCCAAAGTGGGTGGGAGATCTCCCCGTCGGACGGGGAGAGTTGACAGGTCTGCAAGAGGTTTTGAAAGACAACAAAGCCATTATCAACATAGTCAGACGATAGGTTTGGAAAGAACAAAAGGCGTACATAAAGTCAGCTATTATCAATATTGTCAGACAAGTTTGGAAGCAGCAAAATGGGTATAACAACATAACCGTTATCAATACTGTCAGACGACAGGTTTGGAAAGAACAAAAAGGGTATAACAACAATGTCAGCCATTATCAATATTATCAGCCGACAGGTTTGGAAGAACAACAAACAGCGGCAGGCTTGGAAGGACACAGCATTTCAGAGAAACAACAAAAGAGGAAATTGGATATATTTTAAATGGAAAATCAAATACAACCGTTTCTTATGCCAATCTAGATTTTCTCTCTCTCTCTCGCATACGCACACACACAATCATATGGATAGATATTTGTAACATACACACGTAATACCACAAAATGGAGAAAAGAAACACCAATGTATTTAGACGTTCCAACTATTTCTGATTATAAAGTTGGACGCTGGTTTCTATATACTTCAAAAGTTCTATAACTGTTGTGTGTGAACGAGTAACCAAAACACTTGCTTGGGGGGAGGTGGTTCTTCTATGAAGACCTGCTGCTGCCTAGCTCTCATGAGAGTGTCTTACCACTTCAAAAGGTCTACAACGGTTGTGTGAATGTGTAACCAATGATCATATGAAACTTAACTGAGATCAAACATGCCCCGTCCTTGTATCAAAGTGACATGTATCTTTTGAAATTTGGCAAATACACTAAATATATACATACATAATTTAGTGTTTTCCGAAAGGACATAACTATTCATATAATCCAGAGAAGAGAGCAACAGAATTGAGAAATGTCTTATGAAGAAAAATTAAAAAACTTATGAATTACAACTTTAAAGGAGAAAAGAGAAAGAGAGAGTGATAGAAGTATTTAAAATGATGAAAGGACGCTAAAATATTATTAGTACATTTTTCCGGCGTAGAAAAAAGTAACAAACAAACAAATATTAGAAGAGATATGGCAAAGAAGGGACATGATAGAAATATTTTAGGCGATATCCAATTTTAGCTGTCTAAATGCCGCTTACTTCAATGTATGAGGCTATTCCAACAAATTTACATTCCCCCTTTTTTTTAGCCGTTAAAAGAAATATAGATTTATTTATTTTTATTTTTTTGCGATTTATTTGCCACTGGGGCATAGATTTCTTTATTTGCCCCTTTTTTGTTTGTTTGTTTTTTTGCGATTTATTAGCCTTTTGGGGTCACACACGCCCGCGTAGAAAGTGTGCGACCTTTCTGCCAGGGAGCACAGAGAGGGGGGGGGGGGTGCTCCCTTCTCTTACCTGTACAAGCCGATATAGAGAGATTGCCATTATTGCTACACGGGCCATTATTGCTACTTTCACCCATCTTTCATGGAATTGGCTAGGACTGAGTGCCTTTTTCGGGTGAAAGTAGCAATAATGGCCCGTGTAAGTGGGCCATCTCTCTATATCGGCTTGTACAGGTAAGAGAAGAAGAGAGCACCCCCCTCTCTCTGTACTCCCTGGCAGAAAGGTCGCACACTTTTTATGGGGGTGTATGTGACCCCAAAAGGCTAATAAATCGCAAAAAAAACAAACAAACAAAAAAGGGGAAAAAAAAAAAAAATCTATTTCTTTTAACGGCTAAAAAAAAAGGGGAATGTAAATTTGTTGGAATAGCCTCATACATTGAAGTAAGCAGCAACTGCAGCAAGTAAGCGGCATTTAGACAGCTAAAATTGGATATCGCCATATTTTAAATAACGAAAGGACTTGAAAATATGTTAGTACACTGTTCCAATATAACTTTAAGAATTATAACTTTAGAGGAGATAAGGCGTGATAAAAGTATTTAGAATGATGAAAGAATACGATAATATAATTGGTTCTACTTTTGGCACAAGGCCAGCAATTACTCAATACATTACTGGTACTTTATTTTATCGACCCCGTAAGGATGAAAGGCAAAGTTAACCTCAGCGGGATTTGAACTCAGATCGTAAAGGGACGGGACGTAACTATGCTGCAAAGCATAGCGTCCGACCCTCTACCGATACTGACAATTCACCAAAGAACACGATAATATAATGGCAATAATAAACTATTCCAGAAAATGAATAGAAATGTAAGTCACAATTATACTATTTTAGAAACAAAGCTTAAAGGCAACAATTATTTTATACTGTTCAACGAGTTATTAGCGGAATAGTGTGAAAGGTCATGTAAACGTCGCAACAGTAAATCACTTTAACCTTTTCATTACCATATTTCTAATGAAAAACAATGTCTATGGTTTTCAAATAATGCTAAAAATAATCAAGAATTTAGGAGGATTTAGAAATATAAACCTTCCTTATATTAAGCTGCTATTTGGAACAGTTCTTACATAAAATTATGATGGAAGTTTTTAGATAATCATAAACACATTAAAATAAAAACAGGAATGATTTCAGGCGGTTTGGTATCAAAAGAATTAACGATAAATATAGCTGATATAAAATGAATAAATATAATAAAATATAATTGATGAGAAGAAGCGAGGAAAGACTAAGTAAAATGCATTTTTTGAATCATCCAAAACTTCAACAAGCAGCTAAATTGGGCTGCAAATATCACAATACACTACCTTTGAAGTCTGTTTGCATGTGTGTATTATGGATGACTTTTATAAAAACGAAGATTACATTTTTGTTACGACGGTATTTTGAACTCGCACCGATTCACTTTGATTTCTCGTTTGAATTTAATATCACATGATACGTAATTTCCCGTCGCTGACGCAGTAGACAGACAGATGTAGATATAGGCTTGGCTTTTAAAAGACAAAACACACTATTAAAGGGAACAGAAAAAAAAAGGAAATGAAAAGGAGAAAAAGAAAGAAGGAACAAAAGAAAGGGGGGAGGGACAAACACTACACACCAGTCTGAGAGGTGCCTCAGCCGAGCCCCGCGGACAAAATGACAAAGACATTACCGCAGAGAAAGGCCAGCCGCTGTATATGCCACCCCTCCTCACGGGGCTGTTTTATCAAGCGGCCTGCCGTCTTTGGCTAGGTGGTTAAGGAGTTTGCTCCACAACCCTGTGAGTTGAATTTGGTAGGCGGTAACTGCATAAGCCTGTCGTATATATGTATGTGTGTGTCAGCGTTTGTAACTTACTGATATCAGGTGATGCCAACGAGGGCAATTGCAAAATAATAATATTTTTCTAACATTAATACACGGCCAGCAATTTGGCAAAAGAGAAAAGTCGATTTAACTGGTACTTTATTTATCGACCCTGGAAGAACGAAAGGCAAAGTTGACATCAGCAGGATTTAAAATCAGAACATAGAAAGTCGTAACTAAATACCACAAAGCCTTTTGTCCAATGGTCTATCAATACTGTTACTCTATGGCTATATAAATAACACAATGATAATAATAATTTCTGATTTAGGTACAAGGCCAACAATTTTGGGGGGAGGGGAAAGTCGATTAAATTGACTCCAGTGCATTACTGCTACTGTATTTTATTGACTCCGTAAGGATGAAAGGCAAAGCTAACCTCGGCGGCATTTGAAACCAGAACGCAAAGTGCCGAAACTTTATGCCACAAAACATGTTGTCCGACTCGTTACCGATACTGCCAATCTAATGCCCTAATAATAATAATAATGATTTCTACTATAGGCAAAAGGGGAGATGGGAAAGTCGATTAAATCGAACCCAGTGCATTACTGGTGCTTTATTTACCAACCCTGTAAGGATGAAAGACAAAGCTACCTCGGCAGGATTTGAACTCAGAATAGAGCGCTTTCTGTCTGTCCGTCCCTCACTCTCACTTTATATAGAGAGAGGGAACGCCAAGTAAGAGATATGTACATAAAAGAGAAAGCTGTGTGTTTTTGATGTGATAGAAAGAGGTAAATAGACAGAAAGTTATGATGTCACTCTCATCTATATAGAGAGAGGGGGGAGTGCCAAGCAAAAGAGATGTACATAGATAGAGAGAAAAAAAGGAACGTCATTTGTTTAGAGAGAGAGAGTGTGACAAAAAGAGGCAGAAGATGATGTCACCCTCATCTAGTAATAATATTTATGGACGACCTAAAGCTGTATGTGAAGAAATTTGAGAACTTAGTGCAGGCAGTATGTATCTTCTCAGAAGATATTAGAAAAGGATTTGGTCCCTCAAAATGCAACAAAGGTCATGGGAAGAGGAAAGTTTTAAATAACAGAGGGAGTAAAAATGCTTAGCAGGAAAATGAAATCTATTGAACCAGTGACAGGTTAAAATACCTTGGGGTTTTAGAAGCTGATGGCATTAACCCTTTAGCATTTACATTACTTTATATTTACTATTATATTTTCATGGTAAAGGCTTTACCTCATATATTTATCTCACATAATATCAAATCTATTAGATTTTGATGTTATTTATTTTGAGAATAATACCCTAACTTAAGTATGAGCAGCCAGTTACAGCCGGTTTGAACAGAAAGAGGTGAGAGAATTCTAGCCAGATACGGCTGGTTTAAATGCTAATGAGTTAAACAAAAGGTGATGAAGGAGATGATAAAGAAAGTATTTTAGGAGAGTGTGAAAATACTTGGGTCAAAATTGAATGGGGTGGCAAGGTGGGCATGAACTCAGCAATAAATGTTAGAGTGGTGGCAATGGTGTGATACAGAGGTAGGAATTATAAAGTTGACAGAAATGCTGAATTGAAGGAATTTGATAGTAAAAAAATGAAAATTACTGACAATATATGGAGCACATCACACAGATGAAGATTAAGGAAGATTGCTTATCTGAAAGGAAGATACTTGTTTAAAAACAATGAAAAATTGTTGGCAACAGTAAGAGAGGAAGTGACCCTTAAGGCTAGCGGCAGGGAAAAAACTAAACATGGGATGGAAGAGGAACATATGGAAGCAGTGCTCAACAAAGAACTACATAAAAAATTTCACACAATGATGATGGGATTGGTTAAAAAAAAAACAGAGTACACTTCTAGCAGTTCAGGATCAAACACTGGATACTAGCTGGCATGTTCACTAGCACAGTGTTTCCTAACCTATGGCTAAAATGGGCCATGGCAAATTTCAGAAATTTTACAATTTTTACTGGGCTACCAGGATAATATATGGGCTACAGCTTATTGAATAATCCATAGAGGTTTTTTGACTACTGGTCATTAAATTAATGAAATTAAATGTATGTAAATAATTTTAATATATTTAGATTATAAAAATTTAGTAATTAGTTATTGCTTGAATAACTTTTAATTAGTCAGGCATTGAAAAATAGTTTTTTCCACTGTAGAAAGAAAATTATACCATTTCAGTTTTGTGAAAATATTGCTCATTACAGCTATAACTTTTTTACACTGACAATGTTTTACACTATAATAATTTCATGGGTCACAGAAAAATTCTGGGTTCAAAGTGGGCCATGAGCTAAAAAAGGTTGGGAACCACTGCACCAGAGAAATAAACAAGTATCTTCTTTGTGCTGAATGTGCAATGAGTGGAACAAAACAATGTCACATATTGTTTGTGATTGTTTTAAACTTGTACAAAATCAATACAAGCTATGGCAGCATGATGAGGTTGCACAGATAATACATTGAAGTTATGTGAGAAATGGGAATTTGAAAGATCTGGTATGACCATAAGCCACAAAGAGTCATTGAATCAGAAATATGTAAAATATTAATACAAACTGACCAACAATTAGAGCACAATAGACCAATCATGGATGGATGGTTCTATAACTCCTGAAAGAATTATAGGAGTGCTATATTAACATACAGTGTTTCTTGGGCATTTTTAAACCTGGCGGAGTCCATCTCCTCTCCAGGCCCAAGTATAGCAGATTTCTTCGAGAGAAAGATAGAGAGAATAGAAGCAAGAAAGAGCTATAGAGGAGAAAACGACTCCAGTACTAGCCTGGTACTTTTTTTTTTTTTACTGACCTTGAATGGATGAAACAAATACTGCAAAGCATTCTATTTGATATTCTAATGACCCTGGGAATCTACTGCCTCAAACCAGTCATAACAGTTACCATATTTCTAATGAAAGACACTGCCTTATGATTTTCAAATAATTTTGAGGCATATAGTAATATAACTTTTTCATTATTTAGAAGAAAGATGGATCAAGCAACAGAAGAAAGGGGGAGGGACAGACACTACACCCCAGTCTGGGAGGTGCCTCAGCCAAGCCCCGTGGACAAAATGGCAAAGGCATTACTGCAGAGAATGGCCAGAGACACCCGCTGTAACTGCCACCCCTCCCTCATCAAGCGGTCTGTCATCTTTGGTTGTGTGGTTAAGGAGTTCGACTCACAACCTAGTGAGTTGAATTTGGTAGGTGGAAACTGCATAAGCCTGTCATATATATGTGTGTGTGTATCAGTGTTTGTAACTTAACAATATATCAGGTGATGCCCATGAGGGCAGTTACATAATAATAATATTTTTCTAACATTGGTACAAGGCCACTGCCTATGATTTTCAAATAATTTTGAGGCATATATATAACTTTTTCATTATTTATGTGATGTCTGGAACAAAGGTTCTAACATAAAATTATGATAGAAAAGATTTAGATGGTCTGTGAAGATCCATCCAACCCCCTCTAACAGGGAAAATGAATGTTAAATGATGATATACACTTTAAAATAAACAGCTTTATATCATAGAAATAACAATGTTTTCAGGAAGGTGGGGTATGAAAAAGGTTTACGAAAAATAAATTCTCTTTAGAATTCATTGGATTTTTACCTTAGTGAATTTATCCACACGGATAGAAAGATTTTCTATTGAATGTTGAATAGCATGTTGAATGGTGTGGTTGGCAGAGAGAGACCGTTTCCCTGCAAAAAAACAAGATATTAAAAAAAGTCAACCACAATAATATGCCACATATGCTTGTATATTATATGTATATCTCTGTCTAACTCTTTAAAAGTTATATACACAATGTATTTCATATATTAGTAATGTGCTTCAATAATAGTTCACTTTCCAATCAGGAGGACTGAATTCTAACCATAATATCTGTCCTCATAAATAGTTATTTCTCCAAAGTTACTAATACATTTAATCATGTATGTCATTTTTATATAAATGCTGAACAACTATGTAATTACATAATTTTTATTTATCAATAATTAAAAATATAAATGGAGGCACATGGCTTAGTGGTTAGAGCATTGGCCTTGCAATCAAAAGGTTGTGAGTTCAATTCTCAGACCGGGTGATGTGTTGTTTCCTTGAGCAAGACACTTTATTTCATATTGCTCCAGTTTACTCAGCTGTAGAAATGAGATGATAGGGACTGGGGTCCCTATCATTCCACTGCAAAGTGGTCGTGGAGGTGCCATGGCAAAAACCACCCAGCACTCACTGTAAATGAGGTTGGTGTTAGGAAGGGCATCCAGCTGTAGAAATCAAGCTAGAATCAGTTCCCATCCCACCCTTGCAAGCAGGGAGAAAGCGGACATAAAATGATGAAGGGAAGGGTTCTAGAGTCACAGAAGAATGGGACAGGAAGGGGGTAAATTATATCCTAGAAATGAATAATTAGAATATCATTTTTATCTTATGTCACTTCAATGTGTCTGTAATCAACATAAACTACAGGGTTTCTCTCATACAAACCCTTAATTTATCAAAATGCAAATTTTCATTTGTATGATTGTTCAAATATCCAGTAATCCTGGTACATATGTGATACTGATCCTGAACTCCAAACATTAAATACATTCAACACTATTGCCATCATTATTGATGACACTGGTCCACTCTTTGTCACCTGTTCCATCCGACTGGCTGAGGCCATGCTGGAACACCGGCATTAGTAAATACATAAATTATATGGGCTCAATTTTGGAATTAGCTAAAGCACCATGTGAAATTTGCAACAGTCATATAATGGATAATAAAATACAGCAAAACATTACTTAAATATAACTTTAAAAATCATCATAATCATCATTAGGCATTGTCTTCTTTAACGCTATCCATCGTTAACTAGGGGTGTGTACATGGTGGGACTCCCATGCCTTCTATGGTTGCTGGTAGGGTAAAGTGAGATTAGAATATCTAATATAAAGAGGAGACATATCCAAATCCAGAGCCTTCTCACTCCTGTTGGAGGAACCCCTCCCTTGTTGACCTCCACCACTTCCTATCTTTGGCCATGTAGGGGCAAGTTATTGGGCCAGATTGTAGTGGCTTTTGGCCACACTCTAGTTCTTCTCCACTGGCCTTGGTGTCCACTCTGTTGTCTCTGAAACAAGAGGCATAGCCAGCCCATCTATGTTTGCCCTTCTTGATGGTCTTGATTATGTCCTTCACTCCAGTCTGCTGTTGAATCCAGGTGTTACTCTTCCTGACATGTAAGGTGATGCCAAGCATGATTTGCTCCATTTTATGTTGAGTGCCCACGTCTCACTTCCATAAGTCATCACCGGCAGAACATTTTCATTGAAAAACTTTCTCTTGGTTTCACTTGTTGACTTGGGACTTTTAATGATACTATAAAGTTTTCCAAAAGCAGCTCAGATGTGTACTTTTAACATAATCTCTAGGGAGATTAAATGTGACACAGTGTGACAAATATGGACCATTAAATTACAAGTAGAGTCCATCAGATGGGCTTCCACACAGTTTCTGACTACCAAATTTCACTTAGAAAGCTTAGGTTGACCCAAAGCTATGGTAAAACACACATGTCCAACATGCTATGCAGTGGAATCAAACCTGGACTCTTAACCCTTCAGCTACTTTATATACGTATGCACATGCGTATATATCCATACTAACACACATCCATCCATACATATACAGAAATATATATACATCCATGCACACACACATACATCCATACAAACAAATACATACAAGTCCATACATATGTACACGTCCATTTACATACAAATACATATATGTATGCACACAAATACATGACACATGTACACACATATACATCCATACATACACACAAATACATATGCACATCATCATCATCATTTTACGTCCACTTTTCCCTGCTCACAAGGGTGGGACAGGTCTTATTCAGCACAGCATCTCTCCACTTGTCACAGTCCTTCGTCATCTCCCCCGTGAGTTTCAGCGGTCTGCACATGTACACGCAAATACATACACATTCATCCATAATGAAAAGTGATGATGTTAAATGTTCAGGGTAATATAATTATCATCATCATCACTGCTTAATGTCTATTTTCCATGCTGCCATGGGTTGTAATAATTGTCGCTATTCAAGTCGGTTTGTATCTATTTTTGGTATGGTTTCTAGAGATAGATGTCCTTCCTAAGACCAACCAGTCTACAGTGTGTACTGGATGCATTTTATTGTGAAATCAGCACTAAATAGGCAATTACATGCTCAAGGGCCTTCTTGATCCTACACTGTCACTGTTTGTTTGTTAGCCACTTTACAGAGTGTACTGGGTGCATTTTATTGTGGCACAAGCACAGTGAAGTTGTCTTAAATTTTGCAAGGTGCCAGAGTAGCCACTACACATTAATTCAAAAGGGTGATTAAAAGAGAGGGAGAGAGCAATGATAGATGAAGATGCTTGCCTTCTAAACATATATTACACTAACTTACCTGTTTGTTTAGAAAAGAGTGTTAGTAATACTATAGCCACTCTGTAAAATACCTTGAATCCCTCAAGTAGATAGCAGTCAATTACCTTCACCTGTAATTAAAACAAAAAACAACACATCAGTGAACAAGCCAACAAAGGAGACAATACATATTGCTTATGATATAATCATTTCTGCATTTGGCACAAGGACACCAATTTAAATGGAAGGGGGAAAGTCAATTATGTCGCCCCAAGTGTGTTACTGGTACATTATTTTGTTGACCATGTACAGATGAAAGGCAAAGCTAACCCTGGCGGGATTTGAACTAATAGCGTAAAAATATACCATAAAGCATGTTGTCCAACGCTCTACCAATACTGCCAACCCACTGCCCTTCGCTTATGATATAATTGTTTCTACTTTTGGTACAAGGTCAGCATTACCCAGTACATTACTGGTACTTTATTTTATCCACCCCGTAAGGATGAAAGGCAAAGTTAACCTCGGCCGTAACTCGATGCGTCAAAGCATGGTGTCCGATCCTCTACCGATACTGTCAATCCCTTATGATATAATAATTCTGATTTAGGCACAAGGCCAACAATTTTTTTAGTGGGTGAAGTGGATCACATCAACCTCAGCATATTACTTTATTTTCTTGATCCTGTAAGAATGAATGGCAAAGCTAACCTCAGCAAGATTTCAAATAAGAAGGTAAAGGGCCCTGACTATATAACAAAGCTTGTTGTCCAACGCTCTACCGATACTACCAACCAATTCACTTATGATATAATAATAAGATATTTTAAAGAAATGAAAGAATATGTTGTTACAAACCAGGTAATGGAAAGGCAAGTCTCTAAAAATCCACCAAAGCCAATCATGGAACACAATTTCTGTGGATTTACTGTGCCGCTGAATATAACTATGAGCTGATCTCTGCAAAATTAGAAATGGAAAAAATGTAAAGTCAATACATCAGTATACATGATTGAGTTGAACTAGAAGTAAATAGATACCAATTGTGTGGACTGGGTGCATTTTATCATGCCACCAGCACAGTTTTTATTCAGAATAACTGCTCTCCTAGACAGTCTGCCTTCTCTACAGCTTCTAGAATCTTTGTCTACTCCACAGTCATATTTATTTGGAGAAACTACTTTCCTAGATGGGTTGCCTTCCTTTTTGCTTACAGAGTTTGTATCTACTCTGTAGTTTTATCCTATCAGAGTTATTCCTCTCCTAGATGGGTTGCCATCCATGTAGCTTACAGAGCTCACATCTACACCAAAAGATGGTTGAGTTAATTTGTGGTCAACTGTATGGTCATGCAAGGAAAGGTTGATGTAAAAATATTTATTATATATAAATATATATATATATACCTTCTTTCCTTTCTAGTCCCGTAACTCCAGTTGGAGTCATAGGGACATTGTAGTGGCATACAACATTTCTTGGCCATTTTATGCCTGGCAGGGCCCAACCCTCTCCAGGTCTGAACACAGCAGATTTCTTCCAAAGGAGGATTGAAAATGAGAAAGAAGAAGTGAGAAAGAGATATAGAGGAAGAATCGACCCCAGTACTATACTGGTACTTTATCGAGCTCAAAAGGATGAAAGGCCAAGTAGACCTAGTCAGGATTTGAACTCAGAGAGCAAAGAGTCGGAACAAATACCACAAAGCACTCTATCCAACGTTCTAATGACTACCGATTCGTTGCCTATATATACATACACATATATGCACAGACACACACACACACACACACACATATATACATACACACACATACATATATACATAGACACACACATACATATATACATACATATACACACACACACAAACATATATATACATAGACACACACAAACACATATAAACATAGACACACACAAACACATATATACATAGACACACACAAACACATATACATAGACACACACAAACACATATATACTATAGACACACACATACATATATATATATACACAACATAGACTGATAATTAGCGACCTAATAGTCAGGATGAGACGTACTAGACAACAGAAGAGGACTATCCTCAGGAGAAAAATATGGAAGCTAAAGGACCTCACAGCCAGAAATAAATTCAAAAGTATACTACTTGATGCTTTCAACAGTAAGGAAGAGCAATTAGAGTCGTACAATATAGAGGAGCAGTGGGAATTCCTGAAAGCAAACCTGCTGATGGCGGCAGACGAAGTCTGTGGCTGGAGCAGGCCTGTAGGCAGGAGGAGAGTAACATGGTGGTGGAACAGTAAGGTGGAGGGGTCAATTAAGGCCAAAAAGCAGGCTTGGAAAGTATGGCGGGATGGGGGAAGCAGAGAAGACTATCAAGTGGCCAGGAGGGAAGCTAGGAGACAAGTGTACTTCGCAAGAAGGGAAGCAGAGGAAAGAAAGTTCAAGCA
>OZ024741.1:118167478-118194978 GCA_964016885.1 Eledone cirrhosa | reverse complement strand
ATCTGGAGAAAGCTTTGACAGAGTCTTCCATGCTATAATCTGGTGGGCTCTTAGAAAACTAGGAGTAGATGAATGGCTTCTGAAAGCTGTACAAGCCATGTATAGGGGAGCAGTCAGCAAAGTTAGGATTAGCAATGACTATAGCGAGGAATTTAGCATGCAGGCTGGTGTCCACCAGGGCTCTGTTCTTAACCCTCTCCTGTTCATCATAGTTTTACAGGCAATAATGGATGAGTTTAAGACTGGATGCCCATGGGAACTCCTGTATGCAGATGACCTCGCACTTATAGCTGAATCTATGGTAGAACTAGAGAAGAAATTCCAAACATGGAAGCAGGGAAGAGAAAGAAAGGGTCTCAAAGTAAACCTGACAAAGACTAAGGTCCTTGTAAGTAGATGAGAAAACAGAACCCAGATCCCCTCAGGGAAATGGCCTTGTTCAGTATGTAGGAAAGGTGTAGGTAGGAACTCCATCCTCTGCTCCAAATGCAAACAATGGGTACACAAGAGATGTAGTGGGATCTCAGGAAGCTTAACTAAGAATGTAGGCTTCACATGTAGCAGCTGTGCTGGGACAGCAAGCAGCAAACGGCCACAGGAAACAAGCACCACCAAACTCTGGGAGGGCTCTGTAGAAACAGTAGACAGCTTCTGCTACCTAGGTGACCGAATTAGCAGCGACGGTGGGTGTTTGGAAAGTGCAATAACTAGGGTAAGAAAAGGATGGAAGAAGTTCAGGGAGCTACTGCCACTGCTAGCAGCAAAAGGCTTTTCCCTCAAAATGAAAGGCAGACTGTATGATGCGTGTATGCGAACAGCAATGTTACATGGTAGTGTGACATGGGCACTGTCTGTAGAAAACTTGCATAGATTAGAAAGAAACGAAGCCTGCATGCTCCGATGGATGTATAATAGTAATATACGTGAACGGCAAAGTATAAACGAATTGAGAGATAGACTGAGCATAAGAGGAATCAAATGCTGTGTGCAGGAGAGGAGGTTACATTGGTATGGACATGTGATGTATATGAAGGATGACAGCTGCATAAAAAGGTGCAGAGCACTAGAAGTCGATGGAAGCCGCAGAGTGGGGAGACCCAAGAAGGCCTGGGATGAGGTGATAAAAGCCGACCTTACCCAATTGCACCTGACATACGAGGAGATGACATACGACCGTGACCTTTGGCGTTACACAGTAATACAGAAGACCCGACCTCCCACAGGTACAAGCTGAAGCTGAAGCATATAGACAATATGCCCCCACCCCCTCTCACTGCAAAGTGGTCGTGGAGGTGCCACGGCAAAAAAGCACCCAGCCCACACTGTAAAGTGGACGTGTAGGCGCCATGGGAAAAAAGCACCCAGCACTCACTGTAAATGAGGTTGGTGTTAGGAAGGGCATCCAGCTGTAGAAATCAAGCCAGAATCAGTTCCCTTATGAGCAAGACATGGTCAGCCGATCGGGCATTGCCCACAACAGGACAACCTGTCTAACCCATGCTAGCGTGGAAGAATGGACGTAAAATGGTGATGATGATATACAACTGATTGCTATGAAAATTTTGTATAAGATAAGTGTTTATATATATGTCTCCAAACTTTTTCGGTTGTATATATATATATGTATGTACGAGATTTGTATATGTATATGAGATTTGTATATATAAATGTATATATGTGATTTAAACTGTGTTGAATGTGTTTGCATATAAAATTTGTATGTATCTGCCATTGAAAGTGTTGAAAGTGTTTGCATATAAATTTGTCGTATAAGCCATTATAGTTCTCACAAGAATTTCGTTATTTCTGCACGTGCTAAATGCCGTGAATTTCTATATGTTGAAAGTGTGAGATTGTTATGAAAACTTTGTACAAGATAAGTGTTTATATTTATGTCTCCAAACTTTTTTCGGTTGTATATATATATATAGATATATATGTATGTATGAGATTTGTATATGTGTATGAGATTTGTATATATATATATATGTATGTAATTTGTATGTGATATAAACTGTGTTGAATGTGTTTACATATAAAATTTGTATGTATACGCCATTGAAAGTGTTTGCATATAAATTTGTATGCATAAGCCATTATAGTTCTCAATCCCCCCACCCGCCCCACTTGCACCACATTCGGTATACATGCCTGATGCTGTATAAATTCTGGCTATGGAAACAGCAGTTGGAATTAAGAGGATTGAGAGTGAACCTAGCCAAGACAAAAGTGTTGATGAGTAGAAAAGAGGACAAAACTCTGATTCTGTCAGGGAAATGGCCATTTTCGATATGCAGAAAATGAACTGGCATAAATTCTATAAAATGTACACAATGCAGATCTTGGGTACACAAGAGATGTAGTTGGATAGCAGGCAAACTAACAAGTAGGGAAAAATACGTAGGCAGTACATATACAGGGAAATTTGACAGTAGAAGTCGCATTGATAGACACATTTTTCAAATGCAAGTGGGTTCTATAGAAGTGGTTGATAGCTTCTGGTACCTAGGTGATCAGATTAGCATGGGAGGGGGGTTTTCCGAGGCCATAGTATCTAGAATAAGGACGGGTTGGAAGAAGTTTAGGGAGCTGCTTCCTCTGCTGATGAAGAAGGGTTTCTCCCTGCGTACGAAAGGCCGGTTATATGATGCCTGTGTGAGGTGCGCGATGCTGCATGGTAGTGAGATGTGGGCAGCAACTGCAGAGGATATGTGCTGGCTGGAGAGAAATGATGCAAGCATGCTCCATTCTATGTGCAATGTCAATGTGCATGAATGTGTTGAGAGAGAAACTGTGTTTAAGAGGGATAAGTTGTAGTGTGCGGGAGGGAAGACTGCGATGGTATGGACATGTGATGTGCATGGAGGATGACCGCTGGGTAAACAAATGCCAAGAAATGCCAATTTGAAGGAAGACGCAGTAGAGGAAGACCACGGAAAACATGGGCGGAGGTGGTGAGAGCAGACCTCAGATCGCTGAAACTCACGGTGGAGATGACGAAGGACCGTGACAAGTGGAGAGATGCTGTGCTGAATAGGACCCATCCCACCCTTGCAAGCAGGGAAAAGCGGACGTAAAATGATGATGATCATGATGATGACATAATACACATATAAAACCAACAATGCAACAAGGCTATTTTTCCTGTTAACCCTTTAACATTTAAACCGGCCATATCCGGCCAGAATTCTCTTACTTCTTTCTGTTCAAACTGGCTTTAACTAGCCACTCATACAGATGTTAAAGTATAGTTCTCAAAATAAATAATATCAAAGTCTCATAGATTCGATATTATGTGATATACTATGAGATAAAGCCTTTACTGTGAAAATACAATAGTATATATAGAGTAATGTAAATGCTAAAGGGTTAAAACAGTATCTAAAGTAAGGGAAATGCTGTAAAAACAGAATATTGTAAAAATTCTTACTGCATATTTCTTTGAAAGGTCCCGCATAACCAGTTTAATTGCATTGTGGGAAGATTTATTCATGGTTAAGTAAGTCTGTGACTTGCTACGGAATAGAGCATAGATGGTATTGAAACATTCCGATGGCTGCATGTAATGTAGTAGAATACTGACTAGACATTGTAGCATTGGACAGTAGGAAATGTCAGGATTTGTATGGGAAATAATTCCAAGAATCTTTTCAACTTCTTCCATGCCTAAGTTGTTCAAGAAATATGGTGTTGAAATCTTGTGGTCTCCTAAAACTGACACAGGAACATGGTGTTTGGTTTCTGAAAAGAAATCCATATCTACTGTCAATATCAGTTTGCTTTTTTTATACACAGAAAAACAAAACAAACAAAAATTAATTTTATACAGGGTGGGTGATAATTAGTTTGTATAGTTATGTAACTCCTGATAGAGTCGTTGGGGTGCCAGCATTGCCTGGGCATTTTAAACTTGGCGGAGCCCATCCCTCTCCAGGCCTGAGTACAGCAGATTTCTTCCAGAGAAAGAGATATACAGGAAGAATCGACCCCAGTACTAGACTGGTACTTTCTTTATCGACCTCGAAAGGATGAAAGGCAAAGTTGACCTTGGAGGGATTTGAACTCAGAGAGCAGAGAGCTGGAAAGAATACCATAAAGCATTCTATCCAACATTCTAACGACTCTGCCAATTCACCGCCTCATAATTAATTTACTGATGACAAAAGAAAACAATATTAGAAAGAATAGTGTGCTCGCGTGTGGAGATGCTATATAATAGCAGCCAATGGTTACTTCTTTTTCCATCTTCAAGGGTCTTCATGCTATTTTATAAGCTATTTTATAGCATCTCCACATATGAGCACACCACTCTTTAGTTTAACTTTATCCCCTCAGCGCTTCATAAAAGTTTGAGAGATCAGCTACATATATGTTTTATCATCCTTGTCGTTTTAACGTCTGTTTTCCCTGCTAGCAAGGGTTTGACAGGTCCATTTAGACCAAGTCAGTACTGAAGCAGAGCCACTGATCTCCCAGGCAGGCAGGGTACAGTGTACATATGTAAGGTCTCAGGTTTGTTTGTAATAATAAAGTGTGTTTGCAAAAAGGCAATATTTCAAACATGTAGTGTAACTATATTAAACATACACGAACTGTGTCTTAGAATTACTTTTGGAATAAAGTTTAATATCACTATGGTTTCATTTTTTGTAATTCATATTTCTTATCAGTAAGCTAATTACGGCCTGCCCTGTATATAAAGTGAAGGCAGATAGCCTAGTGATTAGGGTGTAGGGCTCACACTCAAAAGGTTATGAGTTTGATTACCAGAACAGGCAGTACACAATGTCCTTGAGCAAAAAATTTCATTTCATGTTGCTCTAGTCCACTTGGTTGAGAAATAAAAATGAGTACCAGCAGCAAATGGGGGTTAACCCTACAGTGTACTCTCACTCTCTCAACCCCAATGAAATTGATATAAGCTGATGTGCTTCTGGGCTTAGGACAGACTTTTCTGTATGTTGATATTTAGATATAGGGCTGGTACATCAGCTTTGGGTTTGAAGATGCAAAGAGGGAGATTGCAAATATCTGACCCACCACCAATAAGATAAAAAAAGAAGGAAACCCTCAGCCCTTCTTGAATATTTAGAGAAGCTCTTGTGCCACACTGGGAGCCTGAAAACCAGCTTGTTCAACCTTGCAAAACTTTTTCTCAGAGACCCTGTTCAGAAATTGCACGTCTTGTCTTGTAAAACTAAAGATTCATTATATAGACACAAGAACACAATGGATGTAAACAGATTTCTATCAACCCTGTACAAACCTGGCACTTAGATTATTGACCCTGGTGGGATGGAAAGCATAATCAACCCTAGCAGGATTTGAATAGCCATGTGTTAACCCTCTTGTTACCATATTCTAACGAGATTTAATAAAAAATTTTTAATAAAAAAAACTTTGAGAGTTTAGTAAAATAACTAACTTTTGCAACATTTATCTGATCATTGAAACGTTATGTGACAAAAAATTCCTGACATATAATTATGATGGAAGATATTAATTTAAATATAAACCTTTTAAAATAAGCAATTTTGTATTATAGAACCAAGAGTGGTTTGGAGCAGTTTGGTGTGAAAAGTAAATATATTTATTTTATCATGGCCTAGTGGTAGGGTGTTGAACTTACAATCATAAGTCATAGATTCAATTCCTGGATTAAGTTGGGTGTTGCATTCTTGAACAAAACACTTCATTTCATGTTGCTCCAGTATACTCAGTTGAAAATGATCACCAGCCATAGCTGGAGGTTTAACCCTGCGATGGACTGGCATCTTGTCCAGCAGGGAGTCTTATACACTCAGTCACTTAATGCCATGGAAACTGGAATAAGTACCAACCTGATGAGCCTCCGGGCTCAAGACAGACTTTTGACTTACATAAGATGAAAAGCAAATTCAACCCTAACAGAATTAGAACAGCCATGTGTAAAGGAAGAAAAGTAAATAGCACAGGGTATTTAATCTGAATTTCTACTGTTTTTCACATTTTAATAATGTCAGGAGTTGTGACTGGTAGATAGTATCAGCAATGGAAAGACCAATGGAAATAATGTTTCCTTGGTCTGATTTGACGAGTTTCCCCCAACTCTGTAAGCAGATGAGGTTGGGATCTTGTAGATCGAGCTCTATCTATCTAATACTGTCATATTGTGTAATAAAACAATTGCATCTTGTAGATTGGTCACAAGGGAAAGAATAATATTTTATGGAAGGGTATAGTTGATAGATTTAAAGAGAGAGAAAGAGAGAGAGGATAAATGGTGTGTCATAATGTGATATAGAGATAAGAGAAAGAGAATGAACCATAAAGTGATATGGAAGTGAGAGAGACAGACAGAAAGAGTTGAAAGGTGCAAGGGATGGAGAGAGAGAGAGAGAGAGAGAGAGAGAGAGAGAGAGAGAGAGAGAGAGAGAGAGAGAGAGAGAGGGGAGAGAGAGAGAGAGAGAGAGAGAGAGAGAGAGAGAGAGAGAGAGAGAGAGAAAGGTTTTTTTAAATCTTAATAAAATTACTTGGTTTGAAATAGCCATATGAGTAGACAATCATAATAGGCCGCTAACATGGTTTCCTGGGAGATTCAGCTGGCCTTTTGAATTACAGTTACAATCATTTTTGCCATGTGAGTGGACTGGAGCAACATGAAATAAAGTATCTTGTTTAAGGACATAATGCACCACCAAGAATCAAGCTCACAACCTTATGATCATAAGCTGAACACTCTAATCACTAAGCTGCATGTCTTCACTGCAGAAATATTTAAATAAGCAGGGAAAAAGCGGACGTAAAATGAAATGATGAAATGATGAAACAACATAACAGCCACAAAGAATTATCCATTTTTTTTCAGGTACTTACCGTTTCCAAAAAGCTGTTCTTTCATTTCATCATAAATATTACAGTGGGCCTTGTGTAGATTAGAGCTGAGAAGTGGCCAAAGTGTTTTTCTTAATTGATGATCAACTGGCCAGAGATTGGTCCTTAGAAATAGCTTCAAAGGCTTCATGTCTCGATTGTTAAGCAACTGTTGTAGTTCTGCTTCCGAGGAACAAGGTACTCGGAGGGGAGACGGAGACCCACTAGCTGCTAACGAATTCACTTTTGTATTGTAATCTGTGATCTTGCCCACATCAACATATTGCGTGAATACAGTATCGCTGTCTTCCATGGTGTCAGTTTGATAATAAATTAAATTGTTAAAGATGGTAGTGGTATTGGTTCTGAGGAGTGGGGAAAGGAATGTAGCTGTGATGGTGGTTGTGTGGGTTCTGGAGGTTAAAAGCTATGATGGTGACCGGGTGGGTTCTAGGAGTAAAAAACAAAATGTTGTGAAGGTGTCGTTTTCTTTACAAAAAACTAGAATCTCAATTATATTGTGTGATGACTACATTGTCTGGTTAAATCTACCAGATGTAAAAAATATTTAAAACAAAAAAAAAATGTTGCAGTATTTTTTTTTTATTATAATAAAGTGTTGTCTTTCAAAAAAATAGTTGTGACTGACAACTTGAAATTACTATACTGGCTTGCTTGTTTGCTTTCTTAGTAAATTATATTACTAAATTGCTAGTACAAGCTAGGAAAATGATGAGAATTACTCAGATATTAAAATATTTAAAAAAAGAGATTCTTTAAATTGTCCAAGGGGAAAACAATAAAATACATATAAATAAATAATTTTTTTTTGTGTTTTTGTTTTTGCTGACAATGAATCAATAAGGATTTTTAAATATCAATGAAATTACTTGGTTTGAAATAGCCATATAAGTAGACAATTATAATATATACATATATATCTTGAAATATTCTATCATAGTAACACAGATGTGTTTAAATATGGAACGTGTTGATGTAAGAGTTGTGTTTAAATATGGAACGTGTTTACATAAGAGTTGCGTTTAAATATGAGATGTGTTTAGAATTTATTGAGATCAATTTTGTATATTGCACCAGTAATCAAAGAATATTTGTTTTCTCTAAATTTCTTTTGCTTTTCAAATTTATTTCAAGTATTAATGAACAGCTTAAGAATGTTTTTAATTAAGCTAATATAATAAGTTACAAATAAAATAAGGAATTAAATTTAATCCTTTCAGTGAATGATGAGCTTTGAATGGAAAATTTAAAAAAAGGTAATAAATACATAAAATCAATTTTAAAAAATACAAAAAAAAAATTACAGTTTGTGGCTATGTTGAGAACATGAATTAAGAAGCAAAATATTTACACACGCACACACATATATATACATATATATATATATATATATATATTTACAAAGATGGTAGGGACTACAATTGTCAAAATGAATTATAGATTGCTAGCTTTAGTACTTTGTAAACAACAGCACAATATTAACTAACACACAATCTGATTCTATGAATAAGATTAAGGTTGGATTGTTAGCTATAGCAAAATATTTATGTATATTTACAAATGATGTAATTTCAAAGAGGATAGGGGTCCACAATTGTTGAAACAAATTGTATGATTGCTAGCTTGAATACTTTGTAAACAGCAGCACAAGATTATTTCACATGCAACATAATTCTAAAAAGAAGAGCAGAATCAGAGCAGGGAAGGACTATTAGTTAACAGAGATTATCCATTGTCCACGATCCAAATGTGATGGGGCTGCATCATAGCAATTTTATTTGTGCCAGTCCAATGGTACACATTAAATAGCTGTTGAAGGAATCAGGTTGGATTTCAATTAGAAGAATATCTTGGATATTTCTTTCTTTTATTACGGCAATCAAAACCCTGAAAGAAAAAAAAAGTATTGATTATTTTAACATTCTTGGATAGAATAGAAACAATATTGATATTTCTTTTTCTTTTTAGTTTTTACCACTTAGTCAGGAGGAAGGGCAGCAATACCCATTACCATCTTTTCTCTAGGGCCTCTGAGACTGATGAAAGAGAGAGAGAGGGGGGATGGGGTGGGGTGGGGTGGAAGGTATCCTTAAATTGGAGATTTTGCGTGAATGCTTGCATCAGAGTAAAGTTTGCTCAATGCAACCAAGGGTGGCCAGATTCAATCTACTAACTGAGTGAGGCAACACCAGGATTTGAACTCAGAATGGAAAGAGCCAGAACAAATACTGCAAGGGCATCCTGTCTAATTCTGCCAATCTAACAATTCCTCCATCCCACTGCTCTAGATTGATCGACAAGATCTTAGAACTCATTTGATTACTGAGTGGGGTGGAACTTATCAAATCAAACCAAGAAAACAATGTTTCAATTGGTCTTTTCATTGCTGATACTGTCTACTGGTTGCAACTCCTGCTAGAAAGAGCAACATGGAATAAAGTGTCTTGCTCAAGGACATAACACATCGCCAGGTCCGGGAATCGAACTCGTAACCTCACAATTATGAATTCGATTCTCTAACCCCTAATCCACTACTTTAGACTGTTTACATTATCAACCCTGGAAGGATGAAATGTTAAGTTGTCCTCAGTAGGATTTGAACTCAGAACATAAAGAGCCAAAACAAATGCAGAAAGATATTCTACCCAACACTATAATAATTGTCAATTCAACTGAAAGCTATACCTTGAAAAGGGAAAAAATATTTACAGAAGACAAATGGCTATAGTTAAGGTAAATTATCTTGACAACTTTATCAAATCAGTTAGATCATATTTCTTCTATGTTAGACTAAAATTGCAAATAATTAATATCTTTCACAGACACAAATGGATCATATACCATAATCAAGAGAAAACTAATAGGCAACTAGACTTTACAACCAATAAATTTTACCTTAATGTCTTCACACCATAGTGACACCAACGCAGCTGTATCTGAGCTTAAAGTTAGCTTCAATTAAAACTGACATCAAAACTCTCCAGCTACACAACCAGCATTTTTAAGCAATACCTATGATTCTGACTCAAATGGAATCAGCCACAGTCAGCAATATAAAGTATATGAATTTCTTTTGACTAGTTACATTATTTTATTCTTTTACTGGTTTCAGTCCTTAGACTGTGGCCATACTGGAGCATCGTCTTGAAGGAATTTAGTTGATCATATCTACCCCAGTACTGTTATCCAAGATTTGAAGGAACATCTTAAAATCCAAGGTGTTCAGATAGAGACAACACCTTGATGTCTGACAGCAACACCCTTAACATTGGATGGATAGACTGGTTCACACCTAAATTTCACTTGGCTCCAGGACATTTTTCAGCCACACGCTGACAACTGCTTCTGCTGGCAGGCTAAACTTGGTGAAGGAGTGGACATTTGGATAGGAGATAGGTACTGTCAAGCATTACTAAGGCCCACTGAAATGACATGACAGACAGTGAAATGTCTAGAGTGGCACCCCAACAATTATTGAACCAAATACAGGAACTTGATTGACTGACACCGGTACTTATCTTATTTTACAAGTTTGGTATTGAATTCTTTATCAAACAAAAGTGGAGAATACAAATTAAATCCTCACAGTAATATTTTACTTCCTTCTCAGTTGCTTCTTTTATTTTATTTTCTACTTAGCAAGTCTTAGTCCTGCTGAAGACATAATTTTTTCTACTTTAGGCACAAGGTCAGCAAATTAAAGGGAAGGAGAAAGTCGATTAAATCAACCCCCGTTCTTACTGGTACTTTATTTTATCGACCCAGTAAGGAGGAGAAAGGATGAAAGGCAAAGCTAACCTCAGCAGGATTTGAACTCAGAACTTAAATGGTCAGAACTCTATGCTACGAAGCAGGGTGTCTGATGCTCTACTGACACTGCCAATCAACAACATCTCTAGTACTGATGCCACAATAAAATGTTAGTACATTTCGTAAAGTAGATGGTATTAGGAACAGCATCCAGCCATGGAACATTTGAGCAAGACTTGGTTCTTTAACATATTTAGTCTCAGATTATGATGAGCCAGTCAACTTACACCAGTATGAGAAGCAGACATATTGTGATAATGATGAGTATTTTTTTTTTTGTAATGATATTTTCTAATTTAGACACAAGACACAAGGTCAGCAATTTGTGGGGAGAGGGATATGTTGATTACATCAACCCCAGTAAATGACTAGTACTTTATTTTACAAACCCAAGAAGGATGAAAAGTAAAGTTGACTTCAGAGGAAATTGAACACAATATAAAGAGACAAAAATACTGTAAAGCATACTGTCCAACATTCTAATGATTCCGTTTTTTTTATTGTTTTTTTTTATGAGTAATTTACCTTCTTTTATAAAAACCCGACTAAATGACGATATGAAGATATAAAGTCATGTAAATTTAGTTGAGAGGAATGGAGTCAAGGTTTCACATTCCTTTGGTAATTACATAACAGTAGCAACAATAAAGAAGAACATTAAATATAAACGAAATAAAATAAGATAACAATGAAAATTCTCTCAGATAAGAAATACAGGTTAATGAATTCCATATGGAAGATAAAGAAAAAAAAAATGGTTTCTCTCTTTCTCACATTACACAAATACACATTCACACACATATGCACAAGCACACATGTACACACATATTCACAAAATCACACACAAACACACATACATACTGACACCTACTAACACATGCTAACACACATTTTTACATACCAATACAAACACTCATTCAGGCTAACAAAGATATACACTTGCATGCTAATACCATCCCCCACATTCACACACAAACACATCCGAACAACCAACCTAACACATTACAGGAAGTTCTGGGTGCATTTTATTGCAGTACCTGCACTGCCACATTACAGAAGGTACTGGGTGCATTTTATTGTGGCACCAGAAAGAACTACTTTACAGAGGGTACTGGGTGAATTTTATTGTGGCACTAACACAACCACATTACAGAAAGTACTAGGTGCATTTTATTGTGGCACCAGAAAGAACTACTTTACAGAGGGTACATGATGCATCTTATTGTGGCACCAGTAGAATTACATTACAGAGAGTACTGGGTGTATTTTGTTGTAGCACCAGCATTACCACTTTGTAATTGATCTTTGTACACAAGCTTCTTAAAATGCAATATCTGAGAGCTGTTCAGAAGCATGGAAATTTGAAGCATCCATATATTTTTTGACACAAAAGACATTTTTTTTAAAAATCCCAAAGTTAAAATCCTTTCGGCATAGAATATCAGATGAGTCATCACACATTACAGAATTACTATAAATCACAATAATGTGTTGTTGTTATTGCTGATGTTGCTATCGTTTATTTATTCCAATAACAGTTTTTTTAAAACTGTTGGTTATTCAATCCTGAATCTATGTCAAGGTTAGTATTTCTTCAACACATTGCATTATTTCTTGAAAGCCTTAACATACTGCATCCTGGTGGTAGTAGTTAAATAGACTATTATTTTTTTTTTTTATTACAATTTTTTATATATACTATTTCTTAAGTAATATAGCAAGGCATTTTTCTGTCTTTTCTTATTTTTTTCCTATTTTTAACTCTTTTTCTTTTAAAACTAAACTGCTTGAAACCAGCCCTGGTTGTAGAATATTTGCCCTAAAGTGTTTATCATCATCATTATTTTCCATGTTTGTCTCTAAAAAAGTTGTAAATAGTACAATCGGTAAAGTAGCTGGCACCCAAATAGAGATAATATAGTGTAGAGATGACTTCATATGACAAACCTCTCTAGAGAGGATTTTACATGACAAAACTCTTTAGTGCTGGTACCATGATAAAATGCACCTGGTACTCACTGTAAAATGGCAGTACTGGTGCCATAAAATGCACCCAGTACACACACTAATATGGCAGTGCTGGTACCGTGATAAATTGTGCCCAGTACACACTGTAAAATGACAGTACTGGTGCCATACAATGCACCCAGTACACACTGTAAAATGACAGTACTGGTGCCATGATACAATGCACTTAGTACACTCTGTAAATTAGTTGGTGTTAGCAAGGGCATCCTGCTAAAGAAACCATTTTCACAATGAAACATATGTAAAAGATAAGCTTTTCTGACTCATTTTGTCTTGAATCATGACAACCCAACCAACCAATGCCAGTATGGAAAATGGACATATGGTGATGATGATCATCATCATCATCATCACCGTTTTACGTCCGTTCTTCCACGCTAGCATGGGTTAGACGGGTTGTCCTGTTGTGGGCAGTGTCTGGTCGGCTGACCATGCCTTGCTCATACAGGAACTGATCTGGCTTGATTTCTACAGCTGGATGCCCTTCCTAACACCAACGTCATTTACAGTGAGTGCTGGGTGCTTTTTCGTGGCGCCTACACGTCCACTTTACAGTATGGGCTGGGTGCTTTTTTTGCCGTGGCACCTCCACGACCACCTTGCGGTGGGGGGAGTGGGGGCATATTGTTTATATGCTTCAGCATGTACCCATGGGAGGTCGGGTACCCTGTATTACTGCGTAATGCCAGAAGTCACGGTCGTGTGTCATTGACTTTGAGAGGTGTAGTTGGGTAAGGTCGGCTTTTATCACCTCATCCCAAGTCATCTTGGGTCTCCCCACTCCGCGGTTTCCATCAACTTCTAGTGCTCTGCACCTTTTTATGCAGCTGTCAATGCAGCTGTCATCCTTCATACGCATCACATGTCCATACCAGCGTAACCGCCTCTCCTGCACGCAGCATTTGATTCCTCTTATGCTCAGTCTCTCTCTCAATTCCTTTATGCTTTGTCGTTCACGTATATTACTGTTACACATCCATCGGAGCATGCAGGCTTCGTTTCTCTCTAATCTACGTAAGCCTTCCACCTTCAGCGCCCAGGTCTCACTACCATGCAACATTGCTGTTCGGATACACGCATCATACAGTCTGCCTTTCATTCTGAGGGAGAAGCCTTTTGCAGTTAGCAGTGGTAGTAGTTCCCTAAACTTCTTCCATCCCGTTCTTACCCTAGTTATTGTACTTTCTGAGCACCCACCTCCGTTGCTAATTCGGTCACCTAGGTAGCAGAAGCTGTCTAATACCGTTTATATTCATTTATAAGTCACACTTTTTGTACAAAATATGAATTGAAAAACCAGTATGTAACATATCCACTGAACTTAAAAGCCCCAAATCAAAATATAGGGTACATATATTTAAGAGCTATATGTAAACTATATGGTAACTGTATTTAAGAGCTAAATGTAAACTATATGGTACATGTATTTAAATGCTATATGTAAACTATATGGTACATATATTCAAATGCTATATGTAAAATAGACAAGCAGAGCAACTTGTCTACTGATGCAACTTATACACTTGTAATTGAGTATGAGCAGAGTTGGAGTGGCTGGCTTGTCACCTTCTTTGGTAACATACACATGGACTGGCCACATGGGTATTTGGGCTACCACCTTCCTTGGCATGTGCCCATGGACTGGCCATGTGGATATTTGGGCAATGCCTGCTGGGCTACTGGACAGGGTAAAAATAAAAACAGTTGTAAAAATGTTATGAATAACTGAAGTCAATAGCTACTGCACAAAGTTTAAAATGAAAATGGAAAGTGCCTTAGTTGAGCAATGAAATCATACCTCTGGCCGTCAGCAGTCTGTTAGTTAGTGTCACCTTAGCTGAGCAGTGAAAACACACATCTAACCCTCAACAGTCTGTTTGTCAGTGTCACCTTAGCTGAGCAGTGAAAACATACATCTGGCCTTCAGCAGTCTGTTAGTCAGTGTCACCTTAGCTGACCAGTGAAAACATACATCTGGCCTTCAGCAGTCTGTTAGTCAGTGTCACCTTAGCTGACCAGTGAAAGCACACATCTGACCTTCAACAGTCTGTTAGTCAGTGTCACCTTAGCTGACCAGTGAAAGCACACATCTGACCTTCAACAGTCTGTTAGTCAATGTTACCTGGAGGCATGGGCCAGTTTTAAGATCTTGTCCACTTCTAAATGTGAGTAGATACAGTAATATAAAAGACTTTGAAAACATGTTTTAAAAAACAAACAAAAAAAGACCTGACTTGTGACAGATCTAAACTAGCCAGAGGAATTTCTCCAGCAATTTCCAGTTAGCAAGGCATCAAATTGGTTCATTGGTTCATGTCAACACACAAACTTGTCATTGTGTAGATATCTACCTCCTTCCCCACATCCACCACCTCTTTTACACTTACAGTATTATTACATGTCTCCCACTAAAAAAAGGTCCCCTGGTGGTGGTAGCTAATTCAACTAAAAGTTGACAGAAGCATTTATCAGAGACAGGAAAATAAAATAAAAAAAAATCTAGTAGTTGGAATTCTATGGGGATAGGGTGGTGTTTGTGGCTGAGGCAAAAGTTGGTGTTGGTAGTGGTGATGGTAGTGTTGTTGGTGTTGTGTTGGTGTTGGTGTTGTGGTAATGGTGGTGTTGGCGTTGTGGTGATGTTGGTGTTGTGGTGGTGCTGGTGTTGGTGTTGTGGTGGTGCTGGTGTTGGTGTTATGGTGGTGCTGGTGTTGGTATGGTGTTGTGGTGATGTTGGTATGGTGTTGTGGTGATGTTAGTGTTGTGGTGGTGTTGGTGTTGTGGTGGTGTTGTGTTGGTGTTGTGGTAGTGTTGTGGTGGTGCTGGTGTTGTGATGGTGTTGGTGTTGTGATGATGTTGGTGTTGTGGTGATGTTGGTGTTGTGGTGATGTTGGTGTTGTGGTGGTGTTGGTGTTGTGGTGGTGTTGGTGTTGTGGTGGTGTTGGTATGGTGTTAGTGTTGTGGTGATGTTGGTGTTGTGGTGATGTTGGTGTTGTGGTGGTGCTGGTGTTGTTGGTGTTGTGGTGGTGCTGGTGTTGTGGTGGTGTTGGTGTTGTGATGATATTGGTGTTGTGGTGATGTTGGTGTTGTGGTGGTGTGGTGGTGTTGGTGTTATGGTGGTGTTGGTGTTGTGGTGGTGTTGGTGTTGTGTTGGTGTTGTGTTGGTGTTGTGGTGGTGGTGGTATTGTGGTGGTGTTGGTATGGTGTTAGTGTTGTGGTGATGTTGGTGTTGTGGTGATGTTGGTGTTGTGGTGATGTTGGTGATGTTGGTGTTGTGGTGGTGCTGGTGTTGTTGGTGTTGTGGTGGTGCTGGTGTTGTTGGTGTTGTGGTGGTGCTGGTGTTGTGGTGGTGTTGGTGTTGTGATGGTGTTGGTGTTGTGATGGTGTTGGTGTTGTGATGGTGTTGGTGTTGTGGTGGTGTTGGTGTTGTGGTGGTGTTGGTGTTGTGGTGGTGTTGGTGTTGTGGTGGTGGTGTTGTGGTGATGTTGGTGTTGTGGTGATGTTGGTGTTGTGGTGGTGTTGGTGTTGTGATGATGTTGGTGTTGTGGTGGTGTTGGTGTTGTGGTGGTGGTGTTGTGGTGATGTTGGTGTTGTGTTGGTTGTGATGTTGTGATGATGGTGTTGCAATGGTGCTGGTGTTGTAGTATAATTCACATCATGCAGCTGCCTTCTAGTGTGCAGTGCTAGTACATATGTATGTTAGACTTAGCAACAGACCTGGGGTGATAATTGATATGGACTTTTATAAGTAAAAGTAATTTACATCAGTGTTGATGCAGTTATGTAAAATGTCAACATCAGCCAACAGAACAAGAAGAAAAGAAAATAGTTTGTGTCACCACCATCACTGCTACCACTACCACTACAATCAACAACATTGCAGCCACTAACACCACCACTGCTATCACAACAGTCCCCACCACCACCACCACCACAACAACAACAACAGCAGTAACAACAACACTGCAGTCACCAACTCCACCACTACTGCCAGCCACCATCACCGTAAGTACCACCACTACCACTGCTACCAACAACAACAACACTGCAGTCACCAACTCCACCACTACTGCCAGCCACCATCATCGTAAGTACCACCACTACCACTGCTACCAACAACAACAACACTGCAGTCACCACCACCAAATCTTCATTAACAAGTTGAGTGAATTCCTGAAAGTTATAGGGTAATTGTAATTAAAGGAGGAAGGAGTTTGTATTTGAAATGGAAGAATGGGGTATTTCAGTTACATGTTAGTATACCCTATATTTCACACATACAATTCATCAGTTTTTGAAAGATTGGTTCTGTAAAAGTTAACTTTAACAAACTCCACTTTACACCTGATTAACCATTTTGATACCAAACTGGCAGAAACCACCCCTGATTCCTTAACCCTTTAGCATTTAAACCAGCTGTATCTGGCCAGAATTCTCTCACCTCTTTCTGTTCAAGCTGGCCACTCATACTTATGTTAAGGTAATGTTCTCAAAATAAATAATATCAAAATCTCATAGATTTGATATTATGTGAGATAGTTATATAAGATAAAGCCTTTACTGTGAAAATATAATGGTAAATTAAAGTAATGTGAATGGTAAAGGGTTAATCAATCAATCAATTAAAGTTCCCATAACTGGTGAAGCCAGTCATTGGGGTGCCACTCTAGATGCTTTTGTAGTCAGTCATTGACACTGGTCTCTGTCTCCATCATGTGTAGAAGGGTCTCGGTGTTGTGACCTGTCCAATCTTTGATGTTGTCAAACCAGGATTTTCTTTGTTTGTCTTTTCTTTGCTCTCCCTTGACTGTAATGGTTTTAGTTAGGGAGTCATAGCAGGATATGTGACCATACCAGGCAAGCTTCTGTTTTTTCACCATTGTAAAGATTGGTGAAATTGAGAGTGGGATGGAAAGATAGGACAAAAGAAAGAAAACAGTTGAGCTGTTCTCGTGATAGAGAGGTGGCGCTGATACAGTCGTCGATATATATATATGGTGTGATAGTTTGCTTGAAGCATTATAGAGTATGAAACTGAAAAGTCTGTTTGTTTGTGTAGAAAGCCGTGTAATGCAAGTGGGTTAGATTGCCAACATAATAATCAGAGGGGAATTGAGAGAGAAAGCAAAATAAAAGAAAGATGAATGATTGAAAGTTACCTTAGCAATTTATTATTACCAAAATCTTTCGGATTAACCATCCATTATCATAGGATCTGTTGGCGGACCTTCGGAGAAAAAAAAGGTTTTCTTCTTGGTGGCCATTATTTTGATTGACAGTATCGGTAGAGGGTCGGACTCCATGCTTTGATGCATAGAGTTACGACCCTTGCCATTCTGAGTTCAAATCCCGCCCAGGTTAACTTTGCCTTTCATCCTTATGGGGTCGATAAAGTACCAGTAATACACTGGTTAATTGCTGGCCTTGTGCCAAAAGCAGAAACAATTATTTGCAAGAGATGTCAACATGAATATACCTGTTATTTTTATCTAAAGACATTTTTTCCAATTCCAACAAGCCCGTTCCCTCAATCTATCTTATTTCTCATTCTTTCTTCTGATGAAGGACTAGCATCCGAAACGTTAAGACCCTCTTCCTGCTATATCAAGCATTAACCTAATATATCCCTTCCATATACTGTACCGACTGTGTTGTTATTTCTGTTTACCTTTTACATGCATATATATACTCCAAGTTCACCCTATAAAGTGGTCAAGCTGGTGACAAGACAAAAAGCCCCCAGTCAACCCTGTTAGGCAGTCATTTCAGTGTCATGATAAAAAGCACCCAGCCCACACTGTAACATGGTTGGCATTAGGAAGGTCCTATATAGTACTTCCTATTTATAGATTATCTTAATGAAAACTTCACTTATATAGTGTCATATTACATTTGGCTTTCTAAACAAATGTTGACTTGGAAGCTAAATTAGCTTATTCAAATATCTGCCCTGTTTTAACAATGAAAAACACTTGAGCTTGAGAAAACGTTTGCAATTAACACAGTCTCAAGTAGTTGTTTCTTTCATTTACATTATAATTACTGAAGAATTTACATGATCTTGACTTCATCTTATCTGACTTGGATTTTTTCCCCCATTAACTATAAAACTGTCAACAAGCTTAACAGGTTGTTGTTACCTATTGGGCAAATATCATTTCCTTATTTAAGCCCCCCATTACATTAACAAGCTGTGGTTAACTGCAAATGAAATAAATCTATAGGCAACAATTTGAGAAAAACGTTAGAGCATCAGACAAAATGTTTTGTTGTATTTATTCCTGTTCTTTACATTCTGAGTTCAATCAAATCCTGCCATGATCAACTTTATCTTCCATTCTTTCAAGGTTGATAAAGAAAGTACCAGTCTATGGCAATGGATTAGCAGTGTTGTTAGGGCCCTAGATAGGATGCCTTACACTACTTGTTTCAGCTCTTTACATTCTAAGTTCAAATCCTACCATAGTCTACTACTTGGGTGGATAGACTTAACCCTTTTGTTACCATATGTGTACTGAAAGACACTGACTATGATTTTCAAATAATTTTGAAAATAATCAAAAATTTGGAGGGATTTAGTAATATAACTAATATTCTCGTTAATAAGTTGGTGTTTGGAACATAACAAAGGTTCTTACATAAAATTATGATGGAAGGATTTTATATGAATATAAACTCTGAAATAAACAGTTTTGTAATGTAGAACCAGGAGTGGAATAAGTGGGGGTTGATACCAAAGACAAGACAGTTAAATAGCTATGTCTTGCTCTTATGTGCCATATTTTGGTATGGTTTTTACAGCTGAATGCTCTTCCTAATGCCAACCACTTTACAGAATTTACTGGGTGAATTTTATTGTGGGGCCCCAAAATTTAATTTCCATTAAAAAATAATACAATTTTAATACATAATTCACAAAGACAATGTAACATCTGTGAAAACACAAGAGTTGCTGCATAAACAGACTGATAACTTATAGAGTCAACTGTTAATATCATCATATTCAGTACAAGGAACATTTCAGTAGAAACAGCTGTTGAAACAAGTCAAGAAGAGAAGAAACACTGTATTGTCATTCAACTTGCTAGATATAGCAACCATATGCACTGGGATGTGCATATTTCAAATTTCTCCAATGTTTCTTAAATTACATATTTCTCCAAAATGACAGGCAGAATAAACACAAGATTTTTCTCAAATATTTATATATTTTTCCCTTCCTTCCTTTTCTCACTCTCATTCTTTCTCTTTCATTTTTCATTTCTCATTTTATCTTCTGATGAAGGACTAATGTCCAAAATGTTAAGACTCTTTTCGTACTATATCAAGAGTTAAACTAATATACTTCTTCAATATACTGCTTTGTTATTTCTGTTTACCTTTTGCATACTTTATAATATACATATATATATACATATATATCATGTTTAACATAGAAATGGTTTCGACAGGACTAGAACTGTTTAATTCAAAAGAAATGACCAGGAAAGCCCTGGGGCTTTGAAACAGTTCTACTGCTGCAGAAGCCATTTCTATATTAAACATGATGTTTACACTCTATTAATGTATCAAGTACCTTACTGTGATAACTCCCGATTGAACCCGGGACTCACATATCTATATCTATAGGAAAAGAGTCATGACTCCGACGGCTGAGTTTCGACAACTAGATCCGAAACGGCCAGAGCTCAGGCATTGGGGTCGTGACTCTTTCCTATTACCCACTCTACTACCCTAAGTAACTCTGGTACGTTATGGCCCACCTGGTATCTTACCACACCTTCTTTGTTTTATATATATAGATATATATAACATAGACTGATAATTAGCGACCTCATAGTCAGGACGAGACGTACTCGACAGCAGAAGAGGACTATCCTCAGGAGGAAAATATGGAAGCTAAAGGACCCCACAGCCAGAAATAAATTTCAAAGCATATTACTTGATGCTTTCGACAGTAAGGAAGAGCATCTAGAGTCGGACAATATAGAGGGACAGTGGGAATTTCTGAAAGCAAACCTGCTGTTGGCGACAGACGAAGTCTGTGGCTGGAGCAGGCCTGTAGGCAGGAGGAGAGTAACATGGTGGTGGAACAGTAAGGTGGAGGGGTCAATTAAGGCCAAAAAGCAGGCTTGGAAAGTATGGCGGGATGGGGGAAGTAGAGTAGACTATCAAGTGGCCAGGAGGGAAGCTAGGAGAGAAGTGTACTTAGCAAGAAGGGAAGCTGAGGAAAGAAAGTTCAAGCATGTTCTACAACGCGATGACCAAAAACGTGAGGTGTTCAGGATTGCTAGGCAATGCGTCAAGGAAAACCGTGATATTGTCGGGGAGAAGTGTGTACTTAACGATGATGGCATACTTGCCATCACCGACACTGATAAGAAGGTAGCTTGGAAGTGTCACTATGAAAGGCTACTAAATGAGGAGAATAAATGGGAGAAAGACAGTCTCCCCCATATCGACCCAATAGAGGGACCAGCAGTGTTAGTCGAGGGGAGTATAATAAGTAAGGCAATCAAGGATATGAAGACGGGTAAGGCGGCTGGGCCTTCGGAAATAGTTGCTGAGATGCTGAAGGCATCTTGCACGGTGGGACACACCATGGTCACCCACATAGTTAACCAAGTCGTACAGAATGGGGTTGTTCCGAAGGACTGGCATAGCAGCATCATCGTTAACTGTTATAAGGGTAAAGGAGACGCCCTAGATAGGAGTAACTATAGAGGCATTAAATTAATCGACCAGGTCATGAAGGTCACGGAAAAAGTAATAGCGCAACTAATCAGAGAGAGAATTGACCTAGATGAAATGCAGTTCGGGTTTGTGTCAGGCAAAAGCACCACAGACGCTCTTTTCATAGTACGACAACTACAGGAGAAGTACCTAGCTAAAGGTAAACCCCTCTACTTAGCTTTTGTCGACCTGGAGAAAGCCTTCGACAGAGTCCCCCGCTCCATTATCTGGTGGGCTCTTAGAAAACTAGGCATTGACGAATGGCTTGTGAGGGCTATACAAGCCATGTATAAAGAAACAGTCAGCAAGGTTAGAATTAACAACGAATATAGTGAAGAGTTTAGCGTAAAAGTTGGCGTCCATCAGGGCTCTGTTCTCAGCCCCCTACTATTTATTATTGCCCTTCAGGCTATAACAGAGGAGTTCAAGACAGGCTGCCCATGGGAACTCCTATACGCAGACGACCTGACACTCATAGCGGAATCAATGGCCGAGCTAGAGAAGAAATTCCAAACATTGAAGCACGGCCTAGAGTCAAAAGGACTTAAAATTAACCTGGCTAAGACCAAAGTTCTAGTTTGTAGGAAAGAAAACAAGGCGGCGGTCCCTTCTGGGAAATGGTCGTGCTCGGTGTGTAGGAAAGGCGTAGGTAGAAACTCCATTTTATGTCCTAAATGCAAAGTATGGGTGCATAAAAGATGTAGTGGGATCACAGGTAAGCTAACTAAGAACATAGATTTTACATGTGGCCGGTGTTCTGGTGCAATAAGTAGCAGCAAGTGCCCACAAAATACTAGCTCTTTCAATTGCGCAGAGGGTTCTATAGAAATAGTGGACAGCTTCCGTTACCTGGGTGATAAAATCAGCAGTGGGGGAGGGTGCTCTGAAAGTACTGTAGCTAGAGTCAGAACTGGTTGGAAAAAGTTCAGAGAGCTTATACCACTATTAGCTGCTAAAGGGTTCTCCCTAAAAATGAAAGGCAGGTTGTACGATGCCTGCATACGAACAGCAATGTTGCATGGCAGTGAGACCTGGGCATTGTGTGCAGAGGATATACGCAGACTAGAGAGGAACGAAGCTTGCATGCTCCGCTGGATGTGTAACAGTAATATACGTGAACGGCAAAGCATAAACGAACTAAGGAAAAAATTAGAGATAAGAGGGATCAGATGTTGTTTACTCGAGAGAAGGCTACGTTGGTATGGACACGTGATGCGCATGAAAGTCGATAGCTGTATAACAAAGTGCAGGGCAATAAAGATAGACGGTAGCCACGGAATAGGCAGACCTAGAAAAACCTGGGACGAGCTGATAAACTCCGACCTCACACACTTACACCTCTCCAAGACAATGTCACTGGACCGAGACCTTTGGCGGTACTCAGTAACAGAGAAGACCCGCCTTGCCAGTAGGCATCTCTAACAAAATACACCCCGTCCCGCCACCACCCCACCCCATCCACACCACCCCGTTCTATGTAAAGTTATGTTGGTGCCGCGCCATCCAGGCCGAAACAAATGAGATCGTGTAGGTGTCACGACAAAAAAACACACAGTCCACGCTGTAATGTGGCCGTGTAGGCAACACGGTAAAAACCTCCCAGACCCACACTGTAAATGTGGTTGGTGTTAGGAAGGGCATCCAACTGTAGAAAACCTGCCAGACAGTCCTATGCGAGCAAGACAATCACTCTTGCCTCAAGTGGGACTACCCCCGTCCAAACCCATGCAAGCGTGGAACACGGACGTTAAACGTTGATGATGATGATGATGATGATATATATATATATATATATATATATGTGATTATAATGGAATATTCCACTATTACTTTTGGTAAGATGAGAAAAGTTCAATGCACGCTTAAGGTACATAAGGTATACAAAACAATTGAAATAGTCTTCTGAAGGTTAACATTCTTGCTGTTGAGAACAGTGAGGGTAGCAGAGCATGAATATTTAAAGTGAAGAGAATCAAGGTTTATAAATTAAATCCATCTGCTTCACCTGCTTTCTTTATTGCTTGCCTATATTCAGCACTTGTTAATGCTAATGTTCTTGATATGTGTTTTTGTTGAATCCAATCCTTATTAATGATCCTGATAATATGCAGATGGTTTCTATATTGTGTGAATAATCATTAATTAATTATAACTGATTGATTTGTTGTTTGCATACGCATGTAAGCTTATCACCTGTATAGAAATGATAGGACTGGGGTCCCTATCATTCCACTGCAAAGTGGACATGGAGGTGCAACGGCAAAATAGCAGCCAGCACTCACTGTAAATGAGGTTGGTGTTAGGAAGCGCATCCAGCTGTAGAAATCCAGGCAGAATCAGTTCCTGTCCCACCCTTGCAAGCAGGGAAAAGCGGACGTAAAATGATGATGATGATATATATTTATATATATATATATATATATCATCATCATCATCATTTTACGTCCGCTTTTCCCTGCTTGCAAGGGTGAGACGGGAACTGATATTTATATATATATATATATATACACACACATGCATATACATATATATATATATATGTATATATATATAATTGAGATAAGCGGAACAAGCAAAATTCAAACAATCTTTCAAAATAAATTCAAAAAATATAATTTAAATATTTACCTATCCATCTTGCTTTTACCGACGGTTTCGCCTCACAAAAGATTGGAAATCCAAGGGACTTCCAATGGAAAGTTCGGCTCTTCAGAAAGCATTTTCCCTTACATAGGACATAAAGTCCCACAGCCGGCAAATATATTGCCTTCAGCCAGCTAGTGTAGGATCGAATGGGGCCGTAAACATGACCTGCACATGAACTGGTCGCTAGTAGAAGCGGGAGTAGTAGCATAATCGTGTTGTCTGCCACACCACTAAAAATAGCTAGCTAAACAACGGATTTTTTTCTTTACACATGGGAGAATATACATAAAATGAGATCAATATCCTCACAGGTACTAAGTACCCTCGGAAATATATAAGGTGTCTATGATACAGTTGTTGTTCAAATGTATTAATTTGACATACCAGAACTATAAAATTGGTATATATATATATCATTTCATTTTACGTCCGCTTTTTCCCTGCTTGCAAGGGTGGGACGGGAACTGATCTTGGCTTGATTTCTACAGCTGGATGCCCTTCCTAACACCAACCTCATTTACAGTGAGTGCTGGGTGCTTTTTTGCCGTGGCACCTCCACGACCACTCTGCAGTGGAATGATAAGGACCTCAGTCCCTATCATCTCATTTCTACAGCTGAGTAAACTGGAGCAATGTGAAATAAAGTGTCTTGCTCAAGGAAACAACACATCACCCGGTCTGAGAATTGAACTCACAACCTTTCGATTGCAAGGCCAATGCTCTAACCACTAAGCCATGTGCCTCCATCTAAGCCAGGGTGCGGACGATATTTATTCGCAAGATTACTATCTATGAAAAAATAACACAGTAGTTTATTTTTTAAGATATATTTATCAAACTTGAGTCAGTTTGCCTTCATGACTTGTTCTTTCGATCTCACTCGATAAACCCGCCATTCGCTTTGATGACGGCCTCGGAACCGGCTACAGGCCTTCGTCACTGTCCCCCGACTTAGGCCCCAAGGCACTTGTGATCCTGGCCTTCAGATCGTCTTTTGTATTGTAGCTACATCTGTAGGTGTTTCATTCCACTGCGCCCCACACAAAGAAGTCGAGGGGGTTGCAGTCAGGCGAGCTGGGAAGCCAGATGTCAGGTGAAGTGTGGTCGACGAAGTTCTCTGACAGCCAGGCTTGGGTCTTTCGGCTGGTATGGCAGGGCGCTGAGTCTTGCTGTCACACGTATGGCCTACCTGCAGCTACCTGGTTGATCCAGGGCTTTACTACCTCGCTCAGAATGCGGATGTAGCCATCGCTGTTCAACTTGAGGCCTTCAGGGAAGAAGTGAGGTGGCATGACGTCACCTTGACTGCTGACGAGACCTAAGACCAATGTTGTCATTGGAAACTTTGTCTGCATGACTCTGAGCACGTCTTTGGAGGAGACAGCGAGCCACCTGTTGTTCTGGGAGTTGATCTACACATACATATATATATATATATATATATATGATGGTTGCCCCTTCGTTATCGAGTATGGCCATTGCACGATATACCATTATTAATAATTATCAATTAATTCTATCGTGCAATGCCTGTGCATGAAGATATTTTTTAAAGTAAGGAAAGACTGTGCACTGAGCCAATCTCACTCTCTGAGCGACACTATAACCCGAAAAGAAGAAAAGATCAACATCATCGGTAACTACTGAGTCGCAGGTTTTATATCGGAGTTATCCCAGTTTCCTGAGTTGCCTTCTCCTAGAATGCCCTGACAAAGGCTAGGGGTCCTTCACTCCCAGTGGTTTAACCGCCCGGTACATGTGTATATACATACTTACACACTTTTGGATTGCCATTGACTCTTATGAGTTCTTCCGCCCTTTGTCAGGTTTTGTTTTTTGTCCTGCAGGGTGTCCAAAATCACCCTCCTCACCAAGTAAACTTAGTGGGGTTGCCGGTTTAGTCGCGATTGAACATTTTGAAGATAGATTTAGAAACCTTCACTGTATGTTGATTACAGAAAATATGAACCCCCATAACAAGATGGTTGGATAGCATCTATGAGCTCAGCTGATCTTGCTTGAGGATCCAGCTGGATTAATTGGAGCTGGTTGCCTTTAACAGGAACCAATGGAAGGAGTGTTTGAGGATTCTGCTCCCACAACCCTCTCAGGAATAAGGGGGGTGAAAAAGAAAAGAAGACGGAAAAGAAGACTAAAAAGAAAAAGAAAAAGGAGGATGAGGAGGTTACTATAGAGTAGTCAGCTGAATAACACCACCACCAGCAATACCAACTCCACCACCATCAATAACAACAGCACCTCTAGCCATAACAGCTGATATGTAATTCTACCCTCTGAGGAATATTTAAAAACCAAGAACAATGTGACATTATGTAAACAGTTTTAAAAGCAAAAAAATAATGAATAAATAAATAATAACCTAGGCTTGGCTCTATTATTCTAGAATGTAGCAAACAACACACAGACTAAGAACAGTCTGGAAGACTATTTATTATTCCTTATATCTATTTAACAGGTAAACTATCAACATTGTCATTACTTTTATTATAATTATCATTATAATCGGTAGGGCGTCTGATAACATGCTTTACGGTATATAATTACGGCCCTTTATGTTCTGTGTTCAAATCCTACCGAGGTTAGCTTTGCCTTTCATCCTTATGGAGTTGATAAAATAAAGCACCAGTAATACACTAGGGTCGATTTAATCAACTTTCTCCTCCCCCAAAATTGTTGGCCTTGTGCCTATATCAGAAATCATTATTATAATTTATTTTGAGGGCAGTGGATTGGCATAGTCATTATATTGCAGACAAATGATTAGTACTATTTATTTTGGCTCTTTATTTTCTGAGTTCAAATCCATCTGAGGTCAATCAACTTTTGCATTTTATCCTTCCGAAGTTGATGAAATAATGCAAAAATGTTAAGTAATTTTAAATAATGGATGTAGTATAAACAGTAGTACCAACCAAGTAGTGCTGTTGATATAATCAATTTTCCCTTCCCAACAGTGCCGGATTTAGGACAAATGAGGCCCTGTGCTTGTTAGGTTATGTGGCCCCTGAAGGAGGTACATTTTTTTGGCAGCCCACCCCTGGCCAACAGGGTCCAGTGCTTAAGCACACCTAAGCACAATGGTAAATCTGGCACTGCTTCTCAACAAATTGCTGACCTTATGCCTAAATTAGAAATCATTATTATAAGTTTATAAAGGCAATGGATTGGCAGTATCGATAGGGCATCGGACGTTTTGTGGCATAGAGTTATAACACTATACCTTCTGAGTTCAAATCCTTCCAAAGTTAACTTTGTGTTTCCTCCTTAAGGGGTCAATAAAATAAAGTACCAGTAATGTACTAGGGTCAATTTAATCGATTTTTCCCTCCTCCAAAATTGTTGGCCTTGTACCTAAATCAGAAACCATTATTTTTGGATTGGCAGTATCGGTG
>OZ024741.1:118149978-118162478 GCA_964016885.1 Eledone cirrhosa | reverse complement strand
AATGACGTTTCAATCCACCAACTGAGGCACACTCTTATCCACACTCTCCGCAAGCAGAAATGTCATACAATGCTTTACTTAGATATAACAGGCCACATTCTTTACAGGTTAAATCAACCTGCATGTCAAGATACTCAGGCAAAACAAATTCATAGCCCTTACGAGCACACCGCTGGGGCTGTTCATGCTCAACACGGCTTCTTTCAAATTCTCCCATCCCATTATGCACTGCTTCATCCAGGAAAGTCGATCTAGAGATTCTCTCAATCATTCTCCGATATTTTCATCTTCCACGGTGTGCTTTTACTTCAATCCCTGTGGTTCAATTTTGGTTTGTGCACCGGTCGTTTACCTTCGACCAGCTCACCATACAGGGACTGCCTAGGGATGTGATCATCATCCATTCTCACTACATGACCACTCCATCTTAATCGATGCTGAAATATGAGAGACTTTATACTGGTAGACTGACTGCGTCCGAGGACTTCAGTGTCACTCACGTACATTTCCCAGTGGATACCCTGTATACGTGGAAGACACTGTTGGTGAAAATGCTCCAACCTTTTGAGATGACTTCGGTAAGTGACCCACGCCTCAGATGCATACAACAAAGAGGACAAAACAAGCATTATACACTTTTAACTTTGTCTCAATGGAAATATCATGCTGTTTTCTATCGACGTCCATCGAGTTTTCTAAATTCATCACTTGCCTTCTTGATTCGAGGGAGATTTCTTTATCTAGAGCAGGGGTCACCAAACTTTTTTCACAGTGGGCCGGATAACTGAAAGAATGACGAGAGCGGGCCGCATAATCATTCTGTTCAATACTTGCAAGCCAGAACGAAAGCTCTGGGGAAAAAGACGAAACACTACGTTTAGCATTCCGTGTTAATCATGGGTGAGTGGCGTGCAATGCACAAAAAACAAAGACAACCAACATATTTATTTACTAAAAAGTTATCAAAGAAGGCGACGTTAGCAAAAATATAGTTACATCAGACCTAGTGTGCACATATCCGAATCTTACAAACTAAGCAGCAAAAAGGTTAGTGAGATTTGTGAAACTGACGTTTGGCTTTCAAGATATCATCAATGTTTGGTTTGGAATTGCTGCATCCAATCAAGAGAATTGCTTTCAAATGTTCATCAGTCAATCTCGTTCGATGTGTTGACTTCACATACTTCATTTTTGAAAATGTTTGCTCACAGACATAAGTTGTTCCAAACAATGATGCCATACCAGCGGCAAATTTCTTCAATTTCGGATACTCAACATCAGGTAAGAAGCAGTAAAATTCAACAAGTTTTCCTTCTCTGTGCTTCTCTTTCAACAAGTAATTTGCTTGCAAATCAATGAACTCCAACTGTAGTTCAACTGGCACATCATCAAGGTTACAATCAAATGGATTCTGGAACAGAAGAATGTCACTCTCAATTCTGTCGAGATCTGAAAATCTCTCCAAAAAATGCTTCTTCAAGTCACGAATAATCTTTTTAGGAAAATCGAGGTTGACATCTTCAGCAACTGTAGCGCAAAACTTTTTGAAACAGTGAAAATGAGAGAAGTTTTCTCCTTCCAGTTGTGCTTCAAACATTGACAGCTTTCTCCGAAATCCTTTGATGATTCTGTAGAGATCACAGACGAGGTTATCCTTTCCCTGGAGTTTCAAGTTCAGTTCATTCATGTGGGATGTGATGTCGACCAAAAATGTCAACTTTGACAGCCAGGTAGGATCTGACAGCTGTGGATCAGCTCTATATTTTTCAGTGAGAAAAACATCTATTTCGTTTCGGAGCTTGTAAAAACGAAACAGGACTTTACCGCAACTGAGCCACCTCACTGCTGTGTGATAAGGCAAGTCACAGAAATCAGAATCAATTTCTTCAAGAAAAGCCTGGAATTGACGGTTATTGAGTGCATGTCCCGAATGAAGTTCACAGCAGAAACGACTGGTTTCAGTACACAAGAAATATCCAAGTCTTTCCCACAGAGTGCTTGCTGATGTATGATGTAGTGTATGAACAGAGCGCCCGGAATTTGCAAATCTTCCAACAGAGTCCTGATTTGCCCGACCAGACCCTTCCTCACTCCAGCCATGTTTTTTCCTCCATCAACTGTAACACCTCGAAGCTGATTCCACTGAAGGTTATAGCCTTGCAAAGTTTTCTGCACTTCCACGAAAATGTCTTTTCCAGTTGTTGTTCCATGCATGCAGCAAACGGATGCCAACTCTTCCATTATCTGAAAGTCCAAATTGACACCACGAATGAATACGAGAGTTGTGACGTACTCGAGAGATCAGTAGACTCATCCAGCGCCAGAGAATACCACAAGTTCCTAGCTTTCTCGCGTATCTGTAGCACTATGTTCTCTCCAAGTTCTTCTGTTCTCCGCACAACTGAACTTGCCTAAAGGCTGATACTTCCAAACAAATCGGCATTCTCAAGACACAAGTCATTTGCTGCTTCCATCATACACTCTTTGATGAAGTTGCCATCAGTAAACGGTTTTCCTCGCTCTGCCAACTTATGCACTATTTTGTAACTTGTACGAGTGACAGATTCATTTTCAGCAAACTTTCTCGTGAAGAGATTTCTTTGAGTTTCTAAACCACGTTTCATGGACTCATATTTCTCAGAGCGTAACTTTCCAGAAAACTTTGAATATGTGGATAGATGTTTTGTTTCATAGTGACGCCGAAGATTGTGCTCTTTCAAAACGGCAACAATTTCGCTGCATACCACGCAACTAGCTTTCTGGTCCTTTGTTTCCACAAAGAAGTACTTTACTCCCCATTCTTCATTGAAAACGCGACACTTGGCGTCCACTTTTCTTTTCTTAGTAGCCATAATAAAGGGTGAAGAAAATGGGATCTGAAAATGAAAAAGACATTGAATTAGAAACATCTCGTGTTCCATCCGTTTTATCACGCAAATGCAAGTACCATCGGCGGGCCTGATGAACTGACGTCGCGGGCCTGATCCGGCCCGCGGGCCGTAGTTTGGTGACCCCTGATCTAGAGTATTGGTCACATTCACAGTGCTGCCTAGATATACAAACTTATCCACGACTTTCAATTTCTGACCATAGACATATATGTTTGACGTAGAGTAAGCTTTGCCTAGTGCAGGTTGATACATCACTACAGTCTTTTTCAGACTGATTATTAAGCCCAATACACTGCATACTTTCGAAAAAGAATCCATAAGACGTTGCATGTCACTCTCGGAATGAGCGATGACAGTCATCGGCATACAGGAATTTGCATATCAGCGATGTAAATATCTTTGTCATGACAGCAAACCTTCTGATATTGATCAATTTACCCGTTGTTCGATATCTAATGTAGACTCCTTCAAAGACCACCAAGAAAACCATAACAAAGTACAGCGCAAATAAAGTCAGCGCCGGAATGTCTTCTTGCTTAACACCATTTTCAACCACAATGGGATCAGAGAGCTTACCACCCACGTTGACAGTTGCCTTCATTTTATCATGGAAACCACCCAACACAGACAAATTTATCAGGTCACCCGGGTTTCTTGAGAATTTTCCCTAGGACAATTCTATTGACTGTATCAAAAGCCTTCGTCAGATCGATAAACACCTGATACAGATCCATCAGCTGCCCACTCAATGCATTTCTCTTGCAGCTGTCTGTTGTTCGATGTCTCCCTACCATTTCTAAAGTCACACTGAGATTTAGGAAGGATTTCATCAGCTATGCTGTCAAGAAGCCTGTCCAGTACATAAGACCTTGCCTATAACAGACATAATGGATATCCCACGGTAATTGCTACAGTCATCCATTCCACTATCATTAGCCAAAGTGCTTCAATGATCTCGGTCAGTTCCATCTATCAATAAATTGTTCCAACTATTTTTTATGGGTTTCAGGTCTCTGTCAATTGTCTACCGCCAATTCATCTTGGAACATCCTCTTCGCCTCTTTCCATGGGAGTACCAATACAGGACATGACTAGCATGTCTCTCACATGGGAGCCGTGTGACATGTCACTACCAACCATGTCGACACTTGCTCATGATGTTAGACACATGTATAGTAGGACAGAACCTAATCGTACAGGAACGTTTTTGTAAAGAAATGATAGTGGTATAGCTTGAACAGGACTAACCACTGTGTGAATTGAATATTGTCCTTGCTGTGCAGTGGTTTCTGAAATGAAGTAACCTTGTCGACTATTTTCCAAATCAAGCTGTTGAATGATGGAATATCTTCAGGGCCGGATTAAATCCTTTTGAGCCCTTAAGCACTTCAAAGATTATGGCCCCACACCCTATATATAAAGTCTGAAAAACATTTTTAAAATACAATTCTATGGATGCCCTAAGCATGTGCTTATTTAGCTTTATGCTATCGTTTATGAATGAGAAAGACGTAATAGATGCCCCCAGAAAGCTTCATTGCTGCTGATGTTTTATCTTAAATGAAAGTAATTTCATCATTACTACTTTGCTGCGTTAGAGTAAAATTGCAGCATCAGAACCCTTTTTCACATATTTCAAGGCAATACAAAGGGCTAGTATTGGTACCAAGATAACATGTACCTAGTCCACTCTGTAAAATGTTAGTGCTGGTATCACGATAGAATACATCTAGCCCACGCTGTAATGTGGTAGTGTTGGTGTTACGAAAAATACATCCAGCACAGCTTGCAAGATAGTTGGAGTTAGGAAGAGCATCCAGCCGTAGAAACCGTGCCACACATAGAACATAACGAGACCAAACGAGTCGTGGCGACTCGTTTGGTCTCGGAATATGACAACCCGTTCAGTTGAGGCATGCATTAAATGATTTGGTCATGAATAGGCAGTAGAGAGCTATCCATGTGTTGTTTAAGTTATGCTGTTTAACCAATGTTTAGAAACATCAGTCTGGTGCTCCTCTTCTCATTTTCTCTTTCTCCTGGCTTTCTGTTTTTTCTATCCATATTTGCTCTTCATAATTTAGTGGTTTATTTGTGTAAAAGAAAATCCCGAATTTTTTAACACTGATTGTTTTCATGCTAAACGTTTTGAGTGGCATCCCGCTTGATCTGGGTCAGTTACAGATGAGAGTAGTATCTTACTATACAAGTCGTGCAAAGCCGGCACTATCGTTATGGCCAATTAGGCAGCAGGGTTGAGTGCAGGCATCAGAGACGGCTCATTACTGAACCTTAAAGAGTCATAATTTTTGTACAAATTTGTATAATTAAATTCAATATATAATAATTTCATACCGTTTAATAAATGAATTGTTAAACATGGCTGTCACATAGCAGAATTGTAGAAATATCCAAAGCGGTGGAGTGGGTCGTATGATGTTATGACCTGGGCAGGATTGAGCATGAGTGGCTGTGGATTGTGTAGTGGAAAATTCAAGCTTAGTCATTTTCTTTGTACTCAGGTGTGCTTAAGCACAGGGTCCCGTTGGCCAGGGAGAGGGGTTGCATCTTCTTGCTCTGCAATTTTTTTTTACCGGCCCTACCTCGTTCAGGGCCCAAGTAAGGGGCCTCATAACTTACTAGCATAGCACCTCATTTGTTCTAAATCCGGCACTGGTCAGAAGCAAGAAGCGTCGAAAAGTAAGTCCGTCAGCTTAACAAACAGGGAGCTGAAATTATTATTTTTGGAAGAATGAGGCGCATAATTAGAAAAAAAGGGGCACACATTGTAGAGTAGTGTGTTAAATACTCATGTACCGGTTCTGAGATCATGGTACCGTCCCACTCTGATGTGTGTGTGTGTGTGTGTGGCTACCTCAATATAGATAGATGACAGGAGTAAATATTAATTTGGTTTAATTTCATCTAGACAGGGCGACAAAATGAAAGTGGCATTAAAAACATCGGACAGAATATCTTGCGGTATTCATTTCAGCTCTGCGCTTTTTTTAGTGCAAATCCCGCCGAGGTCAACTTTGTATTTCATCCTTTCGGGATCGATAAATAAAGTACCAGTCTAGTACTAAGGTCTATTCTTCCTCTATATATCTATAACAGAATACTAGTGTGTATGAATGTAACAAGGAGACGTGGTTTGTGTGTATAATATTTAATAAACAATTTGTGGATATATAGAACAGTATAGTTGACATGTCAATGAATAGATGAGAGAATGAAACAAAGTTATTAGTTACCGCTTGGTTGCCAGGTGAACGCGCCTGAGCGAAGACTCCTGGCGAAGGCCAGGAGCCGAAAAGGCGAATGAGAGAGAAAGAACTTAAAGTTGTTAGTTTTATAGGGTTCTGACCGGAAGTTACAGAAAGGGTTCTACTTCCTGTCTAGAGAGCATTAATCTATTGGGGATGTGAGTGTCACAACAAGGGAGGCAACTCCTGCTACATTACCCCCCGCCAGATTTTTAACATATAAAAATCGAATGAAATATGTATGTACTAAGTTGGCGAGAATGTTGTAACAGGCATGAAAATTACGAAAAAAAATAATGTTTGCAAATATCAATGATGGATATCAAGGTAGCCAACCGCTCTTGGCCAGAGAACGACTGGACATCTATCTATCCATCACCCAAAGATACAATGTCATCAAAGTAAGAGAAGAGCTCAAAGTTCAAATGTACAAAATATAGTTCACAGGTGTGCAATCACATGACAGCAGGAAAGAAAGTGTGTTCCAGAGAATGAATGCAGGTGGTTTCTGTTCTGTGGTATATCGTGAAATTTCCAAACTCCGAATGGATTTTCTCACAGGAAGAGTGCTGCAAAAATAAATTCTCTGGCTTGTTCTGCTGGTTTTGGTTGTTGATGAAGCTGATGTCTCACGGAGAAAAAAATAATATCTCAAAAGTTGCCGCAAGCAAAAGGAATTCAGTCACAGTACAAGAAATAGCAGCGAAAGTCCGAAGGGTGGATCTGCGACAGCCATTATGAAACAAGATGGCGTCGCATTTCTTTTCCAAAACAAGGATATGGTCGCGTGACGAGGCTAAGCCAATCAGATGGCTGCATTTGAAGAAGAAGCAAAGATGGCGGTGCCGATAATGTTTTCTTTATTAACCACAAGGGTTTACATAAAGTAGACATTAAGGACAGTACAGGACAATACATGGTGGTGCCGATAATGAAATCAAAAAGTCAAAAAGCGGGAGAAAGGCGGCCATCTTGAATTTTTTGCGTTTAGACTGTGAAAACTTTTTTTTGCAATGAACGTGTGAAGATTTAAAATCAGCAAATACAATGTGCATTTCGAAAAACCAATGCCAAATATCCGATTCTGTTCGTTAAAAGTCGTAACGATACATAATCAGTGAAAAGCAACAAATTAATCGTCGAAGCACGTGCGAAAGAAATTTTCATGTTATCGCAGGATTGTAATTGGACGCCAGACGAAAACAAAGAACGAGCTGTAGTAATCTTCGAAAAGTTAGCTGATACATCCCAACGAAAATGACGTACTCATTTTATCAACTAATTGAAATATACCAAACCACCTCAACCGGATAGAAGACATCGTACGATTTTCAATCCAAAAGAGAAATTTTTTGTTAGTCGTCGAAAAAACGCTTTCTTTTGTGTTGTATTTCTTTGTTCGTCTGTATGCGTGAGTCAATAGTGTTACCATGAAAGCTAGACAGAAATATTGTGCAGGCCGCGTGCTTCAACAAATGGAACATTATGAATTTTATGGACTTACGCTAAGTGAGTCTAGCTACCCGATTCGAATATTCCAAATGTTAAGCCACTCCACATTTCCATTAAAACGAATGGCGAACTCAAGTAGGCTGTGTATTTTCATAGTTTGTCAATCAAATTTTGCTGTGTATTCGTAATGTTACTCACACAACACCAGATTCTGCCATTTTTTTCTTTTTTCGGGGTCACCACTTATAACAAAATACTGGTGTGTATGAATGTAACAAGGAGACGTGGTTTGTGTGTATAATATTTAATAAACAATTTGTGGATATATAAAACAGTATAGTTGACATGTCAATGAATAGATGAGAGAATGAAACAAAGTTATTAGTTACCGCTTGGTTGCCAGGTGAACGCGCCTGAGCGAAGACTCCTGGCGAAGGCCAGGAGCCGAAAAGGCGAATGAGAGAGAGAGAACTTAAAGTTGTTAGTTTTATAGGGTTCTGACCGGAAGTTACAGAAAGGGTTCTACTTCCTGTTAGAGAGCGTTAATCTATTGGGGATGTGAGTGTCACAACAAGGGAGGCAACTCCTGCTACATATCTTTCTCTCTTTCTCACATTCAATCCCCTTCTCTGGAAGAAATCGACTGTATTCACAAGTAGAGAGGGAATGGGCTCCACTAGGTTTAAGGTGTCCAAGACACGCTATATGTCACAACGGTGTCGCTACAAATCCATCAGCAGTTACGGGTTCATACATAAATACACTCATCTAGGGGAATCTGAGGAAGCTTGTTCTTTCAAAAAGATCTCGGTCCGGTTGAAATGCTTGGGGTCTTGTTCAGTCTGGCCGGACATCCAGGTGGAAAAGAACAGTATTGAAGTAATAACAGCGTACAATTTGATATCTCAGATTATTTTATCCATCGCCCTTAGGCGAGACAGGAAACACAACTTTACGCCAGCAGTCTCTGTTTCCCATCATGTTTGTAGACCATCCATGTCAATTCCAGTGTCTCTTGCTATGGTACCCTGGTATTTGAGCTCTCTGGTAGAGGAGATCTCCCACAACAAGACGTCTGAAACCATCTCATATTTTGCACAGAAGCAGTAACCAGGAAAACTTTTACGACGTTCAATCAGTCATGCACACTACCCTTCTGAGAACGGTTCAAAATATTCCTTGGTAGACCCATCCCATGCATAATCAGATATACGGAAAAATCCCAACTAGATATAAATCGAGAAAAGCTGTCTATGCGGAGGTGGATAATGTGGACATCACTTCGTTAGTGTGCTACAGCTTGAACCTAAAGAATACCTACTAAATCGGTATGCCTGCTTTCTCGAGGCACTGGCAGGCAACGAAGTTTTGGCGTCTGTAAAAATCCTCCTAAGAGAAGCTAATATGTTTTTTTATTTGTAAAGAAAGCTTTCATTCAACAGTGTTTTAAAGACAGCTAAAGTGAATATGGAAGATGTGGGCTTGGCATCTAAAGTGGTCAAATAACGCTCAAACCGAAAGTCCTCTGGAACAATCTGATTAATCTTATTACCTTTAATATATATTGCGTATGAGGGTGGTGGATTGGCAGAATTGATAAGTGTCGGATAAAATGCCATTACATTCTAAGTTCAAATCCAGCCGAGATCGACATTACCTTTCATTCTTTCGGGGTCGTTAAAAGTACTAGTCAAGTACTGGGATTGATTTAATTAACTTAGCTCTTCTCACAAAATGTGCTGGTCTTGTGCCTTAATTAGAAATGAATATATAGATGACACCCCCCCCCCCCCCTTCCCAAATGTTTACAGACTTTCATTACAGGCAATATCTATTAGAATGCTGTTGAAAAGTGTGTATACATTTTGGGGGTACACCCTGTATGTATATATATATATATATATATATATATATAAATATATATATATATAATTGAGATAAGCGGAGCAAGCAAGATTCAAACAATTTTTTAAAATAAATTAAAAAATATAATTTAAATATTTACCTATTCCAATTGCTTTTACCGACGGTTTCACTTCACAAAAGATTGGAGATCCCTAGGGACTTCCAATGGAAAAGTTTAGATCATCAGAGAGAATTTTCCTTTCCTAGGACATAAAGTCCCAGGAACGGCAAAATATATTGCCATCTGCCAGCTAGCACAGGATCGAATGGAACCGAAAATTTGACCTATGCATGAACCAACCCTTAGTAGAAGCGGAAGTAAACATAGACGTATTGTCTACCTCGCCACTAAAAATAGCAGCTAAATAAAACAACAGATTTGTTCTCTAACGGAGAATATTAAAAGAAGTTAATATCTCCACAGGTACTAAGTACCCCTGGAAATATATAGGGTGTCCTAGAAAAGGAAAATGCTCTCTGATGATCTAAACTTTTACATTGGAAGTCCCTAGAGATCTCCAATCTTTTGTGAAGTGAAACCGTCGGTAAAAGCAATTGGAATAGGTAAATATTTAAATTATATTTTTTTATTTATTTAAAAAAATTGTTTGAATATTGCTTGCTCCGCTTATCTCAATTTTATAGTTCTGGTATGGTATGTCAAATTAATACCATAGAACAACCACTGTATCATAGACACCCTATATATTTCCAGGGGTACTTAATACCTGTGGGGATGTAGCGGCCCCTTACGGCTGTAACTCAGATACGTATAGGAGTTGCGTCCCTTTGCGACGGTCTCAACTCCCAGTGGCAGATACGTATAGGAGTTGCGTCCCTTTGTGACGGTCGCGACTCCCAGTAGCAGATACGCATAGGACTTGCGTCCCTTTGTGACGGTCGCGGCTCCCAGTGGCAGATCCATGTACTAAACGGAGTTGCGTCCCCCTGGGGACTATATATTTGAGAACGCGAGGCAATTCTCTCTCACTTCCTTCGCCCGCAAGAAGAACACTTCAAACCTTGTCAAGAGATGACTCCTGTCTCCCTTCCTGCGCCGGCAGCCTAAAGAAACACTTGAACCTTACCACCAGAAGGTTTCTGTTCTTCTCCACACACTCCAGTCTGGGAGTTGTGACCAACTGACCATCAACATGTGGTAACAATTATTTATATCAATTTATTTGACTTCTGTGAAGTAAAACCATGTCACAACACTCACCTGCAATTATTGTCGTTCTTTATAATTTATATACACCTGATACTAATCTCCTAAATGGATATTATCTTCTTTTAATATTCTCCGTTATGTAGAGAACAAATCTGTTGTTTTATTTAGCTGCTATTTTTAGTGGCGAGGTAGACAATACGTCTATGTTTACTTCCGCTTCTACTAAGGGCTGGTTCATGCATAGGTCAAATTTTCGGCCCCATTCGATCCTGTGCTAGCTGGCAGATGGCAATATATTTTGCCGTTCCTGGGACTTTTTGTCCTAGGAAAGGAAAATGCACTCTGATGATCTGAACTTTTCCATTGGAAGTCCCTAGAGATCTCCAATTTTTTGTGAAGTGAAACCGTCGGTAAAAGCAAATGGAATAGGTAAATATTTAAATTATATTTTTTAATTTATTTAAAAAATTGTTTGAATATTGCTTGCTCCGCTTATCTTAATTTTATAGTTCTGGTATGGTATGTCAAATTAATACCATAGAACAATCACTGTATCATAGACACCCTATATATTTCCAGGGGTACTTAGTACCTGTGGGGATATTAACTTCTTTTATATATATATATATTTATATATATATATATATGAAAATGTTTAAGACCCCGACGGCAGAGCTCAAGCCATTTCGACGGCTATTTCTGGACTAAATTAGATTTTTAGCGTGGTAATAAATAGCCGAACTTTTCAAGGGGTAATTTCTTATATGGGAAAATTGTAGTTGTCAAAAGGATTGGTCAAAATTTCTTGTAAACATAATTAAATCTTTCATGGCGGTGTGTGGTAGGTGGGGGTGGCTGAACTTGCCTGTAGAACAATGAGGGAGCAGGTGGAGCCGGTCAAGCGTTGAAAGTGAATTCTATACAGTAAATTCTAAGGAGTGTGGGTGAAAATAGGCTAGTTAGGAAGCAGGCGAAAAAAAATCTGGAGGAATCTGAGAGTGGGAAGTTATAGAATTAAAAAGTTAATAGATTGAAATTAAAAAAATTAAAAAAACAATAAATAAAAATAATAATAATAATATTAAAAAATTAAATAAAAAACAAAACAAAAAAAAACTAGAGTCTAAAACAGCTGCTATACTTTTAGCTGGTATTGCGTTTTCGGCCAATGCTATATAGAATTTACTGGGTGGGGGTACTGAGGCTACAAAAGCCTGATGGGCTGCCTCAGGGTAAGCGAAAAAGGAAAAAGGAAAAGGAAGAGGAGAGGGAGTGGAAGGAAGTGAGAAGAAGAGATAAAGGGAAAAAAGAAAAGAAGTACATCTACCTATGTATGCTGGGGTTTCCCCTATCTTGTTCGGCAAGTGGGGAAAAGAAGGATGTTACAGCCATTGTCTACCCACCCGGATCATGAGGGGGTTTGAGGGCGAGGTAAGTCCTACGCAATCGGTGTTTACATGCGGTTACAACTTCGTTTTTCTTTTTGCTTAGGAGTTGGTCCTTCGTAAACAGCATTTGTAATGTTTCCTCCGAGCATAGGTTACACGGACGGCGTCCTCCCGTGTAGGAGTTAGCTCTGGAAAGTAAGCTCCAAGTAAGATGGTATGTGATGTTATTATCTTGGATGTCCCAGATGTGGCCCGAAAGTGTAGTGGCATGTCGCCGGGCCGGGTTTCTGAACGTATGTCGGTGTTGGTAGAGCCAGGTCTTAAAGTCACAAGCGGTTAATCCTATATAGGCTTTGTTGGAGTTTTCCGTCCTCACGTTGCATTGGTAGATCACGTTACGTTCTCGGCATCTGTTGTTGAGGTGGCA
>OZ024741.1:118114978-118144978 GCA_964016885.1 Eledone cirrhosa | reverse complement strand
TCATATATTTTCACTAGCTCTGACAGTTAAACAGTATACGGTACTGATGAAGAGTAATAACCCAGAAACATTAGTGTTTGCCGTTTTGCTTATATGCGAACACAAGAGCAAGAATGACGGGTCATTCTACTGACATGGCTTAGGAGGCTGTTTGCATAATTGCAAACGAATCGAATATTATTATTATTCGAAAAACCCAGATTTACAATTCTTCTGTTAACCTACTAACAGAGAAAGAAGGACAACCACAGACAGAGATATGAACTCTCCTCTCAAAATATGTATGTAAAAATTAATAATTTTTCTTCCCCTTTTTATTATTATCAATTGTATAAATATGGATCTTAACCATATTATGCATATCCGCAGTTGACTATGCATATAATGCTGAAACCGGTACCATTATTAAATGCGGAAATATCCTCTTTATAAATAAATAAATGTTTTGATATTACACTGAAAGAATCTCTTCAGCATTATCTACTGAAAAAAATATTTTTCCTTTCTACTATTTGTTTTTATATATATCAACTCGTGTGTTACTTTTCTACATTCGATATATATATATATCAGACCTGGAGAGGATTGATTTTAAAATGCACTAGAAACGCTATATGTTAATATGACGCCCCTGCTACTTCCCCGGGAGTTACGATACCACGCATCCCCGCCACACACCTGCATACACCCCCACCTAAAAGGTGAAAGCTCTGCGGTTCCCTTTCAACTAGTCTAACGCCATATGCAACTGACAACACCTCAGCTGCTTAAATGAAAGCCCATAGATTACTTTTGGTTTATACGTATGCGGCTGTTAGAGCGGGTGTCCCTGGGTATTTTCCGCGGTGACACCTTTGCCATTTTGTCCGCGTGGTGTAGCTGAGGCACTGCCCAGACGGGGCTGTAGCAGCTGTCCCTCTCCTTTTCTTTCCTTGCTTGATTCTTCTTTTTTTCTTTCCTTTAATAGTGTGTTTTGTTTTTATATAAACAAAAAGCACCCAGCCCACACTGTAAAGTGGTCGTGTAGGAGTTACGACAAAAAGCACCCAGCCCACACTGTAAAGTGGTCGTGTAGGAGTTACGACAAAAAGCACCCAGCCCACACTGTAAAGTGGTCGTGTAGGAGTTACGACAAAAAGCACCCAGCCCACACTGTAAAGTGGTCGTGTAGGATTCACGGCAAAAAGCCCCAAGCGCACATTATAAATGTGGTTAGCGTTAGGAAGGGCATCCATATGTAAAAATCTAGCCAGAAACAGTTCTATATCAGTAAGACACAGTTACCTGATCCAACTTACCTTTAATACGACATCTCGTCTACCCCATGCTAGCGTGGAAAATGGACGTTAAACGATGGCGATTTTAATGATGATGATGATAAACAACTTTGTAATTTATCCATTGATTTTTCATGTTATAAAGTGAGAGGTTTCCCTTTACTCCTGTGATCTAGTTTGAAATTTTTAACATTGGACAATTTCTCTTACTATGGCAATATTGAATTAGTTTTTCCCACTCATAAACATTGAAAAAGTTGGTCCCCGCACTGCCAATCTCCCCTGCAAGAAGAGCAGCCCGCTCGAGGAAGGAGTTTTGTAAGGTGGGGTGGGTTATGCAAGCGGTGTCGCTGACCATTCTCCGTGGCAATGTTTTCGCTATTCTGTCAGCAAGGCACGGCAGAATCACCACTCAGACTAGGGTGTACAGTCTGTCTCTCTCACCTTTCCTTCATTACTTAATTCTTCTTTATCCTTTTTTTTCTTTCCCTTTCCATTTTTTGTTTCATTTAAATATTATTATTGTAAAGTTTTTAAGGACGGTGGATTGGCAGTATCGGTAGAGAGTCGGACACCATGCTTTGCAGCATCGAGTTACGGTCCTTTACGGTCTGGGTACAAATCCCGCTAGAATTACGGTCCTTTACGGGGTCTATAAAATAAAGCAACAGTAACGTACTGGTTCGATTTAATCAACTTTCCCCTTCCCCCAAATTACTGGCCTTGTGCCGATACTAGAAATCATTATTGTAAAGTTTTCAAATAGTTTTCTTCAAAAAAAAAAATTGCCGCTCTTCGCCCATTTTTTAAAAAAAATTCTAGTTGAATTTTTTTAAAGTCCGAGCTGTTTGTTTTATATACCAACCTTGCTATTGTAACTCACGAAACTTACTTTCCGTGATCCGGCGTGGTCACATTGTCTTAGCAGAATTAAACTTTATTGATTTTGAAACGAGTCTTTATGTTTTCACTTTTCCGTATTTAAACGCTTCATTAAAGAATTGATGTAAAGAATTTCGAATTAAGTCACCAAACTTATGCTAACTACAGCTAGTGCCGAGCTACCATTATGGCGAACTAGGCTGCCACCAACGGCGCAGACCTCAGAGGAGTGTATTACCGAACCTTAAAGGATTACAGTTTCATACATATTTGTATCAGGAAATTAAATTAAATATAAAATTATTTCCTGCGATCAATAAATAAATAGCTAAACATTTTTGTCACATAACAGTAGTGCCGGGTTTAGGACAAATGAGGCCATGTGCTAGCTAAAAACATTTGAAAAATACATCGTAAAAGATTTTTGGGGCAGGAAGATATCTCCATCCCTGTTTAACCACTCCTAAGCATAATGTAAAGCCGGTACTGCGTAACATCATTGTGGAAATGTCTAAAGCAGTGGAGAGGATGGATTCCGTGATATGACCTGCCACGTGATAGAGAGAATGTGAGGGCAAAACAGGAAGCAAGGCGAGACAAAAATGTAAAGAGAGAAAGGGATAGAGAAGGATAACAGCGAGAAAGAAGGAAAGTGATAGAAACAGATAGACAGAAAGTTACAGTAAAAGCTATATATATATATATATATATATATATATATATATATATAGAGAGAGAGAGAGAGAGAGAGAGAGAGAGAGAGAGAGAGAGAGAGAAAGAGAGAGAGAGAATATCACCATTTTTCTGACTTAACTTTGGGGAAAGATGAATTATGCGAAGTCTATTTGTGTCCTGTTTATGGGTTACAGTTCTGCGTTGAGCACCGTACTGCTTAGTTTACAGACACTGGATGGAGGTAAGTGCACACACACACACACACACACGTAAATAGGCAACACTACTAAAGATATTCAAACTTATTTACAGAAACCAAAATAATAACACTACCATCACCACCACCATCATGATTCTCGTCGTCGACATCACCATCGTCATCACCCCGGGTTACTTAAACACACACACACACACACACACACACACACACACACACAAAGAAAACAGCAACAACCGAATCATAAATTCTTAAACTTCAGACCTTCAAGTCTGAAATCAAAACCTTTTAATAACTATAATAGTTGTTTCTCATTCATGCACAAGACCAGCAATTGGGGGGGGGGGGTAGAGTTAACTGATTAAATCGCACCAGTACTTATCTGGTACTTGTGGCGTTCGAGACGTTTGGTGGGGGCGGACTACTGACTGCGAGGTTATTTTCACATCTTCACTGGCGGTTCGCCTAACAGGTAACTGGTGATGCTTGTGAGGGCGCTTGGTTGTTTCAGCGCATCAGCCCCATTATCACCCGAGATAACGCTGCTAGCGCGCTGACTTACCTAAAAAATTATTTTAGGTTTCCCAGTGTTCATCGCGATATTGTTATCTTTTACTCTGGTAGCTGTTCGTTTGTCGGCCCCTTTCGCCTGCCTTTTGTTGTATGTGGTCCCTGATGTATGTATTACCTGCTCTCGCGTGCGTGCGTGCGTGTCTGTGTGTTTTTTTTCTATATGTAATAATTATGTTTCGCCTTAATAAAAAAAAATCTGTTGTTTTTTTTTATTGAACCTGGAAGGGGGAAAGGCAAGGTTGACCTCGGCGGGATTTGAAGGCAGAAAGTAAAGAGCCGGGTAATAATTGTTTCTACTTTTGGCACCAGGCCAGCAATTATCCCAGTGCATTACTGGTACTTTATTTTATCGACCCCGTAAGGATTAAAGGCAAAGTTAACCTCGGCGGGATTTGAACTCAGATCGTAAAGGGAGTTAACTCTATGCTTCAAAGCATGGCGCCCGACCCTCTACCGATACTGCCAATCCACCGCCCGGGTAATAATGGTTTCTGATTTAGGCACAAACCAATAATTTGGAGGAAGGAGAAAGGTCGATTTAATCGACCCCAGTGCAGGACTGGTACTTTGTTTAAGGATGAAAGGCAAAGCTAACCTCTACGGGATTTGGAATCAGAACCTAAAGGGCTGTAACTCTATGCCACGAATCATGGTGTCCGACGCTCTATTAATACTGCCATTCCACTGCCTTAAAGAGCCGGATAATAATAACAAAATTGTTTAAGAATCATTCTAATATGATGAAGTGAGCCTCCACATTGAATGTAGGTCGCTCTCTTACGGTGGCTGAGGCATTCCAACACTTGCTTAAGTCATCTCACCACTACTACTGCTACTATGCTAACTAAACCGAAAATGTGAACAATTTAGACAAAACAATGAGAGTATGAATAACTTCTTTTTGTGACGGCCCACTTTTTACAGTTCACTTACTCTATATTTGAGATAGTATATATTTAGTAGTTCACTTATTTGAGAGTGGAGGTACGTGGTCTGGTGATAAGGGTGTTGGACTTACAATCATAATGTTGTGGGTGCGATTCCTGGGTTGCGTGTTGTGTTCTTGAGCAAAACACTTCATTTCACGTTGCTCCAGTATACTCAGCTGAAAGTGAGTACCAGCAATAACCCTGCGATGGACTGGCGTCCAGTCCAGTGGAGGAGTCTTGTACTCTCAGTCGCTTCTCGCCACGAAACCAGGATAAGCACCGGCCAAATGAGCCTCGTGGCTTAAGACAGACTTAAGACTTATTCGAAATGGTATAAATCCACAAAGGTAGTCTGAAAGCGCAGCCTGAAGAGAATATTTTTGAAAACGATATTCTTTGTTCAACGCTTGTTCTACATTCGCCCTGGTTTTATGATACTAAGTGCTCATTTGTTTTCAGGACCCTCCTTTGTGGTTCGGGATATGCAACCTTTATGCATGTATCATACGCTTCCCAGAATACAAGCGGCCGAAATGATGTTCCTCCGAAGGGATTGCGGAGTAACGTTACTCGAAGATCATGAAGTCGTTCCAGGTAGAGTCGCTACTTTTCCGAATTGAGAGATAACAGCTCCGATTTTACGGACATGTTAGAATGTCTAAGGAAAGAATCTTCCATGTTATCAAACGTAAGAGATAGACCAGTTAAGAAACTAAAACACAAGGGTTATTCTATAGATCGAAGTTTTATTTGAACAAATAAAACAAAAATTAACAGTACAAAAATAAAAAAAATAAAATGTCAGTAAAAATGTTATATGAAAGATTATAACGTGTGAATGAGATGATTGGTGTAACTAGAAAATATTACATTTTTACAACAACTTTTCGTAATTTCCAGTTGTACTGATACATGTAGACTTTCATCTTTTTATTGGTTTCAGTCATTGGACATCGGTCATGCTTTGACACTGGTTTCATGCTTTTAGTCGATCATAGATGAGTGTCTTTCATCAAAGTTATTCCAGCCATGATGATCTTGTCTCTCTAAGATAGTGGTTCATAAAGTGGGTTCCGCGGAACCCAAGCGTTCCACAAAGGAATGTCTGGGGTTCCGTGATAAAAAGTAGAGGAGTATATTTATATTACGACCATATAACAGTATTAGACTTTGGGGTTGCCCCAAAAGTTTCTGAACCAAAAAGGGGTTGCACGTTTGAAAAAGTTTGGAAAACCCTGCTCTAAGGGTATGTTTGTTTAAGTCAATAGAGCGTGATTTGGCCACTAACAGGTTCGGCGACTATGTAGAAGATCCACCTTCATATGTATACATGTTTGCTTTTCCAATTTAAAATACAAGAGTAAGAGTAAGACAACAAACAGATGGAACGTTACATAAAGATAGACTTTTCCAAGTGAGTTGGCATGGATGGAACACTCTTCATAGGTCAACTGAATCAGGGAAGATAGGCTTAGTGTTAAATAATCTTAACAGGAATACTATTCGATTTATCATCCTCGCATTGCCATACTTTACTCTAACTTCGAGACATATCCAAAAGATTTAATCAAAATCAAAGCAAACAAAGGATGGTTCACTTCTGCTATATAAAATGGCAGATATAGAATGAATGTGAATTAAGTATCTCGGGGTTGTTTTCACCAGTGATGGAAGGCAGGACGCTGAATTAAGTGCAAGAATTACAGTTGGTGCAGTAATGCACTAGCTTCAGCATCGGTCATGAAAAGGTAGGTAGGTGGAAACGCCAAATTCACTATCTTCAATTCAATGTTCATGCCTAACCTTACCTATGGTCATGAATCTTAGGTAATGACCGAAAGAATACAATCGCGAATACAATCAGTCGAAATGGGGTTCCTCCGAAGGGTCTTTGGTATACGTTACTCAACAGAGTATATAGCTCGGAGATCAGGGAGACGTTCCAGGTAGAGCCGCTCCTCCGATATTACGGACGTGTGGTTAGAATGTCTAGTGAAAGAATCGCTGGACAGATTTTACGAGAAAAGCAACTGACAAGAGACCGAGGGTAGACCACGATCAAGATGGTTAGATAACATCCATGAGCTCAGCTGGTCTCGCTGGGGAATTCAGCCGGATCAATTGGAGACGGTTGTTTCTGATAGGACCCTCTGGAAGACGTTTTTGCGAGCTCTGCCCCCACGACCCACCTAGGTAGAAGTGAGCGAAAACGATAAAAAAAAAGGTCCGTGATAAAAGGAATGAAACGTTCAAATCTTATTAAAACAAGTTTCTTTACTAGGACTAATATCCAGCCCCCACACCTTGTTGGTAGCCGGCAATTTTCTCCAACTTATATCCGACTGCCTCGCTTTGTTGAGTTAATTTATTGGTGGGTGGCAATTCCCTGCTAACAGCGTGATGTGAGAGAGAAGATTGATATCGGGAAAAATAATTGCAAAAATAATTTTAAAAAAAATTACCAAAATAAATTGGAAAAATATTTTCACAAATAAATATTTTCTGTTTATCGATTAAAAAAAGAAAAAAGAAAATCAAAAGGCGAATATTTACAATGGAATAGCTTTCATCTTGTCTGCTATTTTATATACCAAAATCGACCCCCAATAAACATTCCAATACAATAGAACCAATCATTATGGAGGAATAATTATAACAGTCTAACAAATCCCCATCTTATAAATTTGGTTTTTATGTTGTGAACCTGATAAATAGTCATCCCGCCCCTCATGTTTTGGTCCTTTCAGCCTGGTTTCTATCATCTCCTGTGATAGATTATCGAACCGAATTGGAGAGTGCGTGCGTGTGTGTTATTTTGAGTGCTCTGGTGCGTTATGATCCACCTGGTATCTTACGACACATTCTTTGCTATATATATATATATAACTTCCATGTTGAGTGTCTTCTGCTACATCAACTATTAGGTCACCGCAGGCCACACCCTAAAGAATGGTCACAAAAGGTTTGAATGCAAAAGTCAATGATTGAAACGCTTGGGCAGCTCTTATTTTATCTCCCTCGTGACATTATTTTAATATGGTTTATGTATGTGCACATATTTCTCTGTGTTCTATTATTTCAGGCAATATTATAGTAATATGACCCTCCCCAAATATATATATATATATATAATATAGAAATGGTTTCTACAGGACTAGAACTGTTTCATTCGGTGGAAATCATCAGTTCTAGTCCTGTAGAAGCCATTTCTATATTAGATATTTATACTCTATGTATTGAGTACCTTACTTACTGTGGTTACCCCCGATTGAACCCGGGATAAACTTATATATGTAAACGTTTCGAAGCTCTATCGATCTTTCAACACTGGCGGAACAGTTTGAAATTGTCAATTATCCCACTGAGTTCCTCCACTATTTAAAATCACCAAGAATACCTCCAGATGTCCTTCACCTTAAAGCAGTAGCACCCATCATGTTATTCAGACATTTGGATCCACCAAGGCCATGCAACGGCACTCGATTGGTTGTGAAAAATATGTATCCATACGTGATTCTAGCCATCATTTCAACAGGATGTAATAGAGGAGAGGATGTGTTCGATCAAAGAATTCCTCTTATCCCCCACTGATGCCCCATTTCAATTCAAACGACTTCAATTTCCGGTGAGACTTAGTTTTGTCATGACCATCAACAAATCACAAGGACACATTTTTGGTTGCCGGTTTACACATTGAAGAGCCCTGCTTCACCTATGGTCGTTCAAGGGTAAGAAATCAGAAAAATCTATACATCTATGTACCAGATTGAAAAACAACAAACATTGTTTTACAAACATAAATTGACCCAATTAACAAAGAAATCTGTCCACATCAAGGGGACTATCCTTCGGGGAAGACATGAATAAAAAGAAATTGAAATAAAGCCATACTATTGTGATTATTGCCCAGCAACGACGGGCTACTCATCTAATATTTATATATTAGAACATTTTTCATTCACTCGAAATCTGCAACTTGGAAAAAAGTAAGGCTGCAACACTTTCATTAAACAATATGCACAATTAAGAAAGTTATGAGGAAACAAAATCTAGTCTGACTCGATACTAAATCTGTAGCATTGTTACCAAATAAGATAAATCAATGATTTACAGATGTAGCTACTAATGAGAGTTATCTCCCATTTTATAAGTTTTTAGAATTACTTCCCATCTAAACCTTTTTAAGCCGGGAACATTTAAGAACGATATCTAACACTGGGACAAGGGAGCAGTATATTCAACCAAATTCCCTGTATGTGACTGGTATCTATTTCTGAAAATAAAAAGCAAAATCCACTATAGCGGTGTTTTGAAATCAAAATGTAAAAGTATTCAGAAAAATGTTGAGGCAAACCAAAACACTCCTGACATTACCGCGTGTGATGGCTATTCTATTTCCTGGGCATCGCTAAGTACCCTCACGACTATCACCTAATACTCCGGTTAAGTCGATCTGACACGGATGTGATACTCGCTAGCGTGTTTGGCTATTCCATTGTCTCAACCTTCTTTTTTTTTGTAGTCTAATTGAGGGAGAGGGTCTCTTTCTTTGACTTATTTTTTAATGATTTGCTTATTTTCTAAATATTCATTATATAAATTATATTTATGTCCTAAATATTGCATCCACACACACACACACACACACGCACACACACACACACACACGCGCGCGCGCAGTAATGTCTCATTGTACTCAACATAAGCATGTTTTTTTTTGTATCTACAATTTCTAGAAATAGCAGCAACATTTTCCTTTAAAAAAAAAAAAAAAATAAAATCACCGCACCCTATATTCGTAGTTATTTGTAGATTTTACAAAAGCAGTCTGTTCGCTTTTTACGCGAACTTGAATTACGCGGTTTCGCTTTAACGCGTTTTGAAAAAATATTAAATATTCAATTTCTGCGAATAACGCGTGTGATTTAACATTTTTTTTATTTATCAGAAATATAATTTAACATTGGAATTAATAATCATCAGAAATAATAATATAGTATGTATTCGAGTTGCATTTCCATTAATTTGAATGGGAAAATTAGACTTGAATTACGCGAATTTGCTTTATGCGCCTTGTTCACGAACGCCTCTTCGCGTAAAAAGCGAACAGACTGTACTCCATCTCCTCAATACGTATGAGAAGCGTATTCAGCGTGAAGTGTTGCTTTATTACGATGAAAACCAACATAGACATGGACATTATGAAGCCAAATGAAAAAGGCGAGACTAAATAATGGCTCTACTGTTGCCACAAATATAAAAAATGTTCACTGGTTTTATCGTGCAATTGGTGAACAGCTTTGTAACAATACATTCCAGAAAAAATTAACTAGAAACGATGTTCAATCACGGAAGAAACGATAAACCGTTCTTAGTGTATGGAAGAACGACCAGCATCTACACTACATATCTATAAACCTTAATTTGATTCAACGGAAAAACATAATGCTGGTTTTCGTCAGGCGTCTGGAAACCTTTCTTGAAACGCCATGCCCTTTAGTGTTAGCGGGGTTGGAAACGGTATCTTGGACGAACAAAAGTACCGAATGGGAGTAACTAATAGATGGTTTCAAAATTCTGATCATACAGTTCTAAATTACTGCCTCTATTTCCCAAATGCGCCAGTTTGGACGGGGAGCAATAGAATAGGGTGTTCTAGATCGTATCTACATAGTTTTTATTTTATTATGGTGGCAGACACGGATAGCATAGCTTGTTCAAAATTACAAACGGTCGCATACTTACACTATAAATTTCTCATCTATATGAACGACCTACATAGAACGCATAGACAGAGGCCTGCTCGGTTCCAAAAAGATGTGTGCAGTTTTCCATCGATTCTTGGCACAACTGTTAAGGGCGGGAGGGGGGGGGGGTCAGTTACGTATATATTTTCTTAGAAAATGTAGAAAATCTTGAAAATTTCAAGCGTCAAATAAGACGCTTGACTTAATCCTCAAAAAAGACGACATCATAATAATTGGGCATTATTGGGATTTTATATCATATTACGTCCCCAAAATAAATTTTGAAAAGAAAAGGGACCACACCACCGCCTTACGTGATGGAGAACACGATACGTTGTAAGGTGACCATACAATTGTAGTGAAGTCACGCCGGATGAAGCGGGCTACCGAGTCCCAAATACAAAAAAGGCCCAGATTACGTCGGGGGGGGGGGGGGGGGGACTCATATCGCTTGAGGCAAAAGATTTGGGATAGTGGACGTCATGTTCACCCCCACTCCTACAAAAGTCAGACTACACTCACTAGCACGCATAAGAGGCTTTGAGTTGACCCTAGTGCCGTCCTATGACCAACTATTGATGAAAGGTAGGGTGACCTATGCAGCTATCCTCATGGACGTTGAGGAAAATATCCTTATATTAGACGTCAAGAAAACTGGTCTGGATCGGGGATGGAACTACTCATCCAAACGGACCAGGAAAACATTGAGGCCATCCCTGGTATCAGACTGTGGATGGCACCTACCTTCCCGAGACCGTGGAGGCAGACAACCAAAATGTTACACGTGTAGCGCAAAAACCCACCTGAAGGCTTTCTGCCCACAATCGACCACAAATAAATAAGATAGCCTGCTCTTCCAATATCAAATTTCACGGAAAAGGACAAAACCACCAGCGGCCACAATAAGCACCAGCGTCAACAAAAGCAAGACCACTAGATTAAAATACGCCACAAGAAACTCAGGCATCACAACTAACAACAACAACAATGCCCTTGGAAGACATGACCCTCCGCGACATCACACAGTTGGAAAAAGACTGTGACGAAGGTGAGGAGGGACAAACCGTCGTCAGATGTATGGCACGTGCTCTTAGATACAAGGGGACAAGAGCCGTTTGCTGGGCCTGAGCGACTGAGGTGCTGTGTGACAACAAAACCACATCCCGTCTGTGGCGGAGCACGACGGGTGCATGTTGCTCGAACCCAAATAGATGTGTGCGGCTTCTCAGCTTCGATCAACTGGTCGGATCGTGGAATTAAATTCAATGCCTACCGCGGTGGCATTCCACGGCTCTCGGCGGTCGAGGCAGAGTGTTCCAAAAAGCTAATAACAGCCGAAAGGCAATGACCAGCTACACGAAGGACAAATCACCTGGTTTTGACTGTCTACCCCTACGAGCTTTATGCTTACATGCCAGACTTGTTCTGCGACCCCTAACAGCGGAATGGAAAAAATCCTGGTTCCGTGAGCCGAGGAGGGGTGACAGTGCCCCCAAAAGACCCGAACAGGGGGACCATATTAATAATTTTATGCCTGGTCAGTGATGCAACTTGAAAGTTGAGAGGAGGGACAAAAACACAAATATGAACAAACAACAATTACATCTACAAACACAGCATGCAAAAAAAAAAAAAAATGAAATTAGCAACACCACCACTAACAACATGAACAACGACAGCAAAACAAGTAAAGAGAACAACGACAACAACCCCAAGAACAACAACGAAGGGAAAAACAACACCACCAACTGCAACAATAATAATTGTTCCTACTTTTGGCACAAGACCAGCAATTACCCAGTTCATTATTGGTACTTTATTTTATCGACCCCATAAGGATGAAAGGCAAAGTCAACCTCGACGGGATTTGAACTCAGACCGTAAAGGGACATAACTATGCTGGAACGCATGGCGTCCGAGCCTCTACTGATACTGCCACCAATAATAATACCACTTGCAACAGCGACAACACCACCACCAAGAACACTTTCGTTGCGGCAGCAGCCAAAAAGAAGCCTTGCTTCAGTATGAACCTCACCGATAAAGATAAGAAGTTGTCCCAGGCCTGGAAGCTCATATAACAAGAGCAAACTTGGGCCAACTTAACTGGCCCGGCGGAAGCCATAGAAGCGGTTGAGGAAAGAACAGTGCATTTCAGCGCAAACGAAAAAAACGGCAATAATCCCCCAAGCCAGAATTGAAGCTGTGCTCAGACGCACCAGAGATGCCACCGAATACATAGCGAGGGGTAGACAATACGGCACCATTTCGAAGCTGTTTAAGTCAGAAGCCCTTGCTATTAGACTCACGATTACCCCTTGCAGAACCAGTAAGGTCATTATGTACCCTTCCCACATGGCAAAAAGATCAGTGAAAGTCCGCATTCCCATGATTCCCCCAGGACTAGAGATGTGGTGTCTCCTGGGATGCGTGATTGTGGAGGGGACGGATACCATCCCGATCGACAGTCAGATGCTTTTCCAGATCAGGTTGGAAGATGTGAGATAAATCCCGGACCACATTCGCCTCCAAAACATAATTGCCGAGGGCATTGTTTCGTCTGCGGTGAAAGAACTCACTTGCGACCCTTCTGCCCTCAGCTCAAAAATGTAAGGGGCCGAAAACATCCACGCTGCGAACACTGGTGCCGGGACAAAAAAGAACACCAGCAGCAACAGCAGTAGCAACAATAACAGCAGAGACCATTAAAACGACACAGGGATTCACCCAAACAAGCTCTCCCTCTTTCAGCAACATTCACACACCCGTAAAAACACTCCCACTCACCCTGACACGGAGTCCCTAGACACCAGTTCCATCACATCCCCAAGTGAAGATTAGGAGGAACCGCAAAAAGCAAAATTCAGCTCCACACACACACCAACAAGTACACAAAACACATCCACCCACAACAACACCAACACGAACACAACCATAAATCATGCCCATAAAAAAAAGAAAACATGCAGACACCAACAACCATTGAAAAAGCGGGAGTAACTTTTGGAACCTGCACCTTCAAAGTGCCCAAAACACTGCTCATGGTGCTGATTCCAATAAAAACGTACAAAAACATTAGGGAGAGCTTACCCAACGACGTGGGGACTCATAATGTGAAAGCCTCTAGTAGGCCTTTAAAGGGGTTCCCAATAGAAACCCCACCAACCATGAAAATCGAACTACCCGACCTCCACAAGCTCCCCGGAGGTAAGTAAATGAGGGCTAGTGCCCGCGTGGCAGAAACCTGGTCTCGCTGACGGCAATCACATCCATATCTAACGACCTGAAGTTCTTCATTAGGACAATAGGTAGAAATAGTTTATGCTGTCCGCTTTTTTAAACGGTTGCCTATTCAGATCACAAGTTTGTGATCTGAATGGTCGACCTAGATCAGACACGCAGGTTAGGACTTGGTTACTGGAAACTGAGCAAGTCGTTTCCGGCACGTAAGGCTTACAGAGACCGGGTCAACAATTTAGGTAAGGAAACATCGACAAGGGGAAATGGGTTTCATCAACAACAGGTGGGGAAGGGGGCTCTCAAAAGAGAGTAATTCCGATAGGTTTTAGCAAAGAAGTAGCGTTAGAGAAAAATAGAAAGGAGGGGGTGCTGGTAGCTAAATTAGATGAGGCTATTTGTAGTGGCATTGCAACTGACGTGCTAGCGGCGGGAATGGCATTAGACCATTTCTTCAATGCGAAACACGAAGGTTGTATTGTCAGAGCTAAGGAGGATGCTCTAAGAAATGAAGGAACCAAGCTGTTCGATGGCCCTGCGTGGCAGAGGCGCAACGTGGTAACAAAATCTTTGACGGACCGAGACGGACGCGAATTGCACGATCCCAGGTAGATGTGTGAGACCTTTCGCCAGGACTTTGCTCGGCTCTTCGGGGGAAGAGATGGGTCGGAGACAGTGGCGGACTTCGGTCCCTGCCTCAACGCTTTACCACATCTTTCGCCGGCCGATGCTGAGCGCTGCGAAAGGCCGATAACTTCAGTCGAGTTTCGGGTGCCCTAGGCGCAAGTCACCTGGTTTGGATGGTCTGCCCAACGAGTTTTACATAGAAATGTTAGACTTGGTCTCCCGTCTCCTCTAAGCGGTCTACTACATCTGACAGCAGAACAGGAGTATTCCTAGTTCTGTGAGCCGGGATGTAGTAACGTTGATGAGGAACGACAAGACCAATAGGGATACTGTAGATAATTTCAGGTCCATAACTCTGCTAAACATAGTTTAAGATTTTGGCCAAAGTGTTGGCGAAGACGTTGGCGTTTGACCTCGAAGATTTGATAGGGGAGGCGCAAACTTGCGCAATCCCAACCAGGTCCATACACGACAACCTCCACTTCATGCGATACATCATAGAGTGTAAACCTAGCTTTGATGGGGCTCTGACCAATTTAGATCAATCGAAATCTTTCGATAGGGTCGATCGTCGATACCTAGAGGCTGTCTTTAAGGCAGCTGGCTTGGGGAATTTCATTGCTATAATTTTATTATTTGTCTTTTTACTACTTTTTGTAACCCCCACTGTCCCTATTTTTTGTAGTGTCCCCTAAATGTCGGCTCTTGTGGCCAATAAATAAATAAATTATTACTACTACTACTACAGTTTTCTTCATTAAAATACTGTTTAAGTTAGGTAAAATATACTGTCCAGTATCATTGAGGTATAGAAATATTGTATAAACCTGTTTTACAAATGCTTTATATTGTAATCTGTTTTGACAAAAGTAAATGATCGACTGACGAGCATTTGGACTTAACGAACTGAGCCTAGGAACCTATCTCTCTCGTAAGTTGGAGACTGTTCGTAAGTAGGGGACCACCTATACATGTTCATGAATAGATCAAATAGTAACTCTATTTCTTTTCCAATAAGTCACCATGTAGTGGATAAGGGAAGGTAAAATGGTAACGTAACAAAGTAGTGATAGAAAATAGTAGCAAGGATGGTAGCTTTCATATCGATTTTTGAGTGCACCTGTAAGAAATAAAGAAAGAAAAATATATACAATATATCATTGGAAAAAATATAAAAATAGGACAGAAAAAAAGAAAGAAAATGACAAAATATATCCACACATACACGCACGGAGACATTTATGTAACTGTAACCAGAAGCCATTAGAGATTGACAAAATAATGCACTAAAAGGTACCGTGAATTTTAGTGGAGTTCAACATGTCTTTACTTCTAATTTGAAACTGTAAGCGCTTCCGTGTGTGCATGTGTAAGTATAAGCGCTCGAGTTTGTGTAAACGCGCGATTATGAGTGTAGGAATCGAGCCCACGAATTTATGATCGTGAACTCAACACCCTATTGCAGTGGAAGATTAATGGAAGGGATCTGATCGTACTGTAGCCAGAGTCCTTAAAATCCCGCCGAGGTTAACTTTGCCTTTCATTCTTACGGGGTCGATTTAATCGACTTCCCCTCCCCCCAAATTACTGGCCTTGTGCTTATATTAGAAATCAATATTTAAAGATTGCTCTAATTAATTTTTGTTCGTTGCCATACATAATATACAAGAGCCCCAATAAAGTTTTCAACCAGGAGCCTATTCAGGCTCAATGTGCCACTGTTGTAACGACTAAGGCACGTGCTAACTAAAGAAATACAGAAAATATACTTACTAATTACATATCCACTGACAGGAAGACCCAAACCAGACAAAGTCATAGCAAGTCCAAGCGAGCAAGAATATATTCTATGATCAAATATTTCCAAGAGTGTCACGCTGAAGACGGCCAGCCCCAATCCTGATGTCACGAAAATCATGAAGGACAGTAAAATAAGCATTGATGTTGACGTTAAATAGGGATACAATAAAAGTAGTGCAGCGCCTATTAATCCTGATAAGTTGAAAATCGTTATAGCTGATAATATGTTTTTGTAAAGTAACCAACTGGAAAGAAAACGCGCTGGAATGTTCCCAATGGACGCGATTACAAAGATCCGCGTGCTTTCTTCTATATCCAATCCGCGATTTAGAAAGTAGTCAGGCAAAATTGTTGCAAACGACATAATAAAGCTCACCGCTCCGGTTATGGAAAGCAGAAGTAGGAGATAGGTATTATCAGATAGCATAGTAAATAGTATACGTGTTTGACTCATTTCTACTTCATGGTCTGGATCGTTGTTTGAAAGGCGCCCGTTGACTTCTTGTAAATGGCCGTCATTTTCACGTCCAACGTTGATATCATCTTGTACTGACGTCATATGAGATTTTGAGTAATTTTGTTTTCCATTCATTTTCGGTGACAGGCAGCCAGCCGTATTCGAATCATTTGATATTTGATCTAAATACGATTTCATTTTCGTTGTACTTGTAAAATGTTCTTGCGATGTCTTGTTTGTACTTTGGTAGGATCTGCCATTAGAATTAATTCTCCCTTCACTACTCGCGGAGGGCTTTCGTTTTGGGCGTATTTTCTTTACAGAATACAACAAACCGCATGGTATTAAATGTACGGTAAATGCACAGAGAAGAAGAAGGCTACCTCGCCAAGAATATACATCTATGAGTTTGGAAACAAAAACAGGGAAAAGTATCGCACCCACTGCACCTCCAATGGAAATGAAAGACATCAACTGTTTACTGTTTTCATCAAAATAAGTAGCAATACCACAATTAACAGCGATGAATATGAATGAAGTTCCAGAACCTATACATATATAAAATAAAAATAAAAAATTAGGTTCGCATCTAGCTAGAGAGAAAGGTATGTGTGTATATATATATATATATATATATATATATACGAGACAGAGAGAGGTAGAGACAGATAGATTTACAGAGACATGAGAGTCAGATATACTGACAGACCGTGACAGGACTGACAAAGACATGACAGACAGAGAGACAGATTATTGACGGCAGGTGTGTGAAATATTTACTTACCCGCAATAATTCCAAGATAAAATATAATAGCTGCGACAGATGAGACATACGCTGAAATTCCGATACCCAGGCTCATCAAAATACCTCCAACTAAAGCTGAACATCTAATTCCATATTTAGTATTGAAAGATCCAGTGAAAACACCTGTTGATTAAAATGAGATGTTAGAACCAAAGCCGGATTTCTGCTGATGCCCTAAGCTATATGAAATTCGAGGCTCTTCCCTAAAAAAATTCGGGTAAATTTTTTTTGAATAATTACACATAATTTTTTATGATTTAGTGTTAAAGAATAAAAACTAATAACATTTAAAAAAACATTTTTTTAAAATGAGGTCCCCGAGGGTGTGTGGACCCAAGTTGTAGCTTATAGGTAAATCTAGCACTGATTAAGACCCTTTCAATACATATTTGTAGCTTGGGAATCTGCAAATAAAACACTTTTATATGTAGTGTTGCTTTACAGACAGGAGGCAGATTAGGGTTGTCATCCTTTCGAGGTCGATAAATAAAGTACTAGCCCAATATTTGGGTTGATTCTTCCTCTCTATATATTTCTCACTTCCTCTCCTTCAGAAGAAGGAATCGGCCGTGTCCACCTTTGCAGAAATGGGTTCAACTTTTATAATGTCAATAAGGCGTCGCTATATTTTCCTTTATTATACCAAACTATACCATTCCTTTAAATCATTTTTTCCGATTTAGGCACAAGACCAATTTTATTGGGAGGGAAAGTCGATTAAATCGATCTAGTGCATTACTGGTACTTTATTTTATCGACCCCGTAAGGATGAAAGGCTAAAGTAACCTCGGCGGGATTTGAAATCAGACATAAAGGGTCGTAACTATATACTGCGTAGGATGGAGTCCGACTCTCTACCGATACTGTCATTTCTTTAAAATTTAATGAACATTGAAACTTTACTGATAGAACCTTAGACATTTTTAGCGAACCCCAAAACGTATTAGCGAACTTTATACGTTCATATGAATTCATGTATGAGAACACTGCTTTAGATAATTAATATTTTGTTTTCATCGCAAGAATAACGAATAAAAGTTAAAAAGAGAAGAAAAAAAGAATCAGTCATATTTTATTATTACACTCGTATACGAGACGTGTTCGCTGATGAAGGAATTCCCTGATGAAGGAATAAAAAAAAAGAGAACAAAATAATTTGTTCAACACATACACACACTTCACCTTTGACATCTAACTTAAGCTATCAAATAATTGCTCTTAGAATTATTACTTTTTTTTTTTTTTTTTTTTACTGTTACACCAGTTTTGAAAAAGGATGTAGATTAATAAAAGAAAGGTCAATGGTAAAATTGTCACTTACCTATGATACCATATATACCTGTAGGCAGGAAGATTGCTAACGATACCAATTGATCTTGGCAGGGAAAAGCGCTTTTGAATTCAATGAGATAAATGGCAAGACTGCTTCTGAATCCGAACAAAATAGCGTTGGCTACGAAAGCAGAGGTTCCCACAATGATCTTCTCTGTAAGACCATTTCTCCCGAAAGTTCGATGGAAGCTGGAATATTAAATAGAACTTTATTTAACTAACACAAAATTTTCCAGCCTTTTGACTTTTTGGTCAAAATTCTTACCACAGATACATTCCAATCATCATCATCATCATCGGTTAACGTCCATTTTCCACGGGGGTTAGACAGGTTGTCCCATTAGAGGCAAGTTGGGTCAGGTGACTGTGTCTTACTCATATAGAACTGTTTCTGGCTTGATATCTACGGCTCGATGCCTTTCCTAACGCCAACCACATTTACAGTGTGGTTTTTGTCGCGACACCTACGCGACGACTTTACAGTGTGAGCTGGGTGTTTTTTGTCGTGACACCTACACGACCACTTTACAGTATGAGCTGGATGTTTTTTGTGATACCAACATAACTTTACAGTGTAACGGTGGTGTGGACAGAAGTAGGGGTGGGTGTGTATGGAAGGGGTATAGTGGTTGAATGATGTAGGTTTGAGTCCGTGCGCATGTGAAGGCGGGTCTTCTGTATTACTGCATAACGCCAAAGATCTTGTTCCTGTGTCATTGTCTTAGAGGTACAATTGCGCAAGGTCAGCTTTTATCACCTCGTCTCGGGTCCTACTCCATAGCTTCCATCAATTTGTATACAGCTGTCGTCCTTGATACGCATCACATGACCATACCAACACAATCTCCTCTTTAGTATACTGCATCTAATCCCTCTTATACGTAATTTCTCTCAGTTCATTTACGCTTTGCCATTCGTGTATATTACTATGACTTTCAAAAAATAGTTTTTAAGTTTCTATTGTTGTAATTAAAAAAAAAAAAAAGAAGACATTTCTGACTAATGAGTAGATTGTGATTCCAGTATTTTTCAATATGATTAGTGTTTTGGAGGGTTTTCTTTAGTGAACTGCTTGTAACTTTTTTTTTTTCATGTATATCATGTCGGTGTTGACCAATTGAAATCTCATGTTATCAATAATATTGATTTATAATTTGAATTTGTACATTTATAGAGCCTATAAGTTGGTACACCGGTCCAGAGCCCAGAAAGCAGTTCTGTTTTGCTCTGCAAAAGTCCTAGTCATGTATTTCTAAACAGGAGGAATGGCAATTTTGTATTATATTCGTCTAGGGTGGTGGATTGGTAGTGTCGGTAGAGCGTCGGACACCATGCTTTACAGCATAGACAATCTGAGTTAAAATCCCGCTGAGGTTAGTTTTGCCTTTCATCCTTACGGGATCGATAAAATAAAGCACCAGTAATGCACTGGGATCGATCTAATCGACTGTTCCCTCCCCGAAAATTGCTAGCATGTCTATAGTAGAAATCATTATTACATTCGTCTCTCTTTGGCTGTGGAATTTATTTTTTCCTATCGTTTTTGATGTGTTTCAAAGCAACCGATAATTATTCGTTTTTTGGTCATCCCTGCCTCTAGTCTGTGACGACCTTGGTAGAAACAGAATTCTCGGGTGGGGAGAACCACAGAAAACGAATAATTTACAGTTTTGAAGGCTATATTCGTTTAAAAAAAAAAAAAAAAAAAAAAAAAAAAAAAAAAAAAAAAAAAAAAAAAAAACTATTTCACTTTAAAAGTTTTAGCCTATCAACTAGTAACCCTTAAAATAATAAAAAAAAAAACTTTTACCGCCGTCTTATTCCCGACTATTATTTTATGCTATTTAAGTAGGTCTTGATATTCTAAAACCTTTCCCCCTCTATACGAATTGCAAATGAGCCGTTTTAGAGATGATAATTTGTTTCGTTGGGAGACAAAATACTTTTGCGGTCTTTTCCGCGAGGCGCAGCCCTAACACCTCCACGCCCTAGATCCCCCCCTCCTATTCTTCTGTGACCCCAGAGTCCTTGCCCTTCCCTTCATTTGCCGTTTTAAAATATCTGTAGTGTTATTTGAAATAGATTTATGATTTTTTTTTAAATTTTTATTATTGATAAATTATTAATTCTGTATATAAAGAAAAAAAGTGTTAATGAAAATTTACCGAGATAATAATTGCATTAACCACACTATTTAGCTGGTACTTATTTTATCGATATTATGTCAACATAGAACTAGGACAAATTTGAGCGAAATTAACCAGTTTGACAGAGGCGTTAGAACATCAGATTACCACATTTCCCGTTTACTAAGACGCGAGAGGCGAGATCAAACAGTTGCGTTTAATAAATATATTATTGGAAGGATGAATTAATTCAGCGTCATTTGAACTCACATGGATGAGACTAATTGCTGCCCATTTAAACAAAACAAACGGGACACAGTTTGCCCATGACTGTTACAGTCAGTCTCACATACCGACTGGTCGTCATGCTAAATAGTTCTAATCACGTGGAAGCATGCAACAATGATATCACGGACTGGGGAGAAAATGAATCAACCCCTCGAAAAGATGAAAGGCAAAATTGAACTCTGCGTGGATTTGGAATTTGAGTGCAATGAGAAGAAACGAATATCACAACATTCTAACCGACGTTCGAATGACTTTGCTAATTCGTGGAGTTAATTGTAATATTTTCTGATTTAAATTTTGTTCTAGTTTTGATATGTGTGTGGAATGAAATGGTAAGACTATGTCTGTAGAGAGCTCTTTTTAGATATCAGTTTCTCGTTATCATGCAATTGCCTTGTCCTAAGGTTACCGAATTTAAGGAGTAAACCCTGGCATTATATTTCTGTTTTAAGGGTGCTGAATTTAAGGATTTCACCCCGTTACTACATAAATATTGGAGTTCTTTCGCCCACCCTCCCCCGCGGTCCTTTTTTGAAGATCAGATTTTTTCAAAACATTAAAAAAACCATAGGAAAAACATTTCACCTCCTTGAAGCTATTATTTGTTATTTACTGCTCCAGTGTTGCTAGATAGGGTGACAAGTAGCAGATTATACTACTTTTAAGGACTAAAGGCTGTTATTTAAAGCAAAATAATGGTTTCTGATGAAGGCACAAGGTCAACAATTTCGGGTAAGGGGAAAGTCGATTAAAATCGATCCTAATGTGTAACTGGTACTTTATCTTATTGACTCCGCAGGGATAAAAGACAAAGCTAATCTCGGTGGAATTTGAACTGGGAACGTATTTTAGAAAGTAATTTAGCCTACTTACTACATTAACATTTTATTTCTTAAAAGTTAAGAATCTTATTGAATACCACAAGTCTAAATTGACTTAGAATTGACCTATTAGCAATATATAGTAAATAAAATGGACGAGATGTTACTAGTTAAGATCAGTAAGACCATTATTTAACTTAGCAGCACTCTATACTTAGAGTAGAGTGTAGGTATTATAAAAATATACGTTCTACGGATAAGCCTTACCGTTTCGATAGCAAAAAATCTAATTTTTACTATCGAAACGGTAAAATCTTTAACATAAAGCAGAATATCCTTATATATATATATATATATATATATATATATATATATATATATATATATATGCTAATAACATGGATGGAAAACTTAACTCGATAGGTTTAATCCGTCGTTCAGTTTAACAGCACCTATTGGTGTTTGGATACCTTTACAGGAGTTTACTATAAAATCAGTCCCAACACACATTCCATCTCTCTCTCCCACCAGTCTTAAATGCCCACTAACTGGTCATGGGCATTGCCATTCCCTCATTGGCTCAACAAAAAAAAAAAAAATAGATAAAAAATTTTAATTCTGGAATAAACACAGTCTACTACGTTTTGGAAAATTTGCGTTACTTTTTAAGAAATTGATTTGAGAAACTTGCACCACTAACGTGTTATGAAATATTCAGTCAGTCTTCCAGAGGAGTATGTGTGTGCATTTTTGTACTTGTTATATTCAGTCATTTTCCCAATTTTGTTATGTGTGTATTTTATTTTTCTAAATATTCGATCAATTTTTTTGTGTTTTAAATTCATAATTTTCCTCTGTTTCACGTAACAACAATAGTAACAACAATTAAAAAAATATGGTTATATTTACCATTCTGAAATTTTCTGAAATATCGACAGAAAATATCGCCAGATACATCCATGTGGTACTTGAAGTGAGTCTTCGTAATTTTCAACATGGCGTTTTCCAGACGATACACTACCAGGTTGTAACAGAGGGCGTCTTTCTTCTGAATAATCGACTTCCATGTTTAGTGGAAGTAAAAAAAAACAAACAGAAATAAACGAAAATGGAACCAAAAAAATGTATCGAAGTTGCCGTCGGATAATGACAGAAATTATGTTTAACCCGACCACAAAACTACTGACTTTAATAAACTGTGAACTACAGATAAACCTTTTGTCTTCGTTCCACTTCTATTTGTTTATATTATTTATATTTTGGGACTGATGGGGGATCAACGGTCAATGTGAGAGGTATTATTGTGGACGCGGTTATTTATTGTTAAATCTACTTCCCTTAGAACCAATAAAATCAATGACAAAAATAATAAAGTCTGAACAGAAATTAGGTCATACGAAACCAAATATTAATGACGTTTTTATAATGATGGTTTGTTCTGGGTACTTTTAATGTATACAAGACCACCCGTGACCCGTTGGGTCGTTCACTTCAAAATATTTTAAAAGAATCATGTTCACTTAAAAATAATTTTTAAATAATTAAAATGTACACAGATATGTATGTATATAATGTATATAATGTGAAATGAAATTGGAAGGCCCAGATATATACGTGTGTGTATGTATATATAAATAAATGTGTATATATATATATATAAGTGGGTGCCTGTGATCTATCTACACACACTCATATATATATATATATATATATATATACATACAACAACACCACCATCTGTCTCCTTTTTCTCTCTATCCTCCTCTCTCTCTCTATTTATGAAGGTACCCGGAAAAACCTCGTATCTCGGGAACCCGTGCACCGATTTACGCGAAACTTGTTTTATTCCATTTATATTCGCATTTCAGGGTCAACTTCCTTTCAAAGTATTTTTCCATTGTGCGCCCTTTTGGCTGTATTACAGTACAGACAAGCTATCACAGTGTTTTAGTAGTATATAGATAGATTGTAAAGAATGAATAATGATTAAAAAATAATATCAATAATTAAGTAATAATAATAAATAAATAAATAATAGTTTCTAATTTAGGCATAAGGGCAACAATTTCAGGAGAGGGTAAAGTTGATTATATCAGTCCCAGTATTTAACATAGGGTGATTAAGGCGTTGGGCTCAAGTTTCAATGGACGATTGTATTCCTGGGTTCGAATCTAACTCATGCTAAAATAATAAGGATTTCTAATTTAGGTTCAAGGCCAGCAGTTTTAAGGGTAGGGGAAAAGTCAATTAAATCAACTCCGGTACTTGACTGGTACTTCATTTAATCAACATTGGAAAAATGAAAGCCAAAGTTAACCTCAGCTGGATTTGAACTCAGAACGTAAAGAGTTCGAACTGCTAATCCATCATTCTTATGGATTTCTAATTTAGGCACAAAACCAGCAATTTGAGGGTAAGGTAAAGTCGGTTACATCGACCCCAATACTTGACTGGTATTTTATTTTACCAACCTCGGAAAGAGGAAAGGCAAAGTTGACCGTGGCAGGTTATGAACTCAGAGCCGGAAAAAAACCCTCAAATTGTAAAATTTTAGCAGCAACAAAGACAACTTATAAGAGGGTCCTCTCCGAGGTGGTTTGACCTCTAGAAAGAGTCACCAAATGCCACCCAAATTGCAATCGACTGATTTTTAAAAGATATTCACGCTAGTCAACATGGTCCCAGATATACTATACCTAAGGGGAAAAAGCATGATAGTCATGACTGAAATGTTTTTGATCTTAGGTCTATTTAAAGTATAACTAACAGTATCTACGTTACATTTCTACCATTCCCTCTTTCTCTCCACCTCTTTCTCGTCCTTTCTCTTTCTTGCTCTTTTTTCCTATCCTCCTCTCTCTTCCCTTCTTTTTGTCGTTATCTCACTCTTATTTTTCCCCCTCCTGTCTCTTCTCTTTCTCTCTCTCCCTCTCTTTCTCCCATAAAAGTATTTTTCAACTCTCTTTAAAAGACACATCATTCACACGTAGAGAGCACTGAGCAGGCTTCCTTGAGAGGTCGAGTGTCTCAGTTTTCGCAGCATTGATTTTCATTCCAGCCATGCAGCACTTGGCATCACCTTCTGTCGAGTTAAGTAACACCATGTCATCTGCAATTTCCAGCCGACTGATTTTACACCCGCTAGTCATGATACGACTTTCAACCTGGCTGCGCATGTCAATCCTGTTCCAGAACATAATGAACAAGAGAGGTGACAGTACGCACTCTTGGTGGAGTCCGACTTCCACATTAAATGGTTTCGATTTAGCACCATTTATCCGAACACAAATACCCAGGGATTCGTATAGAGACATTAGGGCAGCAAGAAGCTGACCATCGATCATACTCCTGCACAACCTTCCACAGTAGATCCCGAGTAACGTCTTTTCGAGGTCTACAAAACAAGATTATACCTCTTGGCAATACTTCCACTATTTCTCAAAGACCTGCCGGAGTGTGAATATTTGGTTGGCTCTGCTGCGTTTGGGACCAAAACCAAACTGTTCATCAGCTAGCTTGAACTCAACAATCTCCCTGCATCTCTTTTCCAGACACTTAGCATAGACTTTACTGGGGAGGCTTAACAATGGGATCCCTCTGTAATTGGAACAATCTCTCTTGTCTCTCTTTTTGAAAATTGGGATTATCACTCCTGATTGCCATTGCTTAGGTGCCTTTCCAGAGATTCAGGCCACCCGGCACACACGAGTCAGCCAGAGAATACCTTCTATATTTAAGGCTTTTAACACCTCGGACCAGATTTCATCTTCCCCAGTGGCTTTGCCACATTTCAACTCTAACTGTTCTTGTGATCTCAGGCTATGGGGGATTAGTCACCGTTTCCAGAGCAGCAAAGCATTCTCTCCACCTTGCGAGTATGAACCACTCTGAAGAGAGGAGAACCCCAGACGCGTTCCTGATACTAGGTGTGGAGGAGGACTTCTTATTACGAAGTCGGAGATGGTCTGCTGGAACACTTTATTTGCTGATCTGAAGTCGGATTCCAGCTTAACCTCAACGTCCTCCCATGTCTTAACTTTTGACGCCTTTATTGTCTCTGCTGCGATTCTTCATGCCTGCTTGTACCGCAAGTACAAGAAGGAGGACTTATTTCCAAGCAGAGATTTTCCTCGGATGGTATCCATGACCTCTTGATTGAACGAAGGGGTCCTCCTGCCATCCGGCGCCACACCAAGCATATTTTGCCCGCAGCATTTAACATCTGAAACAGGAACTGCTGAGCTGAACAATCTCCACTCTGTCTCAACGTCGTCAGTTTGCTCAGGGAGTTCTCTGAATGCTGTAGATTTGGACGGAGGATGGAAACGCCACTATTCAGGTGGAGCACCAGAAATGCATAGGCAGGAGTGGAGATACTCACAAGCCCCGGCTGCCAGAATGTGTTATGGACTGGATCCCATTAGGAGAGAGGATTTGCCTCTTCAAGCTTAGGATAAAAGGTAGGTTTCTGTGGGTGGTGCACCAAACAAGGAATCCGAATACAGATCCATCTTTGATGAAGTCACTCCAGCATTAGATGTAATTAAGACTGAGTCATATATCTTGATGGGAGACTTCAATGCACATGTTGGCACTGACCACCTGACATGGAAAGGAGTGATTGGAAGGAATGGCGACTCCCGATCTAAATACGAATGGAGAGGCCTTATTAAACATATGTTCTAGCAATGGACTCTCTATTATGAACATCTTCCACCACAGAGACATCCATAAATATACATGATATAAGGGGAATCAGGGACAGAGATCAATAATTGATTTTGTTGTTGTCTCTGATCTCTTCGATTCTCTGCTGGATGTTCGTGTCAAGAGAGGGGCTAAGCTGTCAACTGATCACCATCTAGTTATCTGCAACTTGAGACTACCTAAAGCCAAAGAAGCCCACAAAACTGGCAGGTCCAGGGCGACCTACAGGATAAAGTAAGAAGCGTTGGTGGATAAGGGAGTCAGAACGAGGGATGCAGACACTATTGCATTCAAATTCAGAGATCTGTTGTTTTTTTTTGTGTGTGTATAAAAATATAAGCCCTACCCTGAAAGTAATTCCTAGTGCCTAGTGCCTCTTTTGAGGAAAAATAATATAAAATCTGTCTTATAATAGGGGAATTACGTAAATATATTATATATATATATATATATATATATATATATATGCAGAAGTTATATTTAATTTGTTGGGATTCAACAAGCTTAAAAGTTTTATAACTGATATAAAGCACTCAACAGTTTACTGGAGTAAATATTCAATATATTAATAAATAGAAACTATATTTATAAAACCATAATTATTTTATTATATATATTTCAAGGGCAACCAAGGCAATTTTGGTGCGCTTTCATCAGATAAAATACAAAATATGTTTTTAAAATGTTGACATACCCGTAGAAAAACAACCTTGACGGTTGAAGGTTCGCTCGAAACTTCAACCGTCAAGGTTGTTTTTCTACAGGTATGTCAACATTTATAAAACATATTTTGTATTTTATCTGATGAAAGCGCACCAAAATTGCCTTGGTTGCCCTTGAAATATATATAATAAAATAATTATGGTTTTATAAATATAGTTTCTATTTATTAATATATTGTATATATATATATATATATATATATATATATATATATATATATATATATAAGGAGAGAGGGGAGAAATGAAATGGCAGATACGAAGTATGATATGAAATAACTAGTAATCTGTAGGAAAGCTTCAAAGTCCACCATGTTTAGATAAAATAATAGCTACAGAAACCTGTTGTCTTATTATCACTATTGCTATCGCCACCACATTGTAGACGGTAGTAGTGATAATGGTAATGATCTGTTGATCATGTGTGATACGTACGCGTGCACACATATATTCTCTCTTTCTCTCTCTCTCTCTATATATATATATATATATATAAATATGTGTGTGTGTGCGTGTGTGTGTGTGTATGTAAGTAAGAGAATGAGAAAGAAAGAGAGACAGAAATTCAAAGAGAGTGAGTGAGAGAGAGACAGTGAGTTAGTAATATTCGTTTATCTTTTACACGAAAGAACATTAACAAACTATAACATAATTTTCTTTTTTTCTTTATTAAAGTAACCGAAAGAGTAACATTAGCGAAGATTTAAACAAGAGCGTTACCGACAAAAGTAAGACCATCTTTAACATCAGTGACAATACCAACAACAATAACTACAACAACAACAACAACAGAGACACAATAGAAGCCGAACAAATTCCACTGCAAAATCCTCTAGCTGATCTCAAGTGTCAAAAACTAGAAAACGATCCAAAAGCTATGAATTGTAAAGAGAACACGTAAGACTGTCTTTTGATCATAATGTATGTATGCTCTGAATAATAGAGCTGTATATGAATACATATACGATATATGTTATATATATATGTGTGTGTATGTGTGTCCGCGCGCATGAGTGTGTGTTTGTGTGTAAATCAGCAGCTGGATTGAAGTGCCATTTGAGGCATACATAAAACAATGAACTGAAAAGACCATTGAATCGTCATATGTCGAATCGACGGGAGAGTCCATCATATATATGATCTGTTGATCATGTGTGATACGTACGCGTGCACACATATACTCTCTCTCTCTCTCTCTCTCTCTCTCTCTCTCTCTCTTTCTATATATATATATATATATATATATATATATATATATATATATATATATAAATGTGTGTGTGTGTGTGTGTGTGTGTGTGTGTGTGTGTGTGTGTGTGTGTGTGTGTGTGTGTGTGTGTGTGTGTACGTAAGTAAGAGAATGAAACAGTTCTAGTCCTGTAGAATCTCATCTATATATATATATATATATATATATATATATATATATGTGTGTGTGTGTATATATATATATATGTATATATATATATATATATATTATTCAAAATGTTAATAAATGAAAAATATTCTCAGAATCAAAATATATATTTTATTATACATATTTCAAAGGTACAGTGGTGTTTAAGTACGTTTTCACCAGACAAAATATATGATTTGATATGTGACATACCGCTACGGTTTTGATTATTCAATTCCAGTATTGATATATATATATATGACAAATTAAAGATGACAGAAACGAGTTCTTTCATAGAACTTTTTTCTGTTATCTTAATTTGTTTTCTATGTTCTGTGTTAAAGTTGCGGCATTTTTTCTCTCCCTTTAAAATATCCTCACTATATTTCTATCCGTATAAATACATTGAGCTTAAATCTTCTCAATCGCCATTTCTTTTCAAGTAACTCTATTTTTCTTGTATGTTATCATTCAAAAAATATATAGGAAAGAAAAAAATTGTTTATATGTATGTAATTATGTATGTATGTATATTCTTCTTTTTGGTAAATATCATCTTGGTTAAGAGAGTGGGACTGGCTTTGTGCAGTGCCTTTGCTCACTATAAAAGCTTCACGGCACAGGCATTGCTTTATATCTGGAGATCTCTCTGCACTTGTCGTCACATGGTACCATAGGCCCAGCACTATGTGTCAATAATTGTCACAAGTGTAGTGTTTGTACCAGAGTTTTCAAGTCGCTGGCTGGACTAAAACGTCACACTCGTTCAGCGCATCGGTAGGGGGTTCTCCTGCATGGATATAAAGTAGTGGCCGTACTCGAAAACGAGTTGGCAGCCACCATGTATGTATGTATGTATGTATGTATGTATGTATGTTCTTCTGGTTTTATAATTTCGCAAAGTTTTACCAGTAGAGAGAGAGTCGGTTTCTAACATAGACACAAGACTCTCTCATTGGAATTTACACAACATCAACTAGGTAGATATGTATGTATGCATGCATGTGTAGATATGGATGTTATTAAATGTGTGGATGTGTATGTTTTGAGTTGTATGTGTGCATGTGTATAAGCTTTGCATCTGTACATGTGTATATGCAGTTATTAGATGTAAAATTTTTGAAATGTTTTACATATTTTTACTGTTCCATTAATGGATTGTACTTGTAATTTCCTAACTAGTTGTGTTCTTTCTGTTCCTGTCAACCCTAGCTTCTCAAGATTTGTATTGAGGCAGTTACTAACATACCCCAGTGTCCCAATAATCACAGGCATAAATCTGAAGGTGTAATCAGGGTGGAGTATGTGCAGATTTCTCATCAGTTCTGCATAAATATTCTCCTTTTCACTAATCTTTGATATTATATTGGCATCTGCTGGGC
>OZ024741.1:118102478-118104978 GCA_964016885.1 Eledone cirrhosa | reverse complement strand
TTTTATAACTGATATAAAAGCACTCAACAGTTTCTGGAGTAGGTTTACGATATTAAACAAATGGAAACTATATTTATAAAACCATATTTATTTCGAATTTTGAAAATGACTTGCCAGTCAGGTTGATTGCACCATCAAAATCTGACCTGGGTAAACTTAGCAAGAACATTCTAGACAGAGTGATACAGTAAATTAAGGACTTGAATTGTTTACCTGGCTTGACCTTGTGGAAGGGAACTGGGGAGGTCATTGAGTGGTTTAATGAAATTAAATATAACAATAATAATAAATTTATTCAACTAGATATTGCTAACTACTATTCATCCATTACCCCTAATCTACTTAATAAGGCACTAAATTACGCATTCAAGCATACAGACCTAACTAGCAATGAAATGCACATTATATTATCGGCAAGGAAAACTTTGATAGAATTTAATAACCAACTATGGACTAGGGCAGATAGAGATAATAATTTTGACATTACTATGGGATCATCAGACTCAGCTCAGGTAACGGACCTTGTGGGCCTATTTATAATTAATTCGCTGCATAGGAAAATACCCGGTGTTACCGGAGGTTTATATAGAGATGACATGCTTTTACTTATTGAAAATAATAACTCTGAACTAAATAAGAAAAGAAAACAAATTATACAATTTTTTAATTACCTTAATCTAAAAATAGAAATTGAGAATAACCATAGAATAGTCAATTTCCTAGACGTAACATTTAATCTCAACACATGTCTTCACTATCCATTTCACAAGTTAAATGAAAACTTGAATTATGTCAATTTTAGCTCCAATCACCCCAGATCTGTCAAAAATACTATAGTGAACTCTGTTCAAAAACGTATCTCTAGAATCTCTTCCAATAAAAATATTTTTGACGAAAAAGCCCAGTATTATAATGAAGCTTTAGCTAGAGCAGGATATAGTGATAAAATTATGTACATCGATAATAGACAAACTAACCAAAATAACAACAATTTTAATTACAGTAACAACTTTAACAACTATAATAGAAAGCACTACAATAATTTCAAAAACCAGAAAAGAAATAGAACTAGAAATATAATATGGTTCCCCCCCCCCCTTTCTCACTAAACATTAAAACCCACATCGCTAAACTATTTTTTAATGCTCTTGACAAACGCTTCCCTAGAACACATAAGTATCACTCAATTTTTAATAGACATACTATAAAATTAACGTACTCGTCCACCAAAAATTTAGCACAAAATATTAATAGAATAAATAATAGGAATCTAAAACCTAGCCAAAATACCGAAAATAGCCTAAACAATATTCAACTAAAAAACTGTAACTGTAGAGATAGATCTAAATGTCCGCTAAATAACAATTGCTTAGTTAAAAATATAATATACAACTGTAATGTTAGAACTGATTTAAATTCTTTTAATTATGTTGGTTCCACCTCGACAGAATTTAAACTTCGCTATAATAATCACAAAAATTCTTTCACGGATCCAAATAAAAAATCCTCAACATCGCTGTCAGGGTTACTCTGGCAACTTAAGCATGATAAAGTTGGATATTCGATGGTCTGGAATATAGTCTCAAAAGGGATTCCTTTTAATTCCTCTTCTGAGACTTGTGACCTCTGCGCGGAGGAGATATTCTTTATATTAAAATCTAAAAATTCCCTTAATTTACGAACCAATTTATTCAGCTGTTGCAGACATAGATTGAACTCAACATTTAAATATAAATATAAATTTAAAATGTAATATAAAATGTAGTATATTTACTTAAGGTATTTGACTATTTATGATACTTGGCGATAAATATTTCGATTCCTTAAATTTTTTTTAAAACCTTTCTGCATGAATATATAATTAATGAGATTAAATAAACTACCCTATAATTGGCGTTGTCCCCAATCTTTTGAATAAATTTTTAAGCTGGATAAACTTCTATAATAAATATAAGAGCATTTGTAGAATAAGTTTTGAATGATTTCTGCTAAATAAGGCTTGGTGAACAATTTTGGTTTTGTTTGCTTTTGACTCTGATTCTATGACCGATATGCGTGGCATACTATGTTCTCTTGCGTCCCTAGATACTCTGTGGAGTGACGAAGATATTCTTGGCGTTTTTAATTTTAATATTGATATCTGTTGTCTACTCTATGCTTGATCGATGATCATGCAAGTGAGGCTGGAATGTTATTTTAGATGTTAATGTATATCTTATATGTTTTGTGTCTATATATATGTATATATGTATGTAAATGTATGTAGGGTGGAATCTTTTCTAACGCATTGAAGTTTTTCATGAAATATAAGAATCAGTGCAGCGTATCACGTAGGTTCACATGTGCGTCTATATTTATCAACTTGAATTTGAGATAACCTTCTCTTTTCTCTTTTTTCACGAGAATGCATATATACTTATGTTTGAAGTTTTATCTCAGATTTTGCTTATAGACCTAAGAATTTTTAACTGAGCATGTGGTCATTTTTTTCACACATTAT
>OZ024741.1:118097478-118099978 GCA_964016885.1 Eledone cirrhosa | reverse complement strand
ATTTCTTTACACTGATTTTCAGAAGGATGGCCAAGTGTCTTCTCCCAAAACTTTGGATTAACACGAATCTAGTATATGGGAATTAGTAGACAAATTTTGTGAAATCTCGTGGGATGAAGCGCACTTTTCATTCAAAATGCTTTCCTTGTTCGTCACACATACTGTACCACATTGATACAGTGTGTGTGGATTACTTTAAGGTTACAAATGTCCGTGGAAAAATCAGTATGATTTCAGCCACCATCCCACATAATCAGCATACGTTTGCCCAGTATGTTTCCAAACTCTCTTCGCCAGGTTTCGAAATAGTCATCACCAGTCCTATTATCTGCCAGTATGACATCAAAAGATGACAACAACTTAGTTATACTTTATATATAGATAACTATGAAAAGAATAGAGAAGAAAATCGGGAGGATTTTGGTATATTTATTTAGAGAAAACAATGCTAGAAATCGAATTGTATCCGTTCAGCTTTTGATTACCAAACTCGCTAGGAGAGTGGTTACCTTCGGATAAGAACCTTAGTCTAGAGGCTCAATCTTTGGCTTATGTATCTAGTACATATACCTGTAGGTACCTCTGTCCTATTTGTTTTCGTCTCTAAGAGTAATTTATCCAGTTTTCTCAACTATTTTCTATGGTTATCGACTGTTATTAGAGTTATTTTATGCTGTAGAAAACAAGCCAAAATCAGTTCCGTATATGCGAATCAAGGTCCTCTGACCTGATCTATCACAAACGGACTGCCCGTCCTATCCATGCTAGCGTGGAAAATGGACGGTGATGATGATGATGATATATATATATATATATATATATATAAATTAATAAAAACAATGAAATAAAAACAAAGAACAAGTTCCTTATATTAAAAAATTCATCATTTTACGATCGTTTCTGGGATGTATATGTGTACTATATATATATATATATATATATGTATATACGCACGCGCACACACACATTGATCACGTGCAATGGTCCTAAAGTAGCGTGGGTTTAGTAGGTTTCATGGACGCCTGATTTAAAATTTCTCAACGGCTGGTTTCACGTATGCCCCCCCCCCACATGTATACACACACACACAGACCCACACACACATATATATATATAGGAAAAGAGTCAGGACACCGTCGGCTGAGCTCCGGCCGTTTTGACATATATATAAATAAATAAATATACACAAGTACAATAACAACAAACACACATAAACACACAGCAGTGAACAAAGATAGAATACAAACACACATACACCAAACAGAAAACACACACGCAAACGCATGCGCACATAGAGACAGAGACAAGATTAAATAACTTAATTAAATAAAAATGGCATAGACATTACAATACAACGGGAAGAAACATAATAGTACCACTTATGATGTCACAGATGTGTGACGAAAGAACTTTTATAGACTATATATATATATATTAATTTATTAAAATAACAGATTAAAGTTTAAGCAAATAATCGCTTCTTTCACCCTTAACAGGATCTTTATATATATATATATATATTTCCTTTGTCTAACATTTTGAATGACCCGCCAAAAACCGGGGGTTATTTCCCTTGCTGGAATTAACACGTAACAGCTATAGATACGATACGCTGCAACATAGCGGCAACATTTAGCTTACCACCCCGTCCTTGGTAGAACGAAAACCTGTTGAAGAACTGAATCCTATGTTCGATCATGAATACCACGAGCTTGCCAGTCACGTAAGTTTGATATTTGATTTCGGATTCAAAGAAACACTTAAACGTATAATCGTTTGATTTGTCCAGGTGTATTTTTCTCAACCTGTTAGTTCTATCGTTACTTTGGTATATTATTGTGTGTTAGATTTTGCCTACCACAATATTCGATTTGTCAAGCTATTTAAACGTATGTTATTACTCTAAGGACCTACCTTATCGAGTGCTTTGCTAACTCATCATTTCATATAAGTAGGCCGAATTTGCTTGCAAACCGCCATAGATTCGATTTTATTAAATATCCAATTATATATATATATATATATATATATATATATATATATATATGTGTGTGTGTGTGTGTGTGTGTATTTTTAACCGTTGGTCAATCAATGATAAACATTGTTTGCCAGATAAATTAACTAGGGAGATATAAAAGATACAGAAGCGAAAACCAATCCAAACCAAACAGTGAGTGTGTTTTATTATTACTTCTGGCAATATTATAACAATATGACCTTCCCCAAATATAACTATATATATATATTGCTTATATAACTATATATATATATATATGTATATATATATATATATATATATATTACTTATATAACTATATATATATATATATATATATATATATATATATATATATATATATATATATATATATATATATATATTGCTTATATAACTATATATATATATATATATATATATATATATATATATATATATATATATATTGCTTATACTACTTGCTCTGCTTGCCTTCTTCATTAAATATTAAACCCCTCTTTA
>OZ024741.1:118084978-118092478 GCA_964016885.1 Eledone cirrhosa | reverse complement strand
ATATATATACATACATATATATATATATATGTGTGTGTGTGTGTGTGTGTGTGTGCACGTATGCATGCTTACTTTGATGTAATAATTGTTTCTACTTTTGGCATAAGGTCAGCAAATTACCCAGTGTATTACTGGTACTTTATTTTATCGACCCCGTAAGGATGAAAGGCAAAGTTAACCTCGGCGGGATTTGAACTCTTCTGATTTACACAGAAGGCCAACAATTTTGGGAGGAAGGGAAAATCGATTAAATCGACTCCAGTGCGTTACTGGTACTTTATTTTATCGACCTCGTAAGAATGAAAGGCATAGCTAACCCCGGCGGGATTTAACAGACGGGTGTAATAATAATTTACCAAAGAAACCTTTTGTCTTTTGTGCTTGGTGAAACTAAACCAATATATTTCATATCTTCTGTTACCAGGTATTGGCTCTTCGCTTCTGTATTGTTCGATGAATGTAGGTGTTGCTGCACATCTAGAAAAATCTGGACGGCATCTTATGCCCTTAGTTGACATGGGAGGATCGGCCGGTGGAGTGGTTTGCCCTCCTTTGGTTTCTTTTTTAATTGATATTTACGGTTGGCGTACAAGCCTATTATTATTTTCTGCAATTACTTTAAACTCTTTACCTTGTGGCCTAATATATTCTATTAAGAATAGAAATGAGTTTCACCGAGGAAAGACTTCCACGGGAAAGCTAAAGGTGGAAAAAGATAAAAATTCAAAAGTACGCCAAGATTCGTATGGAGAAACGGACATCGACAAGAGTCACTGCACAGACGCAGACGACACAGATAATTTAGCAATAAATGAAAGGTCATTGCATCAACACTTAACTACATCATCAGTATTAGACGACGGATCTTCACTGAAAGGCCAGCTTTCGGAATCTAATGAACAAGTAGAAAACATTGAGAATACAACCGTCGGTGAAATGAGCCAGAAACATTCATTTCTCTCGATTTTCTCCAATAAACAGTTTCTTATATATCTGCTCACTATGACTGTTGTAGTGAGCTCAGAATTGACATTATCGGCCATGACATCCGATTTCTTTGTCAGCAAGGGCACGACTCGCTCAGTAGCTGCCCAAATATACGGTATCGGTTTTTCTGGTGAGATTATAGCACACATATCCAGTACTTGGTTGCTTTATAAATACAAAACGCAAAGCTTACTCATTTTTTCCATATCTGCAATACTAAGTGGAGTGTTCGTTATGATATATCCTTCTATTCCTATGATGTCATCGCTATCGTCTGCTGGCGGAGCGATATTCTTGGCTGTATGTGAAATGACAGCACACGGACATTATCAGGCAGTGTGCATTATTATAATTTTGGAATTCTTTGATGCAAAACGATATCCTTTAGCCATAGGTCTTACAATGACCGTTTCAGGCATTTTTATCCCCATTTTCGGATACATAATTGGTAAGTAATAACCTTAATTGCTTATTTATTTATTTATTCATTCATTCGTTCATTTAATAAATGCTTGTTTTTGTGTATATGCGTGTTTGTATGCGTGTGTGTGTGTGTGATAAACGCACTAAACATACACATATTTGTATTTATACTTAATTGTATAATTACAGTTAATTGAATGTATGAATTAGCGTATTCACTTATGCAACACAAGATTCCACTCCGAGGCGCAAGTCCAGGCAAGGTGTTTTTGTGAACGACCAGCAGTCGCCCATACGTATCGATCTCCCCTCTCCACGCCCCAGGGAAAGGTAAAAGCCGATATAGTTTGACACCAATAACATCGCAACTCATTTTTACAGCTGAATAAACTGGCTGTTATATTTATTGGTGACTATTTACTTCAAAGTTTCGTAGAACTTTCCAAAACTGTTTAGAAAAGCCTGCAACTTCGAGGGAAATTCCTTTCCCATAAACTTGGAAGTAGGAGTCAGAGAAGAGATGTGTGCTTGAGCACATGGCATCTGTTGTGGACCTGGTTGAAATTACTAATACAGTTGATTCTTTAGATAAAGTCTGGTTATCCTGCCACTTCATTTTATGTTTTAACCGATAATGTTATTGCAGGTTAGTCGAACTCTATGCTAAGTGACTGGCTGAAAACATTTATATCTTGTGGTGTCGTCCCACAATATCTGAAAGTGAGCTACAGAAAAGTGAAGGGGTTAACACACCAATGTTCTACTGATATTAACGATGAAAGTTTTGCAACGAAAATGCAACATTTACCGTTGCTTAGTGTTTACAGTGCTTAGCTCACAATCATGACGGCGTGAGTTTGATTATCAGGAGCGTATTGTGTCCTTGAGCAAGACACTTTATTTCATGTTCTCCAGTCCACTCACATGGGGAAAATATGTTGTACCTGTAATTGATAGGGCCAGCCTTATCACATACTGTGTCACGCTGAATATCCCTGAGAACTATGCTAACAGTGCACACATATGTTCAGCCACGTGCACGTTAATTTTAAGAGCAGGCTCAACAACAAAACCGTCAGTATGGAAAGCAAATTATATATATATATAACGAAGTGCGCTATATATATATATAACAGACTCACCTGCGCACTTCGTTATATATATATATATATATATATATATATATATATATATATATATATATATATATATATATATATATAACGAAGTGCGCAGGTGAGTCTGTTTCCTCCTGAGTAATTTGCAGCGAATATGAATAAACGAAGTTAATTTTAGCCTGTTGACTTACACTTTTTGTTATATATATATATATGAATAAAATTAGTCCTTCATCAGTGATCTTCCAACTTTCATTGGTATTTCATCGCTTTAAAAATCATACCTCTGGTTGGTGCGAGCAATAACACAATAAAGTTATTGGGACAAGTAAAATAGGATGAAATGAGCGAGACATGTAAACAAACAATGATGGTATTGCAACGGAAAGATAGGAAGAAACAAGTACATGATATCTGTAAGCTTAAGCTTGATGAATTCATGGACGAGAGATACAGACCATCCGACATGGGTGAGATGTGAGCGAGAAAAGGATTTCACACAGGTCAAACGGGAAGAAGTGAGAGAGGAGAGAAGAAGAGAGTGAGTGATGGGAAGTGTGAGGAAGAGACCAGCCGAGAGAGAGTGTGACTGGCAGAGAGTGTCACCCTATTTTACTTGTCCAAATAACTTTATTGTGTTATTGCTCGCACCGACTAGAGGTATATGATTTTTAAAGCGATGAAATACCAATGAAAGTTGGAAGATCACTGATGAAGGACTAATTTTATTCGTATGTAGCCCATGTGCAACCACGCAGCTCTCCATTTTTCTCATATATATATATATATATATATATATATATATATATATATATATTGGTAAACGGAATAGAAAATGCTGACAAATTGTTCATAGTTGAAAAATGGTTTAATTAGGAATAAAAGAGTATTAGTAATTGTATGGGTTAGTATTCAGTTGTGGTTTTAAGTTTTTAAGTTTTTACCGGTTGCGCATTTCTAAATGCTTTTCAAAAATAATTTTGAGATAGAGTGTCCGTGCTGTTTGCTCTGATCAGAGCAAACAGCACGGACAATTTGTCAGCATTTTCTATTCCGTTTACCAATATATAATAACTTGTGTGCTACACCTCTATTCTTTTAACTATATATATATATATATTGTTATACTTTGGGAGGGTCATGCTGCCAATAAAAACACATACACCTGTTGGCTTTTACTTCAATTTATTATAAATTTTCTGTTGATTGGTTGGTCCACTGAAGAGGTCACAGAATGTATGACGATAGAGCTTTGACAATATATAAACACCCATCCGGTTATCGGACCAACCCCAACCAACCAACCAGCCGAAAATTTATAATAAATTGAAGTGAAAACCAACAGGTGCATTTATTTTAATTGGCAGAATGACCCTCCCAAAGTATAACAATATCTGTTTCAACACACGTTTTCAGATAAGAAATCTTGCAAAACAAATTAAAAAACGAAGTATATATATACGATGTGTTTTTGCAGTTTTCATCTTATAAGTTCCACTCATACGGCTCCGGTCAACTCGAGGTTAAAGTAGAAGACACTTTCCCAAGGAGCAGCGCAGCATGACTGAACCTAGAACCAACCGCTAACTCTTCAGCCGTGCATGTACAAACTTTATGAAATATTTCTAAGTTTGATATTATTGTTGACACTTCCAGCTACAATAGCATCACCAGCCCTATCAATACAATAGCAAACTCAGACGTATCACAAACAATGACTTGATATTGAATCAAGCATTGCCAGACAAATTGATTTTGATAGTGCTATTAGAAATTGGAGATATCCTCAATGCATTGTGAACCAGCCAGTAGGCTTTAACACCCATCTTGGGAAAAACCAAGGTCAAATTTAACAGCCACGATAAACCATCACAGGTTATTGTAAATGAAAAGACCATCGAGGAAGTAGACAGTTATGTGTACCTCGGAAAGAAGGTTGCAAGAGATGGTGCCCTACTTCCAGAGGTCAAAAGAAGGATTGTGCTTGGTTGGGCAGCTTTTGGAAAAGTTTATAACATCATTAGACGTCCCAAACCAACAATCGAATCCAAAAGAAAGCTGTTTAATGAATATGTTCCGCAGGTGATGACATATAGAAGTGAGACATAGACACTCGACACCAACACTGCAGAGACTCTTGTAGTGGCTCAACGTAAAATGGAGCGAGTCATGCTCAGCATCACCTTACGTAGCAAGAAGAGCAACATCTGGATTCGACAGCAGACTGGAGTGAAGGACATAATCAAGACCATCGAGAATGGCAAACATAAATGGGCTGGCTATGTCTCTTGTTTCAGAGACAACAAGTGGACTATTAGAGTGACAGAGTAGGCACCAAGGCAGTGGAGAAGAACCAGAAGATTACCAAAGGCCAGATGGCGCTGATCTGACCCGCTACATCGGCCCCATATGGTCCAATATGGCCAGAGATAGGAAGCTGTGGAGGTCAACCATGGAGGTGTCCCCTCCAACAGGAGTGAGAAAGCCCTGGATTTTGCAGATAGAAATAACCAAAACGCTTTTTATTATATGATTAATTTTATCGTTGTATCACATATCTTGGTCCTTTTAGCACACAGGAAATAAAACATTTACAGGCGTTTACCAGTGATCATGTTTAGATAGCTTGAGATTAGCCATTATGTTCAATTAAGCTTTCATAATATGTCTAGTTTAGTAATTTATCATAAGCTTAGCATAAGTTTCGGAAAAGAAGGGAAAAAAACTACAACTTGAAAATCTCATCTTTATCGGAAAGACAATTGGGAATTTAAAATAACTTCAATATCGAGAGCGATCCCCACTCGTCCGGGAAAGGGTAAAAGCAGTCTTGTACTACCTTGAAAATTTTCACCCACTCTCTCTCTAATATATATATATATATATATATATATATATATATATATATATATATATATATATATATATATATATATATATATATATATATATATATATATATATATATATATATGTGTGTGTGTATATATATATATATATAAATATATATTATGTCAGGTCACCAGTTGGTGCTACTGGTAACATGTATCCCAGTACAACCTGTCCCATGGTCGGGTCGTTGGCGACTAAACTGGCAACCCCACCAAGGTTTCTTGGTGAGGAGGGTGACTTTGGACATCCTGCAGGACTAAAAACAAAACCTGTCAAAGGGCAAAGGAGCTCTTAAGAGTCAATGACCATCCAAAATCACCGGGAGAGATGACCCCTTAGCCTTTGTCAAGGCAGAATTCTAGGAGAAGGAAAACTCTGATATAACACCTGCAACCCTGATGGTATCCAATGATGTTGACTTGTTCTTCTTTTTGGTAAATATCATCTTGGTTAAGAGAGTGGGACTGGCTTTGTGCAGTGCCTTTGCTCACTATAAAAGCTTCACGGCACAGGCATTGCTTTATATCTGGAGATCTCTCTGCACTTGTCGTCACATGGTACCATGGGCCCAGCACTATGTGTCAGTAATTGTCACAAGTGTAGTGTTTGTACCAGAGTTTTCAAGTCGCTGGCTGGACTAAAAAGTCACTCGTTCAGCGCATCGGTAGGGGTTCTCCTACATGGATATAAAGTAGTGGCCGTACTCGAAAACGAGTTGGCAGCCACCATATAAATATATACACACACACACACATATATATATATATATATATATATATATATATATATATATATATATATATATATATATATGTATATACATACTACTGTACGTCTGTATACATATATGTATACATACATACTTACATTTAAGTAACTGCCGTACTAAGAGTGAGAAATGAAATTTCGTTTCATTCTATTCCATTTATATATATATATATAAATGGAATAGAATGAAACGAAATTTCATTTCTCACTCTTAGTACGGCAGTTACTTAAATGTAAGTATGTATGTATGTATACATATATGTATACAGACGTACAGTAGTATGTATATACATACATACACACATATATATATATATGCACGTATCGGTTTACCGAACATTTATTATAATGTTCGGTTTGTTTGTTTGTAAACAAACAAACAGCCCGAATTACGCCGTACAGTGTTTAGGCAACCACGTCACCTTTTTGTTCAACACTGACACAGGAACGATGTACTAGTTTCAAGCTTATTAGCTATCGTCAGCATCGTATACCTTACTGCCAGATGGTTGAACGTCTGAAAGTATATTCTTTCCTTATGCATATTAACGGTTGAGCAGCCTAATTTGCCCGGCCGACTGAACTCACTCGATATACAAATTAGGCTGCTCAACCGTTAATATGCATAAGGAAAGTATATACTTTCAGACGTTCAACCATCTGGCAGGAAGGTATACGATGCTGACAATAGCTAATAAGCTTTAAACTAGCACATCGTTCCTGTGTCAGTGTTGAACAAAAAGGTGACGTGGTTGCCTAATTACGGCGTAATTATAATAAATGTTCGGTAAACCGATACGTGCATATATATATGTGTGCATGTATGTATATATATACATACTACTGTACGTCTGTATACATATATGTATGTACGTATACATACATACATACATATATATATATATATATATATATAAGAGAGACAGATACAATACTTCATCCACCGTATGCAGTTCTCTGGTTACAATCAGAGAGATAAAATCAGAATATATAGAGGAGCCAGAACCAAATGGGAAAAAATGGTAAATAATGATACAAATGGGACCTGCCCCTTGTATAGGAGCAAATTTTGGAATAGAATAGAAAGAACTAGGAATAAGGTTAATAGAATAAACTCATGGTATGATAGCAATAAATACCAGAGTGTAATGTTCATCAATACAACCCCTAGAGGTGAATTAGCTTACAAATTTAGAAGGGCCCTAGATAAACATAAACTCAATATTAAGATAGTAGAAAGACCAGGTACCTCCATAAAAACACTTATTAGCAATACATACCCTTTTCAAAGACCTCCCTGTATACATAAGAA
>OZ024741.1:117944978-118079978 GCA_964016885.1 Eledone cirrhosa | reverse complement strand
GTATTATTCCATTGCTATCGATGAAACCACAGATATGAAGGATACTTGTCAACCTGCAGTGTTTGTGAGGGGTGTAACACCAACATTTGATATTGTGGAAGAATTTGTACAATTGATTCCTATGAAGGACACTAGCGCTGGAGCAGATATTTTGGAAAGCATAATAAAATGGATTACCGAAATGAATCTGGATTTATCAAAGCTTTCTGGAGTAATCACAGATGGAGCACCAGCAATGGTTGGACAAAAAAAGGGTTTGTTGCATTGCTCCAAAACCACATCGGTATTGATAAAAAACTAATCAAACTTCATTGCATTATTCATCAAGAATGTGCAAAGTCACTGAATTTTAAGACATCATGGCAGTGGTCGTGAAAACAGTGAATTTTATACTGTCAAGAGGACTAAATCACCGCCAGTTTCAAGAATTTCTAAAACAAATTGAAGCAGAGTATGGCGACCTTACATATTTTTCAAATGTTCGATGGCTTAGCCGCGGAAAAATGATAGAATGAGTATAGGCATTGAGAGAAGAGATTTCTATGTCTTTAGAGAGCAAAGACCAAGATAATCCTTACTTTCAGGATGCACAGTGGGTTGTCAAGTTAGCTTTTTTAGTGGACATCACGACCCACATGAACACTTTGAATCTTGAGCTTCAAGGAAAGAACAAGGTTGTATTTGAGATGTTTGGTCAAATTACTGCTTTTGAGACAAAAATTCGACTGTGGGAATCACAACTTCAAAAAGGAAACTACTCTCATTTCCCAAGTCTCCAAAATCATAAGAGAGATATAATACCAGACATCTTTGTGAGCTCTATTAAGGATTTGAGAAGCGAGTTTTCCTCTCATTTTGCTGACTTCCGGCAATATGGAACTCTATTTAAGTTATTTGGTACTCCTTACGAAACAGATGTGGAGCAAGTGGCAGAAGAATATCAGTTGGAGTTAATTGACTTACAGTGCGACGAATCTTTGAAATTGAAATTTCAGTTCGAATCCACTGCTGACTTCTACAAGAAATATATATTGCCAAGCGGAAAATATAAAAACATCTTGACTAATGCGAAACTGATGATATCATTATTTGGAAGTACATATGCTTGTGAACAACCTTTTTCCAAAATGAAATACACTAAAAGTCATTTAAGAACAAGGTTGCGTGACGACCACCTGGATGATGTTTTGCTCCTGTCATCGACAAATATTTCACCTGATGTGGAGAAGTTATCGCACAATAAGCAGAAACAAGTGTCTCATTAAATCATTTACCATTTCTAACTGTATTTTGTTTGTAGCAAGGAATTTGCTTTTTTTTTTGTTGATTGTGATAGTAGTTGTTTTTCTGTTATTCCTGCAGTAAAATAAGGAATTTGCTTTTTCTTTTTGTTGAATGTGTTTGTAGTTTTTTTTTTTTATTATTCCTTGTTAAAATAAAATTATATTAAATTCCTTGTTTTGCTTTAAACCTCCAGAAAATTTATTTACATATTTAATAACATGGCCCTCCTCCATGACACTGCATAACTGTTTGGCCCTCTCTCTCCAAAAGGTTGCCGATCCCTGCTCTATTGTATAATAGATCATTGCTGGAAATATTGTCAGAATTCGAAAATTCTGTAATTTTTTGTCTTGACTAGCTAAATGTATATGCCGTCGGTAAAAACGTCGAGAAAATTATATTTTTTTTACAGGTTTCACTTATTAGACCGTGGTCATGCTGGAGTACTGCACTGATCTTATCGATCCCACTACTTATTTTATTGATCTCTTTTGTCGAACTGTTAAGTTATGGGACATAAACACAGACACAAATATAACCGTAGACACATATACATGTGTATGTATATGTGTGATATATCTACGAGACCTACAAAACCTTAGTTCTAAATATATGGTACGTTGTATGTAAAACGGAGGCGCGACTTTACACGAATACACACGGTATTCATTTAAAATTAAATAGAAGTGGAATAAGAGTTAGGAATTTAATTATATGGAGTTATTCGATTTAAGCGCGGTACCAGTGTATTGTTGTTCTGTTGTAGAAGATAAAGATAGATAGAGAGAACATGAATTTAGAAAATAATACTGACAAACCGTGGGGGGTGGTAGCAGGAGAAAGCTTTTCTTTTTCTTTATATTTTTTGTGTCTGAAATAGTTCCTTATTCTGCAATGCTGATCTCTAATTTATTTGATGTCAAAGTATTCAATATGTCTTTTTTCGTGTGACTGTTGGAGGAAAATTGATAATGGAGAAAAATACAAGAAATGAAATAACGATCATACCCGATAAATTCACCAGTATCAACGCCAATATTAAATTCATCATCGTCATTAATTTCGTCATTGTCATTCGCCCTTACTGTAGGAAGGACGAATTTTTTTAAAATTATGTAATGAAGTATTGACACCTGTGATTACTTGTCGCATCTTACATTACCGTAAATGTGTATGATCCCATAACTCCCGAGGGAGTCGTAGGGGCGCCATATTGACACACGGCGTTTCTGGGGCATTTTTAAAAACCTGCCAGAGCCCATCTCCTCTCTAAGTCTGAATACAGCAGATCTCTTCTAGAGAAGGATAGAAAGTGGAAAAGAGATGTAGAGGAAAAATTGACTACAGTCCTAGACTGACACTTTTTTTTATCGAGTTAGAAAGGATGAAAGGCAAAGTTGAACTCAGAGAGCCGAAACGACCGCAAAGCATTTCTATCCGACGTTCTAACGGCTCTGCCAATTTGCCGTGTGTGTGTATATATATATATATAATCCTTTATTTACTGCTATATATATTTCGATGATAGCCATTGAATGGCTATGACCTCATCAGGCAGTTAGTCAGTTCTTAGATATGCCAGCTCTGTGTTTATGGTGTTGATGGTATCAGAGCCTTGGGACATATGTCATCACCATAAACACAGAGCTGGCATATCTAAGAACTGACTAACTGCCTGATGAGGTCATAGCCATTCAATGGCTATCATCGAAATATATATAGCAGTAAATAAAGGATTATGAGTTCATGCAATTGACTTATGTTTCGTCACTATATATATATATATACCAGGTGGACCACAACCCGCCAGAGTATTCGATACCTGGGGAAGTAGAGTGGGTAATATGAAAAGATTCAGTCCTCCTGAATATATATATACATACACACAGGGTGTCCCTCCAAAATATATACACACTTCAACAGCATTCTAATAAATATCTGTATACATTTTGGGGGGGAGGGGGGGGTACATCCTGTGTATCTATATATATATATGGTAAGTCTGTGCAGCAGTATTGAATCGGTTGCAAATGAAAGAGTTAATTCCCTTAGAACTTGTGTTTCTATATTACGAACGAACCGACCGTATTCAGTAACGCCAATAAAGTAAATTGAATTCTACAGCACTAACACAATCTCCTGTTTTTGTTTTATCCTTTCTAATTACTATTTATTTAAATGTATTTTTTTTTACAAAATTATTTTCAAGGCGAAAGTTGTAAACAGACCATTGAAGCAATGCTGTATAACGTTGTCAAGGAGCAGGTAACTCTCAATGACTTGACATAACAATAAATAAGACATCACTAAGAAAATAACGTGTTACAGTTCGTGGGAAAATGTATAATTGACGACCATTTCCTTATCTTTCGGTGCTAAGTTCAAATCCACTCTTCTCTTGCGTATACATGGCTGCATTAAATTTACTTTCTAACGATAGAGCACCATTTTTCGCACGCCATTGAATATCGAGATTGTGTCACCTGGTACTTTAATGACTCAATCAATTTGTCACCTTTTAGAGATAATATACTGGACATAGTTGAATCAGGTATTTCCCTTTGTCAATTATAAAAATTGGTTTTGTACCTAAAACAAACAAAAACGAAATCAATAATAATATGGAGCAGTTTTGATTTTTCACTTTAATTATTTTAATAGAAAAAAATTCCGTGATATTGTTAAAGAAATGTTTTCATTTTGGTGGAGAGGGGATGTTTTCTTTTAAATCTTGTTACAGTTGATTTTTTTTGTGTTTCATTCAGATGTTTTTTGGCTGTTATAGTTGTTTATTTTTTTTGTATGTTCGTGCTGAAGTTTATAGGTTACATGGACGACTGACCAAGGGGTTCAGCGAATTGTATCCTGTCTTAGTATTGTGTATCCACTTAGTTTTTGAATGAATGCCCAAGTCCACCTAACTTGTAAATGATTGAGTACCAGAGGTGGTATAATTTTTCCTGTTGTAAACTACAGCAAGTGTCAAATTGATGTGTCTTTTCTTTCTTTGGCTTGCAGTGTTGTATTTAGTTCTTTTGACGAGAAAAGCTGCAACAGACTAAGAGTGGATTTTCACTTGACACTATGGAGAACAGAGTCAAACAGGAACCTTAGAAATAAAGAATTGTAATTTAGAAAATATTTAGGATTTATTTATAAATCCCTTTGAATGAAATAACAAAATTAGCCACAAGAGTTATGAAATGTATTCGTTAACCAAATAATAATGATTTCTAATTTAGGTACAAGGTCAGACATTTGTGTATGTGATATGTGATGTGTGATGGGGGGGTTCAATTATATCGAACCCGGTATCTTACTGGTACTTTATTTTATCAACCCTGGAAAGATAAAAGGCAAAGTTGACCTTGGTGGGATTTGAAACCAGAGAATAGCAGGTCGTAATGAAATACTGCAACGCATTTCATCTCAAGTACTAACAATCCTGCCAATCCACTGTTCTCATTAACCAAATAATAATGGTTTTTGGTTTAGGCACAAGGCCAACAATTTTTGGGGAGGGGAAAGTCGATTAAATCGAATCCAGTGCATTACTGGTACTTTATTGACTGACCCCTTAAGGATGAAAGGCAACATTGATCTTGGTGGGATTTGGACTCAGAATGTAAAAAGCTAGAATAAAGCATTTCTTCCAAAACTTTTAGCGATTCTGTCTATCAACCACCCTGGTTATAATAATAAAGAAACAGAACATTTTCCCTAACTTTGATATACCCTAGTATAAAATCTATAGCTATATTTTAAATACAGAAAAGTTATGTTATAGATAGCAGCTATTCCCCAGCTGGAAGTCCATAAACATTCTCCATTTTACCATTTTCACTGAAATACTTAGAAAGGTATATATATATATATATTTTTTTTGGGGGGGGGGGGGGTCTTAATTAAATTTTTAATTTAATAATGTTTATTAATTTAATAATGTTTATTGTTTATTCTTAACAATCCCAAAAGAGAAAAGAAAACAATGATAAAATTATTGAATGTTTGAAAATGTTAATGAATTTTTCAAGAGAAAGTTGTAAAATAAAAATAAAACAAAACAAAAAAAAGGAAAAGAAAGAACTATCCTGTTACAATGGATATATGATAGATATAATCACTTTAATGGAGATACATTTGGCATAATGCATATTTCCTGATAACTGTTGGGGAAAAAGGAGAGAAATGATAGCTCAATGGAAAGTATCTATATATTTGATAAATAAGTAATAAAAAATATAAAATAAAAATATAAAAAAAAAAAAACGTTAAGGAATGGTTACATAAATGAAGAAGAGAGTTGGTTTTAAGTCAGTAAAATTGTTATATTCTAAATAGTTAAATTGGAACGAATACCAAAAACATTGAGTTGGAATCAGAAAAGTAATAGAGCTCAGGGAGATCCATGCTAGCCCTCATATTATTATCATAAATACAACTGAGCAAAAGCCATTACTGATGAATATTTAAATATGTTTACAATACTACCAAAGAGTGACAGTACTACTGAGTATTGTAGTAGAAGGGAGTATACAATATTAGTGAGTATTCAATAGTGAGTATTGTAGTAGAAAAGAGTATAGTTCTAATATGAGATATTGCAATAGGGAGTATGTAATATTAATGTGCACTATAACAGAAAATATGCCATTCTACTTAGTGTTGAAATAGAAGGCTTACAGTACTATGGAGTATTAAAGTAGGGGGTTTACAGTACTATGGGATATTGAAGTAGGGGGTTTACTGTACTATGGAGTATTGTAATAGAGAGTTTACAGTACTATGAGGGGGAAAAAAACAATGCAATAAGAAACACTGCTTGACATTTTGATATTCTCCCTTGATAACATCGCATAAAAAGTAGTTGCTTGAACATGTGTTTTTTTGTTTCTGTTTTTATTTTTGCCTTAATGTCATATGACCATTCAGTTCATATGGAATGGATCTCTATTGGTTTCAACTTTGTTCCAGTTAGTCAATCAATGGAACAGCATGCTCATGAAACTAATAATCAAGTGGTCGAGTATTCCACAGGCATGTGTACCCTTAATGTAATTAATTCTCTGGGAGATTCAGCATGACAAGGCTGGCCCTTTGAATTCCAGGTAGAGTTCATCTGATGGGCTTCTATACAGTTTCAGCCTACCCAATTTTACTCACAAGTCATAGGTCGAACTGAGGATATGGTAAATGAGACTTGCTCAAGATCTCATGCAGTGGGATTGAACCCAGGAGCTAATGGTTGCGAAATTAACTTCTTAACCATTTGGCCATGCTGTGTCCCCATCATTGAAATACATTGTTTTCTGTTGCTGTTTTTATTTTGTAATTTTTCACCATATATTAAAATAAAAAACAAAATCAACTGGATGTCTCGTTTGAGATGGATATTTAGTGGAAGATATCTGATGAATCTTAATTTTAAGACTCATCATTAACTTTAATGATGCTAGCATTCTAAATAACAGGGATGGATGTATAAGAGAATTAGAACATACTAACTTGTCTGTTAGTCTTTCTTCTATCAGTCACATGTACAATGATTTATAAAGAATAGTAAACCGACCCTAGTACTTGACTGGTATTTTATTTTATCAAAGGTAAAAGGTGAAGTTGACTCCAGGTGGGGTTTGAAATAAATAAATAAATATATAAATAAAAAGGCCAGAATTAAAAGGAAAAAGTTTTAAAAAATGAAAGAAAGATTTTTTAAAGATGTTCTGTTTAATAGAATTTTTATGTGGTATATTAGGTGAGTTATCATAGTTTCTAAGGAATAGGCACAACAAGGGCCAAATGTTGAAATAAAGGGGACATAATCAAGTGAATAACCCTTAGTATATTACTGGTACTTCTGTTATTGACCCAGGATGGATTAAAAAGGCAAAGTGAACCTTGGCATGAGAGAAATTTTGAAATTTGATATGGCGAAGGTTGAAACTAAACAGTGTAATGCATGTAGTTAGGTGCACTCTAATATTTCTGCCAACTCACTGCCCTGCTAATTAATATATTAATATTGATTAATATTGATTAGAATATTAGTTGATTAATATTGATTGATTATAGAAATTGGTGAATCAGTGTAAGTTAGTTAGTTTTTATCTGCAAGTAAAACTCTTACAGTATGTGCACTTTGTAGTGGAGAAAGAAAAACAATTTTTTAAAAGGTTTGCAAGAAGGAAACGTTACAAGCCACAAAGTCCTTCTGGATAGGATGCTAATGTCCTCCACTACCATCCACTGCAGGTAACAGACCATCTGACACCTATTCCTGTCAGTTAGATTAGCTGAGGTTTGTAGAATGAATAATACTGTCCAAGAAATAGGCAATAAAATAATACCTACCACAGTAAATATGAACTGGTAGTCAAAGACTGTATCTGCTTGGCTATTTCTCAAAAGTAACTAACAACATAAATGATGAGAAAAAATGAAGGAAAAATCAAAACAATAGTGTCTTCAACTAGGATTTGATACCAGTTATATACTTGGCTAGCAAATGAGTTTACTTTTCCATTTTTTTTTTTACAATACAGTGCTCACCACTCTAAGATTAATGCTAATATTAAACTATGTAATTCCGCTATTTTCTCAAAGAATACAAAGATAGAGTTGTTAACAGCTATTACAAACAATTTTTTTAAATACTAACTGAATAGTTCCCATATCTAACTTATGATCAATTATATAATTATAAATGGTAATTAAGGATCTATATTATTGATTGAATTAATAATTACTACTCTGCGAGAGCAGGTATCATTGAAAAAGTTTATTAAGACATCATCCCATTGAATCAAAATTTAAGTCAACAGGTTCAAGGTTTCTAACCCAACAGTAGGCACCCTTCATGGAAGTCCATTAAAAAAAATTGCCATTTTATTTTTCATTAAAAAATTGTCTCATTGGAGGAATTAAAGAAAATAAAAAATAAAAAAGGGAAAAATGGAAGAAAAAATAAAAGCAGAAAAAAAAAATTAGATTTTTGCTTTTCATTTTTCTTTTTGTTGCAATACATTTGTTCAGAACAAATAAAATTTCTCATAAAAAAAGATAAAAAAAGGAAACAAAATCAAAACAGCAATTTTATTCTACGTGGCGGCCTAACTCTTTAACTCCAGGTAACAGAGACAAGTCTGGAAGGAAGGAATTCACAGGAATGTGGTGAATGAGGAATTCAAAGACTTAATCTCTGAGGCCAATGTGTCAGTGCTTAATATTAAAATATTAAAAATTCATGACAATATTCCAGGCACATAATGAAAATAACAAACAAAAAACACACTTCACCTTAAAAAAACAAACAATTAGTTCTTTATCACATAATCAGCCCATCTACCTATTCTTTACCTAATCTATTGTGTGTGTGTTGGAGCTCTGTCACTTCAGGATGATGTATGTTCCAGTATTATCAATGAAACAGTCTGCTCAAAACATCAATGTGAATATGGCTGAACATGCCACACACACATGTACCCTTCATATAGTTCTCTAGGAGACTTAACATGACACAGTGTGTGACAAGACTGACCCTTTCCTTTGAATTATAGGTACAACACACACATTTTCCTCAGTTTACTGGACTGCAGCAACATGAAATAAAGCATCTTGTACAAGGTCACAACAAACCACAGGAAATTGAACTCACAACTTATGGTTATGAGCTGAACACCTTAACTACTAAGTAATGTGTCTTCACTTCTTGTGCAAGAATATTCTAGCTAAAATAGCTAACCTTCACACCACCTAGTCACCCAGTTATCCACCCATCCACTCAACCATCCAACCAGCTACCAAGCCAGCCAGCAATCTAACCACGCAACCATCCATATAGCCAGCCATCTACCCACCCAACTATAGTCTGGTGCTACTGTCTGTAGTCTGTAGAATTGATCAATCAATCTACTGAAAAAGAACTAGATTTATCATTAAGCAGACAGGAACCAGATTCATCTCTCTCTGATATTTTTTATTTATTAATTTTGATTTTCTATATACATCCCTCTCCCTTTTTCTCTCTTACACACACACACTCTCTCTTCCTCTTTCACCTAACATCTTCACCCACTTTCTATGTGTATATATATATATTTGTGTGTGTATGTGTGAATATATATATATGAAAATTGAATTAGAAGCTTTCACCATACTTTTCACTATAGAAAATAGTTTAATAACAAGGAAAGAAGTGGACATCAAGAGGTATGGGTTCAACTTTCACCCATTTTCTTCCATTAAAGGGGATTATGTCCTGCTATTAGACTATTTTCTGTAGGCAAAAGTATGGTTAAAGCCTCTATTTCAATGTTTTAAATGTCACTCACAACTGTCTTTTAAACACACATGCTTCTTGTGTATGTATATATATATATATATATATATATATATATATATATATATATATATATATGTGTGTGTGTGTATAGAAATTTCGTCCTTATCCTTTCCTTAGGTTGCATCTCAGTTAAAATGCTAGGCTGGTATGGTGGTTAGAATGTCCAATCAAATGATTGCTGATTTAAACGACATACAACCTAACAAGAAGAAAAGGACGAAATCGGTTGAATTGTATCTGTGTGTCTATATATATATAGACACATATAAATATATGTATACACACATATATATATCCTTACATTAAGTAATTAAATAATCAATAAAAACAAAAGAAAAACCAAACCAAACCAAACAAAACAAAGAGATTATGAGATTAATGGAGAAATTTAAAAATAAAATAAAACAAAATAAAGAATCAGGGATAACTGACATTTTCCTTTTTTTTAAAACTGTATCTTATTCTTTTCATTCTTGTGTTTCCAATTCCCTTTTAAAATACTAAATGTTCTTGGTCTTATATATATATATATATATTTTTTTTTTAATATATTTTTGGGGGGTTAATTTTTGTATTTTTTTTATTGTTTTTAACACTTCATTTTTGTTTTATTTTTATTCTTATTTTTTTTCTAGAATGGCAGTAGTTAAGGAATTTTAGAAGCAATTTCCTTCAGTTGGTTGTGGCTAAGTCTGAAAAGTTCTCCGACATCTTTAGTGATATCAGTGGCACCAAATCGTTTGTAAAAATCAATTGCCAATTGATTCCAGTCCAGCACACACCACTGCATCAACTCACATTGTTCTCTGGCAGCAACCTACAAAAGAAATAAAAAATAATAATATCATATTAACAATAAACAACAATAACAATTATATTAATAAAAATATAAATAATAATTATTATGATTTTCAATTGAGGTACAATGGCTTGATCATTAAAACACAAGCAACCTCTTTATGAGATACAACCCTTATGAGGCCAGCTAAACCTGTACAGGTGTGGGCTGTAACAACACTGACACCCCTATCATTAAAACACCCAAGAACCCTCCTCATGAGATACAACCCTTATGAGGCCAGCTAAACCTGTACAGGTGTGGGCTGTAACAACACTGACACCCCTATCATTAAAACACACATGAAACCTCTTTATGAGATGCAACCTAATAGGAGGCCAGCTAAAGCTGTACAGGTGTCAGCTGTAAGATTGACATCCCTATCATTAAAACACCCATGAAACCTTCCTATGACTTGCAACCTAATAGGAGGCCAGCTAAACCTGCACAGGTGTGAGCTGTAACAACACTGACACCCCATCATTAAAACACACATGAAACCTCCTTATGACTTGCAACTTTATAAGAGGCCAGCTAAACCTGCATAACATTCCACATAATAGGGAAAGAATTAGAGACTCCCTATGTCTTTTACCAAAAGTCACCTTGATGTATCTTGGGATGAAACAATGAAGGGATTCTTATTCATAAATATCCTGTATGCTTGAAGGCAGTCAAGGGCCTTTTTTCTCTTCATTTATATAATAAAATGAAGTAGAAAAATATATAATACTAGCAGTGGTACCCGGCGTTGCACGGGATAAAGTATTTTGGAACGCAGGCCGCCAACAGACCTAATCGTGGAAAAACTGCATGCCTGGACATTATGTAAAGAAAATAAACTGAATATTCTGATGGCTGGATAATCTTTAAGATTTTCCTCGATGAAGCAGGAAAAATGCAGGTTTTCACCTAATGCGGGCCCTAGGGGATCAAGAAAATTAATTTTTTTATGTGCATAATATGCCTTGAAATATCGGGAAAATAGGCTAGAACCTCAAAAAAGCCCTAAAAAGCTGAAAAATTGATGTTTTTCACCTAATGCTGGCCCTAGGCCATAAAAAAAGTTGGATTTTCTTTGCTTACGGTATGAAGAAGAGACTGACTAATACATAGTTACAATTTGAAGGAAATCGGTCTGACGTAACACCTCAAAAAACCCCTAAAAAGCTTAAAAAACGCAGTTTTTCACCTAATGCAGGCCCTAGGCGATCAAAACGTTGAATTTTTTTATGTGCATAACACTCCCTGAAACATAAGTAATACACATGTAAAGTTTGAAAAAAATTGGTTGGGTACTTCTCGAGTTTTAGGGATTCGAACTCACAGACAGACATCCTCAGTTATATATATATATAGATAATGGTTTCTGATTTAGACACAAGGCCAGCAATTAACCAGTGCATTACTGGTACTTTATATATATAGATAATGGTTTCTGATTTAGACACAAGGCCTACAATAGGAGGGGGGGTGATTAAATCGACCCCAGTGCATTACTGGTACTTTATTTTATTGATTCTGTAAGAATGAAAGGCAAAGCTAACCGTGGCGAGATTTGAACTCAGAACGTAAAGAGATGTAACTATATGCCACAACGCATGTCTGATAGCAACATGAAATAAAGTGTCTTGCCCAAGGACATAATTCATTGCTCAGTCCCGGAATTGATCTCGCAACCTCATGATTGTGAATTGAATTCTCTAACCACGAAGCCATGTGTCTTTATTAGCAATACACATCAATAAACAAATTTTATGTTTATAAATATTTTTAGAAAATGTAAATAAATAAATATAATTGATAATTCATTGATTGATTTAAGACATTGAGAATGTTTTACATTACAGTTAAGAATGTAATGTAATTTATTTAACTGAAGAACTGGGCTGGATGATAAAAGGTCACGATAAAGGTAGTGGTGGTGGTGGTGGTAGTAATTGTGTTGGTGGTAGTGGTAGTGGTAGTTGTGGTAGTAGCAGTGGTGGGGCAGGTAGTAGTAGTTCGAGTAGTAGTAGTGGGGGTGGTGGTAGTAGTAGTAGTGGTTGTGGTGATAATAGTAGTGGTTGTGGTGATAATAGTAGTGGTGGTGGTAGTAGTAGTATTGGTGGTGGTGGTGGTAGTAGCTGTGGTGGTTGTAGTAGTAGTGGTTGTAGTAGTGGTGCAGGTAGTAGTAGTATTAGTAGAAATGTAAGGAATGAAATGTTTAGGAAGAGAACTGAAAAGATGGAACAGCATCAACAGGAGTAGAAGAAAGAAAATGAAGGAGGGAGATAAAAGCAGAATGGAATGGAAATAATTGTTTCTACTTTTTGGCACAAGGCCAGCAATTATCCCAGTGTATTTGTGGTACTTTATTTTATCGACCCCGTAAGGATGAAAAGCAAAGTTAACCTGGGCGGGATTTGAACTCAGTCCGTAAAGGGACGTAACTGTGCTGCAAAACATGGCGTCCGACCCTCTACCGATACTGCCAATCAACAAATAATGTAAAGAAAACAAGAAAGAATATAGCTAAAAGAAGGAAACAAAAGAAAAACAAAAACAAAGAATGATGAAAGATGATAGAAAGTGGAATGAAACAGAGAAAATGAATGAAAAATGGGAATCTAGCTTGAGATTGAATAAAATGAGAATATGTGACATTCATTCCATTTTCAAGTAGTTTAGTGAAGTTTGACTTTGACAGACAGGATTTGAACTAACCCCAGCCCCTATCCCAAAGATTTAACCCTTTAGCATTTAACCCGGCTGCATCCAGCCAGAATTCTCTCACTTCTTTCTGTTCAAACTGGCTGTCACTGGCCATTCATACTGATGTTAAGGTATTGTTCTCAAAATAAATAATATCAAAATCTCATAGATTCAATATTATGTGAGATAATTATGTAGGGTAAAGCCCTTACCGTGAAAATATAATAGTATATATAGAGTAATGTAAATGCTAAAGGATTAAGCCTTTTGATGCCAAACAGCTTAAGCCCACTTCTGGTTTTATGATACAAAGTTAGCTTGTTAAAGTCTGTTCTAAGCTGACGTCATCAAGCCAGTACTTATCCCTGGTTTCCTTAGTGTTAAGCGAGTACAAGACTCTCTCTGGACGGGATGCTGGTCTACCCCAGGATTAACTTCCTAGCTACTGCTGGTACTCATTCTCAGCTGAATGTACTGGAGCAATGTGAAATAAAGTGTTATGATACAAAACTGTAAAAATATTTTAAAGGGTTTATATTTATCTAATAAAACTTTTCATCATATTTTTATATATGGACCTCGAATAATGGTCTTTAATTTAAGCAGAAGAGCAGCGATTTTGAGGAAAGGGAAAGTCAATTAAATCAACCCTAGTATTTGAATGTTACTTTATGTTATTGACTTTGGATGGATGAAAGTCAAAGTTGGCCTCAGTGAAATTTGATCCCAGACAACTACAATGTGGCATTTTGTCTGATGCTCTACTGATTCTACCAATCCACCACCCTAAACCAGCTTGATAATGGTTTCTCATTTAGGCACAAGGCCAACAATTTTGGGGGAGGAGAAAGTCGATTAAATCGGCCCCAGTGCGTACTGGTACTTTATTTTATCAACCTCATAAGGATGAAAGGCAAAGCTAACCTAAGCAGGATTTGAATTCAGAACATGAAGGGACATAACTATATGCTGCAAAGCATGTTGTCTGATGTTCTGCCAATACTGCTTAATAAGAAGGTTAATTATTTTACTAAATCCTTCCAAATTCTTGGTTATTTTCAAAATTATTTTAAAATCACAAACAATGTACATCTTTAAAAATATAATGACAAAAGGGTTGAAGTATTTATCTAAAAACCTTCTAAACCTTTATTAAGTAATGTTCCAAACAGCAGCTTAATAATGAGATGGTTAGTTATATTACTAAATCCAGCCAAAATATTTGGAAATAATAGGTAATGGTCTTCATTAGAAATATGGTAACGAAAGAGTTAATCCCCTTGACACTACTCTATTATAATTGTTTCTACTTTAGGCACAAGGCCAGCAATTACCCAGTACATTACTGGTACTTTATTTCATCGACCCCGTAAGGATGAAAGGCAAAGTTAACCTCGGCGGGATTTGAACTCAGACTGTAAAGGGAGTGGATTGTCAGAATTATTTGTGTTAGACAAAATATTTTGTGGTATTCAGTGAGGGAATTTTATATTCTAAGCTGAAATACATCTAAGGTGAAAATTGCTGTTCAACATTCCGGAGCTTAGTAATATAAATTACCAGTTATATATTGAGATTCTAATTCAGAAAACTAAGAATCTGTATACTCTGTAAAGTAGTGATTGGCATTGAGAAGGGCATCCAGCTGAAGAAACCATGCCAAACAACACACGGTGAAGTTGTTGGCATTAAGAAGGGCATCCAACTATAGAAACCATTCCCAAAATGACATGACGATCTCCTTAGTGCTAGTACCATGATTAAATGCACTCAGTGTACTCTGAAAAACGGTAGTACTGGTGCTATCAAAAATACATCTAATATACTCTTTGAAGTGGTAATGTTGGTACTACAATAAAAAGCACCCAATATTTTTTGTAAAGTGGTTGGCATTAGGAAGAGTATTCAGTCATAGAGCCTATGCTAAAATATGGAACATTTGAGTAAGATGTGGTTTACTCAACCTGTCTAGTCTTGTACCCCAATAACCCATCAAAACCATGCTAGCAAGGAAAGCAGAAGTAAAATGATGAGCTGATGATGATGATAATGATAATGATGATATTGATGATGATGATGATATAGTAATGGTGATGATGATGATAATGATGACGATGATAATGGTGGTGGTGGTGGTGATGATGATGATGATAATGTAGACTACATGAGAGATGTAGAACGTAAGTTATTGACCAAATATCTATCAACAACCTATAGTTTAGTGCAGTAACATTGTGTGTGTATGTGTGTGTATGTATGTATGTATGTATGTATGTATGTTTGTATGTATGTATGTATGTATGTATGTATGTATGTATGTACGTGTGAGTATGTGTTTTCTTTGTTGTTTTTTTATTTGTGCCACTGGGAATATCTTAGCCAAACATTCTAAGCTATTGTTGCTAAAACAACAACTACCACAACAGTAACAACTACTACTACTACTACTACTACTACTACTACTACTACTACTACTACCACCACAACAACAACTAAAACAACAATAGCAACACACCTAACAATAACTACCACTGTTATTAGTATTACCCAGTGCCTCCACGACCACTATAATGTTTCTATGTTGGTAACACTAGTAATGTCATACTAGTGTTGGGGTTTCTAGCAATGCTACTACTACTACTACTACCAACACTGCTGCTACAACTACCACTACCACTACCACTACTACTACTACTACCACCACCACCACTACCCTATTGCTGTTATACTACCACCACCACTACCCTATTGCTGTTACTACTACTACTACCACCACCACCACTACCACTATTGCTGTTACTACTACTACTACTACTGCTAATACTACAACTATTGCTGTAAATACTACTACTACTACTACTACTACTGTTGCTGCTACTACTACTGCTACATCTACTACTACTACTACTAGTACTACTACTACACCTATTGCTGCATCTGTAGCCAGTAAGTGCAAATGTACTTGATATTTGGCAAGCAAGATGGCATCTAATGTGTTATCACCATCATCACCACTATTACTACTACCACCACTACTGCAATGACAATCACGATTACCACTACCACCACTACTGCAACCACAAACATCACTGTTACCACTACTGCAACTACAAACATCATCACCACTACCACTACCACTACCACAATCATCATCACCATCACTGTTACCACCACCACCACTACCACCATTACTACAACCACAAACATTATCACCATCACTGCTACCACCACCACCACCACCACAATCATCATCACCACTACCACCACTACTACAACCACAAACATTATCACCATCACTGCTACCACCCCACCACCACAATCATCATCACCACTACAACCACAAACATTATCACCATCACTGTTACCACTACCACCACCACAATCATCATCACCACTACCACCACTACTACAACCACAAACATTATCACCATCACTGCTACCACCACCACCACTACCACCACTACTACAATCACAAACATTATCACCATCACTGTTACCACCACCACCACTACCACCACTACTACAATCACAAACATTATCACCATCACTGTTACCACCACCACCACCACAATCATCATCACCACCACCACAATCATCATCACCACTACCACAATCATCATCACCACTACCACAAACATTATCACCACCACCACAATCATCATCACCACTACCACCACTACTACAACTACAAACATTATCACCACCACTGCTACCACTACAATCGCAATTATCATCACCACCATCACTACTACTACTACTATTACTACTACTACTACCACTACTGCAACTCCAACATCATCAACATCACGACCTCAAACATCATCACCATACCCATTACTACCATCACCACCCCACTGCCGCCACTAATATCATCGCCATCATCACCACTAACACCATCCTTAATAACCCCACCACCAACACCATCACCAATACCACAGCTACTATCACCATCACTACTACTAATATTATCACTATCACTATTAATACCTCCACTACCCAAACTATCACCACCACCAATACCACCACTACCATCACTGCATATACCTCAACAATCATTACTTACAAGAACTACCTTAATCTGGTCACCTGTTCTATTAGAAAGAGTAGCCAAATCACCCTCAAACCACACCATACCATCTTGGAAAAAAGAAAGTAAACATTAGATAGTGTACTTCCAAGATATCCTTCAAAAGGGAGGATGGCCTTGGCTAGAATGGCATTGATTATAGGTCTCACTGATTAAGGTTGACCTGGGGTTAAAGAATAACACCAACAACTACAGCACAATACATAGCCACCACCACCACCACTACCACCACCAATATCATTAAAACCTTTACTACTACTACCACTACCACCACTACTACTAATACTAATACTACTACTACTACTACTTGCCCCCTTGCATGTTAATATATATATATAAATACATATAAAGATGAATGTATTCATGTGAGATTGTGTATTTTCCAAGCAAGTTCTTCCCCACAGCCTGTCTCTCCCCACCCCTTTCTCTTTATTTATATTTATATATATATATATATATATATAAATGTGGTTGGTGTTAGGAAGGGCATCCAGCCGTAGAAAACCTGCCAGATAGTCCTATATAAGCGAGACACGGTCACCCGACCAACCTTGCCTCAAGTGGGACAACTCCCATCTAACCCATGCTAGCATGGAAAGTGGATGCTAAACGAGGATGATGGATGATGATGATATATATATATAAATAGCTTCTACATGACTCAAACTGTTTCATTTGAATGAAACAGTTCTAGTCCTGTAGAAGCCATTTCTATATTAAGAATTTGTATTGAGTACCTTACTGTGGTTATCCCCGATTGAACCCGGGATGCACACACACACACACACACACATATATATATATACACACACACTGGTGGCCACCCAGTCTGTACTGTGCTCAAATCTATTCGTAATGCCCATTTTCCTTAAAATAAAAGATGTTAAAAGGTATTTAAATATTGCATACCATCATCATCATCACCATTTAACGTCCATTTTTCCATGCTTGCATGGGTCAAATGGGTTGCCCATATCATGAGGCAAGTCTGGCCAGTTAATTTCCCTGTACCTTGCTCAAACAAAACTGTAATTTAGCTGGGATTTTTGTAGCTGGATGGTCTTCTAACACCAACCTTGTTTACAGTGTGGAACTGGATGCCACCATTATGAGGAGGGACAGGCCAGTTGGCCATGCCATACACTGCTCACACTAGAACTATAGTTTGGGAGCCGATAATTTAAAAAATTTATTTAGAATATCTAAATACAGAAAGTAATAAAGATAATAACAGAAAAATGTATTCAGAACTTCAGTATATACAATGTTTTTAACTTTTTTCTTTATAGCATATATGAAGAGTTTGTTGGGACTTCCTACTCTGGAACAACCTACATACAATTGACCATGTGAGAAACAGCCCTCTTCTAGAGATGGAGACTGACAACCTGCAGTGTTTGACCTTGGCACGTGTTAATGGTCATGGCATAACTGATTCTCACTGGGAAATGCAATCATTTGAAATGAAAGGAGACATTTGTTGGTATTAGCAGTTTTCTAGACATAAATACGATGTCTCCTTTATAACATCAAGTGAGGATTTTAACTGCGATAATGTGAGGCTGTAGTTCAGTTACAACCATATGCATCCTATTATGGCTGGTCCAGGTTTCTGAGAAGTATGATAGCTGTGCCCTTCTTCAATTCAAGGTTGTGTGGCAGCATACCAGAAGGAACCAGACTGTTGAGAATTTCAACGGGATAATGAACAGCTTCATCCTCGTCGACAACTTTGTCGATAGGTTTATAGGTCTGGCTCCTTTCTGGGATCATTTGTGAGAGATTTTTGTTGATGGCATTCACTCTGTTGTTTTGGGTGCCAAGAATGGCTCTTTCACAAGCCACTCCTCATTGGAATGGTGTATTTTGTAATTGAGGAACACTTGATTAATTAAGTTTACAACACTTTCCACAACAGTACAAAATAACAAAAGATCAAAACATCTTTCAGTATCAAGGGATTGCTTTTCTATAATTTTAAATGGCTGAGAGGTGCTTATCTGTAACTCAGAGAATGCCCTCCCTCTCTGCCTCCATTTTTGGAAAAGGGAATAGTTGGTGAGTGAGTCAGATGTCAGATTGGTTGAAAACAAATGAAAAAATTAAAAAAGAAAAAAAATTCCCACTAAAGAAATCTCTGGGGTTGAAAAAATCCAAGGGTCCCTCCCATTTCATTTTCGGAGAAAATGTGGATTGCAAGCATGTCAGAGGTCAGATTAGTTGAATCACATGAAAGACTTTAATTATTACCAATTTTATATATTTATGTGTGTGTGCACGTGTTTTTTAAACATGCACACATGCTTCATCCAACTGAAAGAAACAAACTGTTTATAGTTGAAGTTAAAAGGAATCTGGATGATGCTTATTTCAAAGATCAAGAAAGCTACATAATGCCCACTTAAATCTAAAAGATTGCATGGAGTGTTATCAATGAAATAGCTGGAGGAAAGAGATACAACTAAGGTAAGATAAAAGTTGAAAATTCCAAGGAAAGAGTAAAGTTGTGGAAGGTGCATTTGCTAAAATACTTGGACAACCTCCCTTCATAGTTGAAGGAAATATTGACATGGTATTTGACCCACTGCCTGTTGATATTGGTGATTTTTACAATGGAGGAGTTGAAATATGCAATCAAGTCGACAAAAAACAACAAAGCTTGGATAATACACCAACAGAAGCATGGAAAGTATGAATGAACTATGAGCTGCTTGAAATTTGCCGAAGACATTCAAAGGAGATGTACTGAAAATCTGGAGAAAAGGAAGAATAGTGCCTCTACACAAGAAGTGTGACCTGGGATATACAACAAATTACAGAGAAATTACTTTGTCAGTAGTTGCAGCTAAAATCTACAACAGAAAGCTACTAAACAGAATAAGACCACAAATAGACCTGAAACTCAAGATAAATCAAAATGTTTTCAGGCAGAAGATATTAACTGTTTCACAAATATTGACACTGTGGAGGCTTCTAGAAGGCATCAGATCAAAGAACCTGAAAGCTGTACAAACTTTCATTGACTTCAAAAAGGCTATCCAGCCCTAGTTGTATAAGGCATACTTGATGCCATAGTTCCTACTATAAATGTACTCTACATAAACACGGAGACTTAAGTTCTCTCTCCTGACGGTGAAACAAAGTTTTTTTAAATCTTAGCAGGTGTCCTTCAAGGTGACACATTGGCACCATATCTTTATATAATCACTCTGGACTATGCCATGATGGAAGCCATTGTTAATGAACAAGATCTCAGCTTTACATTGACACAAAAGGGAAGTAAATGAAACCCATCAACTGTTATATGTGATACAGACTTTGCTAATGACATAACTCTTCAATCAAATAACACTGATGAAGCTCAAGAACTTCTTCATAAAATCAAATTCTTTGCCAGGAAAATTGGTCTACACATAAATGTTACCAAGGCAGAGTACGTGTCAGTAAACCAAGAAAATGGAAATCTTGTCACACTGGATGGCGGAATACTAAATCGAGTTGATGATTTTCTATATTTGAACAGCTGGATAAGTTTATCAAAAAAGGACATTGACATTAGAATTTCCAAAGTCTGGGCTGCAATGAACAAAATGGAAAGAATATGAAGTCAGATCTACCCAGAAAAAGAAAAATATCATTCTTAGAGCATCTGTTGAATAAGTGTTGTATGGATGGGGTACATGGACCCTGACATATGCACCTGAGAGAAAACTAGTTGGTGCATATACTTAATGCAAAATGCTTAGGGTTTTATAAAACATAAACTGGCATCAATGTATTACAAATGAAAGTTTATACAGAAACTTGCCCAAGTTAACAACTACAATTACTCAATGACAGTTATAATTTGCAGGACATTGCTGGAGAAGTAAGCAGGAAGTTATACATATGCTACTATTGTGGGAACCAACTAACAGAAGACAGAGTAGAAAACCTGCTTGAACATTTATTGATCAACTCTTAGATAATACAAACCTCAGTAGAGAGCAGTTGCCAGGAGCAATGGAAAATCATGATTTGTGGAGAAATTTTGTCAGGAATGTTTGACTGGTCATAATGATAATATATATATATATATATGTATACATATGTATATATAAATAAAATATATTATATATATTATATATATATATATCGTCATAGCTTTTATGTCTGTTTTTCAACACTTTCATGGGTTGTATATGTATATTATATATATATATATGTATGTATATATAAATCTTGGAGGATTTGTAGGGGCACCTTATTGACACAGTACTTTTAGGGCGTTTTTAAACTTGGCGGAACTCATCCTCTCCAAGTCAGAATTCAACAGATTTCTTCTAAAGAAGGATAGAGAGTGAGAGAATGGAAATGAGAAAGAGATGTAGTGGAAGAATCGACTCCAGTATGTGACAGGTACTTTTTACATCAACCTCAAATGGATAAAAGGCAAAGTTGACCTTGGCAGGATTTGAACTCAGAGAGCAGAGAGCTGAAACAAATACCACAAAGCATTCTATTTGGTAGTTGTCTTCCTACTCATTCCACTAGCCTGAGCTCGTCAGATGATATAGAAATCTTTGAACAATTTCACACAACTTAAAAATTATAAAAAACATTTTCTCAAAATGGTGATGTTTTGCAAAGTTTTTTTTTGGCAATATTAGGACATGACTCTCTCCTAAAATAACAATTTTCTCCAAAGATCTTTAAAAATTTCCCTGGGACCATCTGGCATGGAAACAACAACAACCCACTGCCGGTCCCTTGTATCAGAAATTTTTTCAAGGGAATTTTTTGAAAATCTTTTTGAGAAAAGTTTTAAAATAATTTTTTATAATTTTTTAGTTGTGTGAAATTGTTCAAGTATTTTTTATATCATTTGATGAGTTCAGAATGGGTAGGAAGAAATCTAGCCATCAACAAAATATCTATCATGGAAATGAAAATAAACCTGAATACAACTGCATATAGCCTTCGATCTATTTAATTCTCTCTCTATATATATAGCTCTACTATTAATATTTCTCATCTTCTCTGTATCTAGAATTCTCCATAAAACCTTCATTGTTCCACAAGTTTCTGTAAGAATCTTACCATTATTAAAGTACTTCATTAAATTATCTGCCTTCCTGTCTATCTATCTACCCATCCTTTTGCCTCCCCCCCCCCCCATAGTATATGTCTATCTACATTCCTTGTCATATTTCTACCCTCCTCTCTCAATTCCCCTTCCTCCTCCCCCACATAATGCACCAAAAAAAGAATCCAGAATGCAAATCCAAAAATACCTCCAAATTATAGTAGTAGTAGCAATTGTAGTGGTGGTATTGGTAGTAGTACTTGAGGTGGTAGTAATAATAATGGTGGTAGTAGCAGTAATAGCAGCAGCAATAGTAGTAGTAGTAGGGGTGGTGGTGGTAGCAGTAATAGTAGTACTAGTACAAGTAGTAGTAGTAGTAGTAGTAGTAGGGGTGGTGCTGGTAGCAGTAACAGTAGTACTAGTACAAGTAGTAGTAGAAGTAGTAGTAGTAGTAGTAGTAGGGGTGGTGGTGGTAACAGTAATAGTAGTACTAGTACAAGCAACAGCAGTAGTAGTAGTAGTATTTCTCAGAAGCTTGTAGTTCCATTTCTCTGGTATAACCTTTACACAGGAAACAAGATTTTCTTGTGTCTTGTCTGATGAAGCTTGTTTAGGTCAAAAGGACACTGCTAATGAGGTGCCTTTCCGGGGAGGTGAGGGTGGAATGTGTTACAGCTTGGCAAGTTCATCCCTCTTGAAGTGGGTAAGGATGGGAGGGTATGCAGGGTGAGAAAACAGCTACATCAAAGTAGGTGGTTTACACCTCTTCACTTATCTCCAGTCCCATCACAATCTCCCATCCTACTGTGTACCACCTATTTATTACATAACAGAGTAGATTATATTTATTCATTCCAATGAATGCTGATTAAATGGAACAGAATTAAAAAACAAAAATAGTGGGGGTGGGAGGGGGGCAATCTTTACACCAGAGTTCCCCAACCACTGGGCTGCGGACCAGTACCAGTCTGTGGATCATTTGCTACTGGGCTGTAAAGAAATAATTAACTTGTTTAAAATTATATAATAGATAAATTGAATATTGAGCTTTAATTTAAAAAGATTTGTTTAAATATTCAATATTCATCTACTCAATACCCTTTTTCTTCCCTTAAATAAATTGTTATTTTTATTATTGCTCTCTTTATGGAAATGCACGTTAACTAGCAGTCTGTGGAAAGATTGTCCAGCATGAAGCCTGTCTGTGGTATAAAAAAGGTTGGAGACCACTGCTTTACACTCTTAGCTATACAGTATATCTAAGATGTGTCTCTCAAGTGGTCAAGATGGTATAAGTATTGCCTAGAAGAATAAATAGCTAGCCAGTGATACCTGCCGCATTAGCCATTCTACCTCATGGAGCTCTTTCTTCAGAAGGGATGCCATCATCCTAATTTAGTAGAAGTTAATTGCCCGAGTTGCCACTGAGTGGGATTGAACCCAGATCCTCATGATTGTCAAGTGAATTTATTAAATACTTACATGTGCAATCATTTTACAACTATTTTCCTTGTTGGCATGGGTTGGATGTGTTGTCACAGTCTGAGACTAGATTGACCTGGGAGCCACTTATTGCCCATATGTTCCATTTTTGGCATAGTCTCTACAGCTGGATGCCCTTCCTAATGCTAACCACTTTAGAGTGCACTGGATGCATTTAACCACTTTATAGAATGTACAAGGTGCATTTTTGGGGGACCACCAGCACTACCACTTTGCAGAGTGCACTAGGTATATTCTATCATGGTAGAGAGTGTATTGTTTGATCACCAACCAATTTATAGTGTACTGGATATATTTTTTTCATGGTAGCAACACTACCACTTTGCAGAGTGTACTATGTGTATTTGCACAGAGTGTGCTGTTTGATCAACCACTTTATAGAGTATATTGGATGTATTATTTTAGTAGTACCAACACTACCACTTTGCAGAATGTACTAAATAAATTTTATCATAGCATCAGCACTAGAGGGGTTGTCATATACTTGGCCAGACTGAAGAGTCATCTGTAATCTATATTATTTCTATTTGATTACCTACCCCATTACTAAGTGTACTGGGTGTATTTTATCATGGCACTAGCAGTACCACTTCACAGAGTGTACTGGAAGCATTTTCTGTGGTATTAACACTACCACCAATACTACAACTTTGTAGAGTGTACTAGGTAAATTTTATCATGGTATCAAGATGAGATACCAAGTTGTCATATACGTGGCCAATTTGAAGATTCCTCTCTACCCTATATTGTTTTCATTTGATCACCAAAACCTTTATATGGTGTACAAGGTACATTTTATCATCGTCATCATTGGATCGGTGCTCACATAACAAAAAAAAAATCGAAACTATAATAGTTGTCCTGTTGAACATCTTGAGTATGCAAGACATGTTTGGTGGGTTGTCTGATACTTAATTAGCTCAAACAGCTTATGGCTATCACAACTTATTTCCTCTGCTGTTTATGAGAAAACGATATTCCAATCATCCATCTGGAGAAACAACTAATAGTTAAAAATTAAAGCAGAAATTCAAGACTGCTAGTAATATTTTATACATTTCTTTTACTGCATTTTTATGGCCAAATGCCCTTCTTGGTATCAAGGCATGTATTTATTTTTTACACTTTTTTAAAAAGTAAGGTCAGATCTTTGTATATCTAATCACTGAGCAGCAGAACCTCTGTTTATGCAGAATCTAAAATATCAGTGTCTATGCTGTTGATGTGAAATTCAAAGAGAAGAGGAGACAGACAAACACACAGATACACACATGATAGGCTTCCATACACTTTTCACTCACAGCTGAAGGATATAGTAGAAGACACTTGCTCAAAGTGCCACACAGTGGGATAGAACCCCAAACCATATGGTTTCAAAGCTAAATTCCTCACCATGCAGCAGTTGCCTATGCATTCGAATATTGGTTAGAATGCTTTGCAATATTTGTTCTCGTTTTCTGCATTATGTGTTCAAATCCCGTCGAGATCAACTTTGCTTTTTATCCTTCTGAGGTCGATAAAAAAGTACCAGTCTAGTACTGGGGTCGATTCTTCTTCTGTATCTATTTCATGCCAGTCCTCTCTATCACTCTGGTCACCACCAGGTCTAAACAAAAATGTCCAAGAAATGCCACGTCACAACAGAGCGCCTACAACTTTACTAAGACTTATGGGAACATACAAAAAAAATTGTTTCCAGCTCAATAGGGTTGATTTAATCGACTTTCCCCTTACCTTCAAATTGCTGGCCTTGTGCCAAAAGTAGAAACAATTATTAGAAGTAACAAATGAGATAAGATTCATCTGATTTGTTGTTGATTATTTACTGTCTTTCTTACCTTAATGACAGCTTTCCAGAGGGCACTACCCATACCAACTTTTCGACAACAGGAGGTCACATAAAAATCTTCCACATAAAGGTATTTTCCTTGCCAAGGGTCATAACCAAAGAAAAACAGGATATAACCACCAATCTTGCCAGCTGTGATTAAACAAACAAACAATAATTAAAGAAGCAATAAAAATACATCATAGATATAAATTACAATTTATAACACAATTATTAGACTAGCAAAATGGCCTGGCGTTGCTCGGGATTCTAAACATAGATTGGCATGTTTATCCTTCCTTTCTGAAACAGTTTTGTCGTTCACCAATTGATGCAGAAGTCCTAATAAAAAGTGAAGTCGCTTTGGGTGAATAGGCAAATAAGTTTCCATTAAGATTTTTCAAAAGCATGTAATTGCGTTCCCTCTCTTTTTTGTTGTTGTTTTTGCTGCTGTCGAGCCTCGTGAAATAAATACGTTTGTTTATATTTTGTTATTGTGTATGCAAAAATATCTGTACACGAATATATAATTATATATATATATATATTTAAATATCAGATTAAAGTTTAAGCAAAGAATCGCTGCTTTCACCCTTAACGAGATCTTCTGAAACTAAAAAAATCAATCTGTCAACGCAGAAGTAAATATTTCGAAAAACGTTACACACTGTATATGTATATATATACACACACTATATATACATATATATACATATACATACATATATATACACACACACAGATAGCGAAGTCAAAATGTCGTAATGCAGACAGCCAGACATACAGACAGATATTATAAGGGTGTGACGTTACCGGCGCTTAATGCGGTCCCTAGGGTATTGAAAATTTGAAATATTATTTGCTCAAACACTCACACAACCATAAGTATTACATGTGTAAAGTTTGAAAAAACTCGGTTGGGTGGTTCTTGAGTTGTAAGGAATCAGACAGACAGACAGACATTCTCTGTTTTAGATATATAGACAAGGCCAGCAATTACCCAGTACATTACTGGTACTTTATTTTATCGACCCCGTGAGGATGAAAGGCAAAGTTAACCTCGGCGGTATTTGAACTCAGACCGTAAAGGGACGTAACTCCATGCTATGAAGCATGGTGTCCGACTCTCTACAGATTCTGCCAATCCACCGCCCTAATGTCTGTACGTAATGAGGGAGTGAGAGGGGAGAGAAAGAAAGGCAGAGGTGAAGTGACGAAGTGACTCTCTCCTCCTCCTCCTCCTCCTCCTCCTCAATCTCCCCATTCGTCACAGCGATAGAGGGGAGGGATGTTAGTGTGTTACAAAGAGAAAGAGTGAGAGTGAGAGAAACAGACAGACTAAAAGAGGGATAACTGGAGAGAGAGAGAGATAGCAACCACGCGCGCACATGTTTCCACTTCGGACAGACAGACAGAGAAATTGCTGGTTATATATTATAAGGAGATTAGTACATAAGCAATTGTATAACAGATGGAATAAGTAACATTCAGTTTTTTTCACCAAACTTTAACAAAGCTCTGTTTATGGTTTAAATATGTATGTATATATCTTCATCACCATTAAATGTCAGATCAGGTGACTGTGTCTTACTCATACAGAACTGATTTTGGCTTGGTTTCTATGGCTGGATGCCCTTCCTAATGCCAACCACATTTACAGTGTAGTGGGCGCCTTTGTTGTGGCAAAATATATATATATATTCCGTATATACTCATGTAAAAGTCGAAATTATTTGTATTACTAAATCTTTACAAATTCTTGGTCAAAGGAAGTTAGTTGTATTACTAAATCACTACAAATTCTTGGTCAAAGGAAGTTAGTTGTATTACTAAATCTCTACAAACTCTTGGTCAAAGGAAGTTAGTTGTATTACTAAACCATTCCAAATTCTTGTCAAAGAAAGTTAGTTGTATTACTAAATCTCTACAAATTCTTGGTCAAAGGAAGTTAGTTGTATTACTAAACCATTCCAAATTCTTGGTCAAAGGAAGTTAGTTGTATTACTAAATCTCTACAAATTCTTGGTCAAAGGAAGTTAGTTGTATTACTAAACCATTCCAAATTCTTGGTCAAAGGAAGTTAGTTGTATTACTAAATCACTACAAATTCTTGGTCAAAGGAAGTTAGTTGTATTACTAAACCATTCCAAATTCTTGGTCAAAGGAAGTTAGTTGTATTACTAAACCATTCCAAATTCTTGGTCAAAGGAAGTTAGTTGTATTACTAAACCATTCCAAATTCTTGGTCAAAGGAAGTTAGTTGTATTACTAAACCATTCCAAATTCTTGGTCAAAGGAAGTTAGTTGTATTACTAAACCATTCCAATTTCTTGGTCAAAGGAAGTTAGTTGTATTACTAAACCATTCCAAATTCTTGGTCAAAGGAAGTTAGTTGTATTACTAAACCATTCCAAATTCTTGGTCAAAGGAAGTTAGTTGTATTACTAAACCATTCCAAATTCTTGGTCAAAGGAAGTTAGTTGTATTACTAAACCATTCCAAAATCTTGGTCAAAGGAAGTTAGTTGTATTACTAAACCATTCCAAATTCTTGGTTAAAGGAAGTTAGTTGTATTACTAAACCATTCCAAATTCTTGGTCAAAGGAAGTTAGTTGTATTACTAAACCATTCCAAATTCTTGGTCAAAGGAAGTTAGTTGTATTACTAAACCATTCCAATTTCTTGGTTAAAGGAAGTTAGTTGTATTACTAAACCATTCCAAATTCTTAGTCAAAGGAAGTTAGTTGTATTACTAAACCATTCCAAATTCTTGGTCAAAGGAAGTTAGTTGTATTACTAAACCATTCCAAATTCTTGGTCAAAGGAAGTTAGTTGTATTACTAAACCATTCCAATTTCTTGGTTAAAGGAAGTTAGTTGTATTACTAAACCATTCCAAATTCTTAGTCAAAGGAAGTTAGTTGTATTACTAAACCATTCCAAATTCTTGGTTAAAGGAAGTTAGTTGTATTACTAAACCATTCCAAATTCTTGGTTAAAGGAAGTTAGTTGTATTACTAAACCATTCCAAATTCTTGGTCAAAGGAAGTTAGTTGTATTACTAAACCATTCCAAATTCTTGGTCAAAGGAAGTTAGTTGTATTACTAAACCATTCCAAATTCTTGGTCAAAGGAAGTTAGTTGTATTACTAAACCATTCCAAATTCTTGGTCAAAGGAAGTTAGTTGTATTACTAAACCATTCCAAATTCTTGGTCAAAGGAAGTTAGTTGTATTACTAAACCATTCCAAATTCTTGGTCAAAGGAAGTTAGTTGTATTACTAAACCATTCCAAATTCTTGGTCAAAGGAAGTTAGTTGTATTACTAAATCTCTACAAATTCTTGGTCAAAGGAAGTTAGTTGTATTACTAAACCATTCCAAATTCTTGGTCAAAGGAAGTTAGTTGTATTACTAAACCATTCCAAATTCTTGGTTAAAGGAAGTTAGTTGTATTACTAAACCATTCCAAATTCTTGGTCAAAGGAAGTTAGTTGTATTACTAAACCATTCCAAATTCTTGGTCAAAGGAAGTTAGTTGTATTACTAAACCATTCCAATTTCTTGGTTAAAGGAAGTTAGTTGTATTACTAAACCATTCCAAATTCTTAGTCAAAGGAAGTTAGTTGTATTACTAAACCATTCCAAATTCTTGGTCAAAGGAAGTTAGTTGTATTACTAAACCATTCCAAATTCTTGGTCAAAGGAAGTTAGTTGTATTACTAAACCATTCCAATTTCTTGGTTAAAGGAAGTTAGTTGTATTACTAAACCATTCCAAATTCTTAGTCAAAGGAAGTTAGTTGTATTACTAAACCATTCCAAATTCTTGGTTAAAGGAAGTTAGTTGTATTACTAAACCATTCCAAATTCTTGGTCAAAGGAAGTTAGTTGTATTACTAAACCATTCCAAATTCTTGGTCAAAGGAAGTTAGTTGTATTACTAAACCATTCCAAATTCTTGGTCAAAGGAAGTTAGTTGTATTACTAAACCATTCCAAATTCTTGGTCAAAGGAAGTTAGTTGTATTACTAAACCATTCCAAATTCTTGGTCAAAGGAAGTTAGTTGTATTACTAAACCATTCCAAATTCTTGGTCAAAGGAAGTTAGTTGTATTACTAAACCATTCCAATTTCTTGGTCAAAGGAAGTTAGTTGTATTACTAAACCATTCCAAATTCTTGGTCAAAGGAAGTTAGTTGTATTACTAAACCATTCCAAATTCTTGGTCAAAGGAAGTTAGTTGTATTACTAAACCATTCCAAATTCTTGGTCAAAGGAAGTTAGTTGTATTACTAAACCATTCCAAAATCTTGGTCAAAGGAAGTTAGTTGTATTACTAAACCATTCCAAATTCTTGGTCAAAGGAAGTTAGTTGTATTACTAAACCATTCCAAATTCTTGGTCAAAGGAAGTTAGTTGTATTACTAAACCATTCCAAATTCTTGGTCAAAGGAAGTTAGTTGTATTACTAAACCATTCCAAATTCTTGGTCAAAGGAAGTTAGTTGTATTACTAAATCTCTACAAGTTTTTCAATGAAGGAATAAAACAAATATAAAAGTCTCACCTAGTTCCGAATCATCGTCAGGGCTACATTCCGCTACCAGCAAATGGAAATATTTATGCTTTCCAAATCCATGTTGCTTTAGAACTACAAAAATAGATGGGAAACATATATAATGTAGTATAATCTAATATATAAGATAATATAACAGACTAAAATATTTGTGAGACAAAGATTGATAGATAGGTTAGTGTATTATATGTCTCTCTCACTCTCTCTCTCTATATATATATATAAATATATATATATATATATATATATATATATATATATATATATATATATATATATATATATATATATATATATATGTGTGTGTGTGTGTGTTCAAGATCGCGAGCCAGTGTGTCAGAGAGAATTGTGATGTCATTGGAGAGAAGTGTATCCGGAATGATAAAGGTGAGCTTGCCCTCACAAGTGCTGAGAAGAAAGATGCGTGGAAGAGCCATTATGATAGATTACTAAATGAGGAGAATGCATGGGAAGAGATCCTACCCCAAGTGGACCTTATAGAGGGGCCAGCAGTACAAGTCAGCCACAGCGTAGTAAGTAAGGCAATCAAAGATATGGAGACAGGGAAGGCAACCGGTCCATCGGGTATAGCTGCCAAGATGCTGAAGGCATCTGGGTCGGTAGGTCACACCATAACCACACGTATTGTTAACCAGATAATACTAGGTGTCATACCAAAAGATTGGTGCAGTAGCATCATTGTCAACTGCTACAAGGGTAAAGGAGATGCACTAGATAGAGGAAACTATAGAGGTATAAAGCTGATGGACCAGGTCATGAAAGTAACAGAAAGAGTTCATATCACAGTTGATTAGGGACTGGGTGAAACTAAATGAGATACAATTTGGGTTTGTGCCAGGAAAAGGCACCACTGATGCCCTCTTCCTTGTGAGGCAATTACAGGAAAAGTACCTAGCTAAAAGTAAGCCACTCTACCTGGCATTCGTCGATCTCGAGAAAGCCTTTGACAGAGTTCCCCATGCTATAATCTGGTGGGCTCTTAGAAAACTAGGAGTAGATGAATGGCTTGTGAAAGCTGTACAAGCCATGTATATGGGAGAAGTCAGCAAAGTTAGGATTAGCAATGAGTATAGCGAGGAATTTAGCATACAGGTCGGTGTCCACCAGGGCTCTGTTCTTAGCCCTGTCCTGTTCATCATAGTCCTGCAGGCAATAACGGAGGAGTTTAAGACCGGATGCCCATGGGAACTCCTCTATACAGATGACCTCACACTTATAGCTGAATCTATGGTAGAACTAGAGAAGAAATTCCAAACTTGGAAGCAGAGCAGGGACTAGAAAGAAAGGGTCTCAAAGTCAACCTGACAAAGACTAAGGTCCTTGTAAGTAGATGAGAAAACAGAACCCAGATCTCCTCAGTATGTAGGAAAGGTGTAGGTAGGAACTCCATTCTCTGCCCCAAATGCAAACAATGGGTATACAAGAGATGTAGCGGGATCTCAGGAAGCTTAACTAAGAATTAGGCTTCACATGTAGCAGCTGTGCTGGGACAGCAAGCAGCAAACAGCCACAGGAAACAAGTACCACCAAACTCTGGGAGGGCTCTGTAGAAATAAGTAGACAGCTTCTGCTACCTAGGTGACCAAATTAGCAGCGGAGGTGGGTGTTCAGAATGTACATTAACTAGGGTAAGAACGGGATGGAAGAAGTTCAGGGAGCTACTGCCACTGCTAGTTGCAAAAGGCTTTTCCCTCAAAATGAAAGGCAGACTGTATGATGCGTGTATATGAACAGCAAAGTTACATGGTAGTGAGACCTGGGCGCTGTCTGTGGAAGACTTGCGTAGATTAGAAAGAAACAAAGCCTGCATGCTCCAATGGATGTGTAATAGTAATATACGCAAACGGCAAAGCATAAAAGAATTGACAGAGAGACTGAGCATAAGAGGAATCAAATGCTGTGTGCAGGAGAGGCGGTTGCGTTGGTATGGACATGTGATATGTATGAAGGATGACAGCTGCATAAAAAGGTGCAGAGCACTACAAGTTGATGGAAACCGCGGAGTGGGGAGACCCAAGAAGACCTGGGATGAGGTGATAAAAGCCGACTTTACCCAATTACGCCTCTCAAAGGCGATGACACATGACCATGACCTCTAGCGTCATGCAGTAATACAGAAGACCCGACCCCCCACGGGTACAAGCCGAAGCTGAAGCATATAGACAATAACCCTCCCACTGCAAAGTGGTCATGGAGGTGCCACACCAAAAAAGCACCCAGCCCACACTGTATAGTGGACGTGTAGGCGCCATGGAAAAAAAGAACACAGCACTCACTGTAAATGAGGTTGGTGTTAGGAAGGGCATCCAGCTGTAGAAATCAAGCCAGAATCAGTTCCCGTATGAGCAAGACAAGGTCAGCCAACTGGACACTGCCCACAACAGGACAACCCGTCTAACCCATGCTAGCGTGGAAGAACAGACGTAAAACGGTGATGATGATATATATATATTTAAAGAGAGAGAGGATAGTGAGAAAGGGAAAGTTAGATAGATAGATACAAATGTAGAGAGGAAAATGATAAAAATATATAGAGAGATATAAAGAGATAAAAACGGAGGAAAATATATAGAAAATGAAAGAGTGGGAGTGGGAAAGAGAGAAATATATAAATATCTAATAAAAGAGTGGGAGTGAGAAATAGTGAACTATAGAGATACATAGAGGGAGAAATAGTAGCAAACAGAGATAGTGAAAGATGAAAGTAGACCTGTAATAAAATGACTTATTGGATATTTTCAAACAAAATATTGAGGATATATTTCTATGAAAATGATATATAAACTAGACACAGACCTGGAAATATTGGAACTGCAATTATTAGAATTGGTTTGATCAAACTTGAATTATTGGAACTGATATTATTGGAACTAAAATTATTAGAGCTGAAATTATTGGAACCGAATCAATCAGAGTTGAAATTATTAGAATTGAATTGATCAGAACTGAAATTATTGAAATTGAATCAGGGAGGTAGGCATAAAAGCCAAACTCGCTGTCTTCAATTCGGTATTTGTGCCAAACCTTACCTATGGTCATGAATCTTGAGTAATAACCGAAAAAATACGATTGCGAATACAAGTGGTCGAAATGGGATTCCTCTGAAGGGTCTTTGGAGTAATGTTACTTGATAAAGTGTGTAGCTTGGAGATCAAAGATTCCTTCCAGGTAGAGTTGCTACTTCTCCGAATTGAGAGATAACAGCTCTGATACTATGGCCATGTGGTTAGAATGTCTCAGGAAAGAATCGCTGGACAGATTTTACAGGCAAAACCCAACCGGCAAGAGACTCAGGGGTGGACCCTGAGCAAGATGGTTGGATAACATCCATGAGCTTGGCTGGTCATGCTTGGGGATCCAGCTGGATCAGAAGGAGTGTTTGAGGACTCTGTCTCCACAATCCTGTCAGGATTAGAGCTGAAATTGTTCAAGAGATGAAGAAGTTAAAAATTCGAAGAGTAATAAAGAGATTGATTATAGTATGTAAATTTTAAACCCTAGATTAACCAACAGGTGAATTTCTACATCCAAGATGCTAAAAATGGTAGCCAAATCTCCTCAAATCACATTTATAAAAATATACAAACAAAAAAGAAAAACAGGGGTGCATTTAATAATGTATTCTCAAATATATTATGTGTGAAAAATTAACAAAAAAAAAAAGAAACAAAATGATATGATCGTTATAGCTGGAACTCCATTGATCAAACTGTATATACTTGTATATAAGCTGAGAAATATGTGATAAAAAAGACTCTCACTACACTATTTAAATCAAGACAATATGAAAGAGAAGATAAATAGGAGAGAGAAAGAGAGTAATGAACCAGGATGAGAGGATGAAAGAAATGAGAGAATAATGACTGAGAGTAATTGTTTCTACTTTAGGCACAAGGCCAGCAATTACCCAGTACATTACTGGTACTTTATTTTATCGACCCCGTAAGGAAGAAAGGCAAAGTTAACCTCGGCGGGATTTGAACTCAGACTGTAAAGGGACGTAACTATGCTAGAAAGCATGGCGTCCAACCCTCTACCGATACTGCCAATTCACCATGGAAGAGAGACAGTGATGGCAAGGACTAATGGTAAAATGATAGTAATGGTAGAACGTAATGGAAGAGAGACAGTGATGGCAGCTACATATATACCCTGAAAGAGTTATGGATTGTAAAAGTTATGACAGATGGTGTGTGTGAGAGAGAGAGGGGGGGGATAGATAGATAGATAGATAGATAGATAGATAGATAGATAGATAGATAGATAGAGAGAGAGAGAGAGATGAGTGTCAATAATAAATAGCATGTGTTAGAGTATGTCAATAACAAATGGTCCAGAGAGTGGTGGTGGTGGTGGAGGTGATCTTGTGGCAAAATGTTGCTGACTAATACATCCTTCATTTAAACACATTAAATTGAGCCAAGCAGTCAGGGAATAACCGGAAGAGCATTCTAATATCTTGTGTCATAATTAGAGGAAGAAGGCCTGTCACTAAATTTATTGTAAGTATAGGATATAAAAAAAAAACCGATGTGTCTTAGATGTAGTTTTGAATAGGAAGAAAGCCAGAAATGGCAGCAATGCCAGTCATTAAGTCATCATATGTCATTACTAACAGCTTGAAATATTATCTTCTTATCAATATTGAGCCAGTTAACATCTCTCTCTCTCATCTCTCCTCTTCTCAGTGGCAATCATTGCTGCTATCATTATGCTGTACTTATTCAATATAAGATGGATGGTAGTATAATATACATATGTTGTCTGTTGTCCTTTATCAATATTTTTCTGGATGGTTAGTTTGGCTTAGTGAGTGAAGACATGTAGCCCAGTGGTTAGGATGTTGGATTCACAACAATGTGATTTCACCAATGTTGGTGGTGGTGATGATGATGATGATGATGATGATGATGATGATGATGATGATGATGATGATGATGATGATGAGGAGGAGGAGGAGGAGGAGGATGGTGATGATGGCAATGATGTCAGTGATGATCATGTTGGTGACGATGATGTTGGTGATGGTGATGATGATGATGTTGATGGGTTCAATTCTTAGACTGGGTGGTGCATTGTGTTCTTGAGTGAAATACTTTATTTTGTGTAGCTCCTTCTGCCAGGAGTTTTGATTGGCAGATCAATGATGACAGGCCAATGTAAACATTGTTTCCTTAGTCTTATTTGATGATTGGCTTTTTCCCTCTTTTAGTTAGTAAATGTCTTCAGGAGACTGATAGAGGGTTGTAAAGCATAGATATTCAGATATAATACATCCAATACCACATTATCCAACTTTTTGTGACTGTTTTAAGATAAATACAAGTGAGATGTCATCCTCTGAACCTTCTACGAGGAGAGTAACTCCAAAAGAGAACTGACAGATCAGAACAACCTATCCAACCCATGCTAGCATGGAAAGCAGACATACAATGATGATGATGATAATGGTGATGATGATTATAATAATGATGATGATGATGATGATGATGATGATGATTATGATGGTGATGATGGTGCATTGAATGGTTAAATGCCTTGAGATATTTGTTCTGTCTCTTTGCTCTGAGATCAACTCCCATCAAGGTCAACTTTGCTTTTCATTCTTTCAAGGTTGATAAAAAATACCAGCCCAGGTATGGTGGATTGGTTGAATTGTTAGAGCATTGGATGACACACCTTGCAGTATCTGTTCCAGCTCTGTACATTCTGAGTCACTTAGAGCTCATCTCAGTTTCATGGGCACTAAGCTGGTACTTATTTTCAAATGAGTTGACTGGAGAAATGTGAAATGAAGTGCCTTGCTCAAGGAGAAGGTGGGCCACCCACTCCTTGGAATTGAACCTAAGCCTTACAATAACCACTAGCCCATGTACCTTCCACTATTTTAAAATCCTACAAAATAACACTTGACATTAAAGTTGATCTTAAGAGTTTATACTTTATAGTTATGCCAAGATTTATAATGACCAGCAATAAATATTAAGAGCTTTTTATGTGGTCATTCAACCTTTTTAAAATAGCAGTGAAGTCACCCTCAAATCATATTCTACCCTCTTAACAGAAGGAAAGAATGCATCAGAATATGTAGTCCTAGATGCCCTTAAAAAAACAGGATGTCCACAGGTAGAATTATATATGATGATAATCAGCTAGGAATAGCAATGAAGTCTACCTCAAATCACACCCCACTGCTTTAAAATATAAAAAAGGACACATTAAGAATGTTATTGTTGATGCCCTTAAGAAGACGGAATGGCTATGATCATAGGTCTGTTGGATCAAGGGTGACCTGGGGTTAAACAACAACCAATTAGCTGGTAATCTAGACTGAAGTCTGCATGTTTTATTCATATCCAATGACTGGGATTAAAGTGATGAGCATGACTCAATTAAAATAATCACATGTTTAGGGCAGTAATGGAAGAAGGTCACCATAATCACATGTTTAGGGCAGTAATGGAAGAAGGTCACCATAATCACATGTTTAGGGCAGTAATGGAAGAAGGTCACCATAATCACATGTTTAGGGCAGTAATGGAAGAAGGTCACCATAATCACATGTTTAGGGCAGTAATGGAAGAAGGTCACCATAATCACATGTTTAGGGCAGTAATGGAAGAAGGTCACCATAATCACATGTTTAGGGCAGTAATGGAAGAAGGTCACCATAATCACATGTTTAGGGCAGTAATGGAAGAAGGTCACCATAATCACATGTTTAGGGCAGTAATGGAAGAAGGTCACCATAATCACATGTTTAGGGCAGTAATGGAAGAAGGTCACCATAATCACATGTTTAGGGCAGTAATGGAAGAAGGTCACCATAATCACATGTTTAGGGCAGTAATGGAAGAAGGTCACCATAATCACATGTTTAGGGCAGTAATGGAAGAAGGTCACCATAATCACATGTTTAGGGCAGTAATGGAAGAAGGTCACCATAATCACATGTTTAGGGTATCAAGGTATGAGGAAAACTATAAGGACGTGTTTAGGGCATCAAGGTAAGAGGAAAACCATAAGGACATACTTAGGGTATCATAAGAACATGTTAAGGGCACCATATTATTCAAATTAAATGTATTTGTCATTTGAAAAAAAATGTTTTCTTTGCACACCTTATATATGGGGAGGGGAACACCATAATCTTTTAAATACTTAGGACCTGAAAAAGACTTTATCCAGCCCTGTTGATGAGCTACTAACCACATAGTCATGAGTTCAAACTATACCATAGATAATTGTTTCTACTTTAGGCACAAGGCCAGCAAATACCCAGTGCATTACTGGTACTTTATTTTATCGACCCCATAATGCATTCTTTCTCTAGACAGAGTACATTAACTTTGCTTGCCTCAATAGGTATTACTGCTAGTTTATTTGCAAGAAAGAACACATACTATTCGTTACAAGCAAATGAAGGAGCCTTTATGCAGTTGCTAGGTCAGTTAGAAATAGTAGCCAAATCTCCCTAAAATCACACCCAATGCTAGTTTAAAACATGGGGAAGCCTAAAGCTGTATAAAGCTTGGAGGCCCCTTGTTTAAAAAATCCACCAGATGGCCTTACAAAAGAATAACACACATACCTTTTAATTATTTTGAGGCTCTAAATATGTCTATTTTGCTTAATGGTTAATTCAGAGCTGATTAAAACTACTGTATATACTTGTATATAAGTCAAGAAATATGTGACAAGAAAAAAAAATTGATGGCAAAATGAAAAGGTGGCTTATATACAAGGTTAATATTTTGCCAATTTTCACCAACTTCAAAATTCTATGTAAATAAGGTGCTAAAATATTTTCACTTTAGGGGTGAATATTATACTGGTTTCACTTTGGAGGTGAATATTACACCAGTTTCACTTTCGATGTGAAATTCGTATTTTCTATTGTTTTTTTATGTTTTGAATAAATATGGCCTTCAAAATAGTTGGATATTGGTAAAAAAATAATTACATAACGAAGTTGTGAAACAAACTATACTCTAAACGACACTTAAAACATATTAAATATCAAAATATTAAAACTTCATAAATATATTCTCCACTCATGAGAACTCCAAAACCACACCATCTAAACATAATGTGTTGATTACCTGCCTCGGCTTATAAATGAGATTTGGATTTTTGCCATTTCTCAGCTATAAAATAGGGTGTCAATTTATATTCGAGTATATATGGTGATAATTTTATAACAGGGAAGACACATTAGAGAGGAAAATGAGACAAAATATCTTGCAGTATTTATTCCAGTTCCTGACCTCCTGTTCAAATTCTACAGAGTTCAGCTTTGCGTTTCAGCAATTGATGGTTGATAAATAAAGTACCTGTCCAGAGAGGTGGGGTTTGGGATATTTTGAGATAATGTATTTTTAGATGATCATATCAGCTGACTTGGTGATGGTGTGGTAGTGGTAGTTTTGGTGGTGGTGTGATAGTGGTAGTGTTGGTGGTGGTGTGGTGATGGTGTGGTGGTGGTGGTGTGGTGGTGGTGGTGGTGGTGGTGGTGGTGTGATAGTGGTTGTGCTGGTGGTGGTGATGGTGATAGTGTGGTGGAGATTGTGCTGGTGGTGGTATGGTGTGGTGGTGCAGTGATGTGGTGATGAATGTGTGGTAATGGTGGCGATAATGGTGCTTACTAGTGGCTTTGGTGGTAATGATGGTGATGATGCTGATTCTAATTATATTTAGATTGTCATATTTCTTCTTATCAGCTGTCTTGGTGGTGGTGTTAGTGGTAGTGAAGGTGTTGGTGGTAGTGGTGGTAATGAGTGGTGATGGAGGGAGATGCTGGTGGTGGTAGTGGTGGGTGGAGAAACCGGTGGTGGTGATGCTGGAGGTGATAGTGATAGACGGACACACCAGTGGTGGTGGTGATGGGTGAAGACATTGGTGGTGGTTTCTTCCAGTTATTTGTATTCTTAGTTCAAATCCTACCATGGCTCATTTGGGTGGTTGATTTAATTTGTTGCTCAGTTTAACACCAACAGCTGGCCCCTGGGTACTTTTAGCAGAGTCAAGTCTCCAGAATGAGGATAACCCTCCTCCCTTTAGTCTTGGTGACCTTGAAAAAAATAAAGTGTCATAAGTATTGCCCTTCTTTCCCTGACTAAATACAGGATCATGGGTAACTGACCTTCCCTCCCCGACTAAATACAGGATCAAAGGTAACTAATCTTCCCTTCCTGTATAAATACAGGATCATAGGTAACTGACCCTTCCTTTCTGACTAAATACAGGATCATAGGTAACTGGTATTCCCTTCCTGGCCAAATACAGGATCATGGGTACCTATCCTTCCCTTCCTGACTAAGTGATAAACAAATTGTAATCCCTAATATAGAACAAACAGCAATTTTGATTTTGGCTGGAATGGAATGGACCTCCATTGGTTTCAACAATGAATGTTCCAGTTGTTTAATCAATGGAACAGCCTGTTCCTGTAATAAATGTATAAATTGTTGGGTGTTCCAGAGACATGTGTACCCTTAATGTCATTCTCAGGGAGATTCAGTGTAATACAATGTGTGACATGGTTGGCCCTTTGAATTACAGGTACAGTCCATCTGACAGACTTCTAAACAGTTTCTGTCTACCCAGTTTCACTCACAAGGCATAAGCTCAACCCAAGGCAATGGTAAATTACACTTTCCCAAGATACTACACAGAGAGATTGAATCTAGGACCTCATGATTCTGAAGCAAACTTCTTAATCATTCAGCCATGCTGCTTCCTGATTGTGGTTAACAGTTGAACTGTAGCAATGGAGACATCTGGTGTTCTTGGTTCCCCTACCACCTCTCTACTCACTGCTGTAGGGGTAGAGATGGACCCCTGCAGGAGTGAGTCCTGCAGGTTGGAATGGTTATTTCAATGAGTGTACCTCGCTATTCTCTGGGATATCGCTTTTACCATACTATCCATTGGGATGATATAGTGGCTTGCACCTAAAAGTCTGCAAACCAGAGAGTGTTCTCTCACACTGTCTAGGCTTGTATAACTGGAGCAGCAGGGTTCTCTATTCCAGAGTGTTAATGTTTTCCCAAACTATCTAGGTTTGTATCAGTAGGGCAGCAGGACTCTGCATGCCAGAGAGTGTTTGTCTTCACCCACATTGTCTAGGCTTGCATAACTGGGGCAGCAATGGTGTAGGTTGCTGATATCTACTACTATGGTAATAGTAATTTTAATTTTAAGGTTTTGAAAGAACAGTAAAATAACTGAATAGATAGGAAATAATTCTTATATATCACTAAAAAAATGAGACACCTAACAATGACAAATACAATTATATATTGTTATATCAATGCAGATCTAGAAGTGTTTTATATTGGCCTAATTTCACAGTTGAGTTATTAGTGGCCAAAACGGGGTTCCTCTGAAGAGTCTTTGGAGTAATGTTACTCAATAGAATGCATAGCTTGTAGATCAAAGATTTGCTCCTGGTAGAGGCACTACTTCTTGAGAGATCACAACTATGATACTCTGGATATATAGTTAGAATGTCTACAGAAAGAATCACTGGAGAGATATTGTACAGGCAAAACCAACCAGCAGGAGACCCAGATGTAGACCACGAGCAAGATGGTTGGATAACATCCAAAGCTCGGCTGGTCTTACTTGGGAGTGAAATATGTTACCTCCCCACCCCACATAGTGCTAGGTGCAATATGCTTAAAAACAAAACTGCTGGGATGGTCATAGTTAAAATGATTTTAATCAAAGTTGACCTCTAACTAAAGTACTACTACCATTACCACTGTGACATCCCACTCACTACCACCACTACTGGTTTACAAAAGTCAGCCTTCAAATGATATATTATGCTTTCAGCTCTAATCATTAAATAAATTTGTGACTAGAATTTAATTATAATTAGAATCTGTTAGATTCAGAATCATCAACATCATTATCATTATTTTATGTCTACTTTCCATGTTGGCATGTGTTGTACAGGTGGTAACATTCTGAAATCAGATGTTCAAACATTTCATATTTGGCATGGTTTCTATGGTTGCATATCCATCCTAATGCCAAACACTTTACAGAGTATACAGGGTGCATTTTATCATGTCATCAGCACAACCACTTCACAATACATGAGTGTATTTTATTGTGATACCAGCACTACCATTTTACAGAGTGCATTGAGTGTATTTTATTGTGACACCAACACTACCACTTTACAGAGTGTACTGGGTACATTTTATCATAGCACTATCACTAGAGAGATGGTCATATGTCTCTACCCTATATTGTCTCTGATTGCCAACCACTTTACATAGTGTTCTTGGTGCATTTTATCATGACACCAGCACTAGAGACGTTGTCAGGTACTTGGCAGGACCAGAGGATCCTCTCTACTCTATATTATCTTGGCTTGTTAACCCACCATTTTACAGGAGAGGTGCCTAGTGTATTCCATTGTGACACCAGATGTTGTCTTGTCCTCTGCAGGCTAAGGGAATCTCTCTACATAGTTACTAATCATTTGCCACATTTATTTTTAGAATACTAGAGCTTGCATTGGTGGATGGGTCATTTGTAGTTCAGAAAATTGCTAGTCAACTTGATCCTGCGTCTTCTTCATGAGGTCATTTCTTGGAGGAATTCTTGTGTTGGTGGATGGGTCATTTGTAGCTCAGTAAATCACTGGTCAATTTGATCCTGTATCTTCTCCTTCATGAGGTCAGTTTCTTGAGGTAATTCTTTACAATGTTATCCAATGTCTTCCACATCTCCTACCAAATGTCCCTTCTTCTATAAGCATTCTACACTATATGTGTGTATGTGCATGTGTGTGTACATGTATGTGTATAGATGCGGGAATGACTGTGTAGTTCAGAATTTTACATTGCAATCACTCAAGAATTCCCAAACCTCCTCCTCCTCCTTTTCATCCACCATTAACACCATCACAACTATCACCAACACCATCACCAGCAACCACCACCACTACCTCAAAGAACACCACTCACCACACCATCTCCATGTAACACCAGCACCACCACCACCAGCACGACATCATAGTGACCATCTCCACTACAATCACTACTAACATCTATCACAATCACATCACACCATCTCCACTATACCACCACCACTATATCACTAGCACTACCATCACTACCATCACCACCACCACACACACACCCCACAAAGGTCAAGGCTTACTGCTCTTTCTTCTATAAGACATAAACCAAAAATTGGTCTCCAGTATTTAATTTTGGCTAGTGACATAGTTTTTCAACAAGGGAACATGAATATGGAATAGCTAGAAACAAAACAAAGTATAATTTATGCAACTGAATGCTTTGCAACACCTGATAGTCATAACGAATAGCATTATAGCATTGAAGGTGACCTTTCTTTAGCATGAGGTACCTTTTTAAATAAATTCTTAACCCTTTCCTGACCTTCTTTATAATGTTAACCTAATTTCTAATGAAATACCCTATACTTCAATTAAGTAACTTTTTTGTTACTGCCTTTCAAATGAAATACATTGCTTAGTGTTTAAAATTATTTTGAAAATAATTTTTAAAAACTTAAGGAATTTAATATAATCATTTTTTCATTAGTAAGTTGATGCTTGGAACATTAAAAAAAAACTTATGTAAAATTATGAGGGAAAGTATTATATTAAGTACTAACATTAAGGGATTTACTAAACTTATTAATTATTTCATTAATGAAAGAATGAAATTAAATTTACTGCTCACACCGCCTAGCTGGATTGTAATCTCTAGTAGGATTGTATCTCATAGGAAGTTTCTTGGATGTTTTGATGATAGGAAAACCAATGCTGTTCTTACAGCTCACACCCATGTAGGTTTAGCTGGCCTCCTATGAGGTTTTATCTCATTGCTATTGTGATGAATGTCGATTCAGGAGGCAGTAGAAGCCCAGGAAGACCAAAAAGAACTTGGATGGAGGATGTCCGTCAGGATCAAGCTAGGCTTGGCCTGGCTCAAGTGAGACCAGTGGACAGAAACACATGGAGCAGGACGTTAAGGAGCACTGTCAGACAAACACACCCCTACTAGTGGATTAATTGTGTCCTGCATAATCAAAAACTGGATGATGATGATGATAATATTTATATACAATTGATAGGCTTGATAGACTGAAAATAATGGACCAGTATTCAAATAGAACTTAATGCCTGATGTGATTGGAGGCAGCTGCTAATTATAAATATTATGTATCTTTATGAGTGTCATTCTATAATAGAATTGTTTTAATGTTACACAATGCATACAACGTTACACAATTGTGTACATATGCTCTGAGACACATGCACACACATATGCTCTCAGACACATATACACACACACACACCACATATATATGTGTGGGTATATTTATTAATAACAGTATTCTTAATAAGTACAATACACTTTACAATCCAAATATAAAGATTTTGTTGAATTGTGAATTCTCTAATCATAACATTATATACTCACACAAACATATATATATATATATATATATATATATATATATATATATATAATTGCATATATACAACCATGTAAATATACATATATACATGAACATATATGAAAAGAGTCAGGACCCCGACGGTTGAACTCCGGCCGTTTCGACAGCTAGATCTGAAATGGTAGGAGCTCTGCCGTCGGGGTCCTGACTCTTTTTATATTACCCCCTCTACTACCCTAAGTATTGAGTACTCTGGTGCATTATGGTTCAGCTGGTATCTTACCAAACCCTCTTTGTTATATATATTTATATACACACATATATATATACAAAGGAGAGGCACAAAACAAAGAAAAGAATCCCCAGTCACTGAAGAGGTCATAGAATGTGTGATGAAAGAACTTTGACAATATATGTACAACCATCCGGTTGTGGAACCAACCAACCAACCGGAAATTTATAATAAATTGAAGTGAAAGCAACTGGTGCATGTGTTTCTTATTGGCAACATGACCCTCCCAAAGTATAACAATATATTTATATATATATCATCATCATCATCATCATCGTTTAACGTCCATCTTCCACGCTTGCATGGGTTATATATATATATAAATATATATATATATACATGAACATATATACATACACACATATACATTTATATACATGCACATATATATAAATACACACACACATATATATATACACATACATGTATATGCCTTTATACACATGCATATGATATATATACATGTAATTGCACAGATGTATACAACACGCACACATACACATATATGCGTGTATACATAACACACACACACATATATATATATGTATATATGGAGGCACATGGCTTAGTGGTTAGTACATTGGCCTTGCAATCGAAAGGTTGTGAGTTCAATTCTCAGACCGGGTGATGTGTTGTTTCCTTGAGCAAGACACTTTATTTCACATTGCTCCAGTTTACTCAGCTGTAGAAATGAGATGATAGGAACTGGGGTCCCTATCATTCCACTGCAAAGTGGTCGTGGAGGTGCCACGGCAAAAAAAAGCACCCAGCACTCACTGTAAAGTGGTCGTGGAGGTGTCACGGCAAAAAAGCACCCAGCACTCACTGTAAAGTGGTCGTGGAGGTGTCACGGCAAAAAAACACCCAGCCCACACTGTAAAGTGGTCGTGGAGGTGCCACGGCAAAAAAGCACCCAGCACTCACTGTAAATGAGGTTGGTGTTAGGAAGGGCATCCAGCTGTAGAAATCAAGCCAGAATCAGTTCCCGTCCCACCCTTGTAAGCAGGGAAAAGCGGACGTAAAATGATGATGATGATGTCATCATCATCATCATCGTTTAACGTCCATTTTCCACGCTAGCATGGGTCTGGACGGGAATTGTCCCACTTGAGGCAAGATTGGTTGTCTTGCTCAGGACTATCTGGCGGGTTTTCTACGACTGGATGCCCTTCCTAACACCAACCACATTTACAGTGTGGACTGGGAGGTTTTTACCATGTTACTTACACGGCCACATTACAGCATAGACAGTGTGTTTTTTTGTCGTGACACCTACACGACCTCATTTATTTAGGACTGGATGTGAGACGGGGGTGTATTTTGGTTAAGAGGTGCCTACAGACTGTAGGTTTTGCTTTGTACTTAGGCAAGGTGGGTCTTCTGTATTACTACGTAGCGCCAAAGATGACATTGTCTTGGAGAGGTGTAAGTGTGTGAGGTCGGATTTTATCAAGTCGTCCCAGATTTTTCTGGGTCTGCCTACTCCGTAGCTACTGTCTATTTTGATCATATATATATATATACATATAATATATTAGTTACTGATAACTACTGCAACCTACCCTTACCTAACATCAAGTGAACCTACAATATCAATAAAAACTATGAATAATACATTAGAAAGTAACTATTTATTCATCATCTTATCAGTAACATGGCTCACATACATAGCTCCACGACTTGCCGTACTTAGAATATTAGGCTTCTCCTCACTTGGCATCTTGCCAAATTCTACTGTATAACAACGTGTATGTATGTATATATATATATGTATGCATGTAGGTATGTATGTATGTAAGTATGTATATGTGTGTGTACATGTATGTATGTAAGTACATATGTATATGTGTGTGTACATGTATATATGTATGTGTATATATATATATAATTGTTTGCATCGACCCTTTGTTGTCTATTCTGTGTTTTAGGTTTTGTTGTTGTTGTTGACTCTTTCATGTATATTGTATATGTATATACAGGCTGTCTCCAAAAAATGTATACTCACTTCAAAAGCATTCTAATAATATTGTGTATACATTTTTGGGACACCCTGTATATATATATATCCAGGGAGTATAACGTGTGGTTACTGTAGGTTCACCCAGGTGAGCACTCGATGTTTAGGTTCACGTCAGTGAAGATGTAGAGCTAAAAAGAGCATAATATAATAATACAAGGATGATTTGTTAAGCCTTCATTACGTTTACTGATTGGTGACGCGTGTTTCGCTATTGATCAGCTCATTGTTCGATCTGTATTGGGAAAGATTACAGACATTTCTATGCTTTATATGTTCATTCTGTCTTTACAACAGCAGAGGTTATATGAGCTATTGATTCCAGAGTCGGGCCAGATCCTTTGAAACCTCCATGCTTCTTGAAATTCGCCAACACTATACCTGATATCCCTCCTCCATACACACGCACACATGTATATCATGACTCATACACTGTTCATTTTCCTGAAATTTGTACATTATTCTATGTACTATACGTGCACCTTTGGTGAGCTGTAGTGCACCCGAGCACTGTACACAATAATTTCATTTTTATTATATTATATTCATCATCATCATCATCATTTTACGTCCGCTTTTCCCTGCTTGTATATACACACACTTGGAGGGTCAACACAATGGACACACAAACACACATGTATATATATATTTATATATATATATATATATTTATATATCTATTTATATATATATAAATATATTTATATATCTATTTATATATCTATTTATATATATATAAATATATATATATATATATATATATATATATATATATATATATATTTATATATATATATATATATATATATATATAAAATCTGTCCTAAGCAAGAAGACTTGTTAGGCCAATGCTTATCCTGGTTCCATGGCATGAAGAGACTAAGGGTGCAAGACTCTCCCCTGGACAGGACTCTAGTCTATCACAGGGTTAAACCCCCAGCTATTGCTAGTATTCAATTTCAGCTGAGTACTGGAACAACATGAAATGAAGTGGTTTACTCAAGAACACAACACGCAACCCAGCCCAGGTAGCAAACTCATGACATTATGATCGTAAGTCCAATACCCTTACCACTAGGCCACGCACCTCCACTCATATATATATATATATATATAACCCATGCAAGCATGGAAAAATGGATGTTAAATAGTGATGATGATGATAATAATAATAATAATATATATATATATATATATATATAATAATAATTGTTTCTCCTTTTGGCACAAGGCCAGCAATTATACCAGAGTATTACTGGTACTTTATTTTATCGACCCTGTAAGGATAAAAGGCAAAGTTAACCTCGGCTGGATTTGAACTCAGATCATAAAGGGGCATAACTCTATGCTTGCAAAGCAAGGCGTCCGACCCTCTACCGATGCTGCCAATCCAAATATTAAAAGGACGATTTGTTATGTCTTTATTACGTTTATTGATTGGTGACGCATATTTCACTGATCAGCTCAAGGTTTGATCTGTATGTATTGATCTGGCCCGATTCTGGAATCAAAAGCTCGTCGGACCTCCCAAGATATATATATATGTATATACACACACGCACTATGTAACATTTTCTTGTAATATCCCTTTCATGTGGTGCCATTGTGGAAAACAATTGAAATCTTTATCATCATCATCATCATCCTAGCTCTGTGTATCTTGGGTACATGCAAAATTGTTTTGGGTGCTATCATTTATATTGTATTGAAGCATTTTCTATGCAATGTTTATGCAGTGTCAATAGTAGTATTTTCTGAATATTTATAAATGCTGTAACTTTGGTTATTAATACCAGTTTTCTTTTGTTTTTTCATTCCCAGAGTAGCTATGTGCTGTCATTGTATTACCAACAACAACTTTGTGTACATTGGGTATGTGCAGTATTATATCTTTGTGTTATTGTTTCTACCGTATAGAAAGTACTCTGCATAATATTTGTGTGCAGTGCCAAGTTGTGTTATTTTTCTCTATGTTGTGCATATTTCTAAATCCTGGATGTTTGGTCTGTACATATTTTGTTTTTTATCATTCCTAAAGCACTTGTGTGTTGTCTCTGCATTACCAAGCACAGCTCTGGAGGCACATGGCTTAGTGGTTAGAGCATTGGCCTTGCAATCGAAAGGTTGTGAGTTCAATTCTCAGACTGGGTGATGTGTTGTTTCCTTGAGTAAGACACTTTATTTCACATTGCTCCAGTTTACTCAGCTGTAGAAATGAGATGATAGGGACTGGGGTCCATATCATTCCACTGCAAAGTGGTCGTGGAGGTGCCACGGCAAAAAAGCACCCAGCACTCACTGTAAATGAGGTTGGTGTTAGGAAGGGCATCCAGCTGTAGAAATCAAGCCAGCATCAGTTCCCGTCCCACCCTTGCAAGCAGGGAAAAGTGGACGTAAAATGAAATGAAATGTGTACCTTGGGTATGTGCAGTGTTATATTTTCAAGTTATGTCTATTGTATAGAAAGCAGTTACTACATGTAATATGCATGCAGTGCTTAATAGTGGTATTTTCTGTATGTTATATATATTTGTAAGAACTAGGGTTTTGTTTATGTGTCTATCTGTGTTAAAAAAGAATTCAGTGCAACTATAGGGGGTTGTTTCTGTTTTCATAATGAACATTTGCATCATCTCAATTTCTATACTTTCTATAACCAGCTGCCCTCTCTTATTTGAAATGTCACCAAAACATCATGTTTTAATCATTGGTGGAGACTTAAATTCAGGGATAGGCCAAAATAATGGTTCTTGATTTAAACATACGGCCAACAATTTTTTGGGAGGGTGGGTTGATTAAATCGATCCCCAGTGCATTACTGGTACTTTATTTTATCGACCCCCGTAAGGATGAAAGGCAAAGCTAACCTCATCAGGATTTGAACTCACAGATAGACCAAAATAACAAGTAAAAATTTTCAAAATGGTCAGTATATGCTAGATCTCATCACTGAAAGTAGCAAACTATATCTAGATATTCAATTTCTAAAGAAACGATCCAAATTATGGACAGATACTTATTCCAATGGTGCTAAGGGCCAACTTAACTAGATATTCATTAATTGTTTCTACTTTTGGCACAAGGCCAGCAATTACCCAGTACATTACTGGTGCTTTATTTTATTGACCCCGAAAGGATGAAAGGCAAAGTTAACCTCGGCGGATATTCATTAATATTAACTGAAAAACAGTGAGCTAAACTGTGGGGCACATACTTCCTTTCAAGGGATCAGCTCTGATCATTGTATACTGTCTGGTGGAATTGAGGGGGTGGTCAACTCTGATCATTGTGTACTATCTAGTGAACTATTTACCATATTTAAAAAATCATACAACACATCATACAACACATAGTATCAGTAAAACACAGGCTCAACTGAAACCAGCTTCCCAAACACACATTATATATATATATATATATATATATATATAAATAATAATAATAATAATAATTGTTTCTACTTTTGGCACAAGGCCAGCAATTATCCCAGTGTATTGGTGGTACTTTATTTTACCGACCCCGTAAGGATGAAAGGCAAAGTTAACGTCGGTGGGATTTGAACTCAGACCGTAAAGGGACGTAACTATGCTAGAAAGCATGGCGTCCGACCCTCTACCAATACTGCCAATCAGCGGGATTTGAACTCAGATCATAAAGGGCTGAAACTCTTTGCTGAAAAGCATGGCGTCTGACCCTCTACCGATACTGCCAATCCAATTTTGTCATCTCTCATCAACAAGTTGTAGAAAAATGTATTCCCATTAGGACTAAAATCCAATTATGAATTCCATGCAAGCCTGAACTAGTTACTGAAAAGTGCAACCAATTGAAGAGTGTTGCTCATTTAAAATCAACCAAACCTTCCAGAACAGATATCACTAAATTTTAAAAAAAGTTAGGGTTAGGGTTATTTAAATTAAAAAAAAGTTTAGCAAGATATTATCTACATCTATTAAAGCAAACAAGCGAAATATATTGTAGGCCAAATACATTTGATTGTACAAGCAGCAGCATACAAACGATCCTCTCTGATGTGGCAAGCTGCCAATGAATATATTTTTTTATCTGAATCAACAAGAATCGCTTACTAAATGAGGTAGAACTCGTCAGATTGAACAAAGAAAACAATGTTTCCATTGGTTTTTCCAATTACTGATATTATCTACTGATCACAACTGGCAGAAGGAGCAACATGAAATAAAGTATAATGCTTAAGGACACAGCACATCGCCTGGCCCGGAAATCAAACTCACAATTTCACGATTGTGAATCCAACTCCCTAACCACTAAACTTCATACCTTCACACCAATGAAAACAATGTCAGGAAAAAGATGACTAAGTTGAAATTAAAAGCCGGAACAACAGCAACAACAAGACAAATGGAAAGAACATTTCCAGAACATTCTCAGTAACCCCCAGTAATTTCTGATAGACCTATCTATAGGTCTATCTATTAAATATGATCTTGACATAAAACTTAGTGATTTCACATTAGATGAACTCTGATGTACTGAAAAGGACCCAAAGCATTAACCCTTTAGCATTTAAACTGGCTGTATCCAGCCAGAATTCTCTCCCCTCTTTCTGTTCAAATTGGCCATAACCAGCCCCTCATACTGACTTTAAGGTATTGTTCTCAAAATAAATAATATCAAAATCTTATTGAATCGATACAATGTGAGATAGCTATGTAAGGTAAAACCATTACAGCAAAAATACAATACCATATATAGAGTAATGCAAATGTTAAAGCAGCTGGCCCTGATACTATGTCAGCAAGAATCTGCGAGACAGGGCTATTGAATGATACCTTCCTTCAATTTTGTAATGCAGTATACAATCAAAGTATAATTTAAAAGTGGACTGAAGGTTGTATTCTCCTATTTCTCAAGAAAGGTAATTTAGGTGTAGCTAAAAGTTACAGATGGATTACTATTACAATGATTGCGGCAAATATCTACATTTTCTTGCTGAACCATACACAGCCAGAAATCGAGTTCTTGCACAGAAACCAAATTGAAGTCAGGAAAAATTATTCACAATTTGTCCAACAATAGACTGTCAGTAGAATCATTAAGTGACTCAGGATTAACCCTTTGATACTACCATTAATATTTTTGATACTAGAATGCCAAAAACTACCTCTGGTTGTATGAAATGAAACCAGCTATTTTAAAGGATTCCTATTTAAATAAACATCTCCCAACATGTTATATTTATGTATGTTTTTCAAGATTCTTGATGTGAAATCATGACAGCAAGATAAGATGGAATATTTAGAATAAGACCAAAAAGAAGAGGAGACACAGAGAAGAAGAACAAAGAGGCTTGAGGGAACTTTTTAGTTCTACCAAGAACACAATGTCGTATTTAGAGCTAGTGCCTTGATAAAATAAACCCAGCATACTCTGTAAAGTGGTTGGCATTAGGTAAGGCATCCATCTAGAGAAACTATGCTGAAAACTTGGAATGTATATGAGGAGAGTAGCTCAAATTATGTAGTTGGTCTGTAACAACCAGACCAACCTATGTCAGTATGGAAAAGTAGACATAAAATGATGCTGAATCTCTCATATATATGATATATATATATCCGTTCATTATAGAATTCAGTGAGAATATTTTTGGCATTCAAAGAGTGACAGACAATCAGAGTTTACTGGCTGTGAATTATATTAATAGATATGAGAGAGAGAGAGGGTATAAGTATGTGTGTATATGTTTGTGTGTGTGTATATATATATATACACACACACATATGTGCGTCTGTGTGTGTGTGAGAGGGAGATAAAGAGAGAGTATGTGTGTGTATGTATTTGTGTGTTCAACCATCAATCCACTTATCATTTCACTATTCCGGTCTTCCCATGACCTCTCTAACACTATTTTCTTTCTTCTAATCTCTCTATCACACCCCTTCCAAACTCCCCTTTTCTCTCCTGACCACTCTTCCCTTACCACACCCATTTCTCTCCTGATCTCCTCCTCTCCTCACCACACACCTTCTTTTTTTCTCCTGCTCATCTTCCTACAACATCTATTTATCTCCTGATCATCTCCTCTTCCCACCACACATTATTCCAAATGCACTTTCCTTCCTGATAACCCTACTCTCCCATATTTCCACTCTATCTCTCCTTTTTTTCTCTATATTGTGACCTTTATTTCTACCATTATCTTAGCTATGGGGATTGGATGTCTAAATGGATCTCACATTAGACTCTTTTATTAACTCTTTCATTACCATATTTCTAATGAAAAACATCTACCTATGATTTTCCAATAATTTTGAAAATAATCTAAAACTGGTCCTGGTTTTTTGGGTTTTTTTTACTTAAGGGCCCCTTTGATCCTTATTTTACTCTGGTAGACCACCATAGCTATTCAATGTTTAAAAAATCCTATCGTATTTAATTAAATGCTATTAGGAATTGTATTAAAAAATTGTTAAAATATTTTGTGTATTGTAGAAGTATAACTAATTTATCACACATGAATTTTAATAACTAAATTCTATGGAAAATAAATGTTTATTAGTAAAATAAGTCATAAATACCAACAGTATTCCATTAAATATCTGTTTTATATTTTTATTTCATCACCACAGAATGAAGCGAAACGAATAAGTTTCTTTTTCTATTGCTTAAGATAGTTTCTTGCAATATATACATCTAGAGCAAAAGATTTTTTATGGACTCTTAAAATACAGCCATGGATCCTGAATTTACTATTTCACTTCTTGTATGGACTCCAAAACATCTAATATGATACCTCAAAGGCCGCATGGACCTTGGTTGAGAACCACTGATCTAGAATTTGTAGTGATTTCGTAACACGACTAACTTTCTTATAATCAAGTTGATGCTTGTGTCAGTGACCAGGTCAATGAGGTGAAACAAACATTTGGATAACACAAGAAATAAAAACTGACTATAACAGTCTGTGTGTTCTTAATCCTTTCATTACCATATGTCTAACTCATGCCAACAGGGAAAATAATGTTAAACTGTGATGGTAATCCAATCCAGAGCCTTTTCACACTTGTTAGAGGACCCCTCCCTGGTTGACCCCCACTGCTTTCTGTTTGGTTTTGGTCATGTAAGGGGTGTAGCCGTACTTACCATACTTGGCCAATTGTGGGTTAGTGAGGCTATTTCACCCTTAGTTGAAGTGGATAGCCGTTGACTCTGAGAAGTTCATCTGCCCTATTAAGAGCTCTTGTTTTTTGTGCAGCTGAGATTCCACTTACCCTCCTCACTAGACTAGGGTCTGGTGGGGAGCCAGTTTAATTGCCAACTACTTGATGATGATAATAAGGATTTCTAATTTAATCTTTAGCATGCTGAATTTTTTTACGAATTGCTTCCCTTGACATTGCATTATCTATTAAGGGGCGATTACTCTATCGGCGACATAAGGCACCTAGAGTGCCCAGAAGGTTAAAAACACTGCCTATAATTTTGAAATAATCAAGAATTTGGAGGGATTTAGAAATGTCACTAAATCTCTTCATTATTTGTCTAATGTTTGAAACAAAAATGAAAATTACAATGGAAGGTTTTCACATAATTATAAACAATTTAACCCTTTTATTACCATATTTCTAATTAAAAAATACTATCTATGATTTTCAAATAATTTTGAAAATAAACAAGAATTTAGTAGGATTTAGTATTTGGAACATAACTTAAAGGTTGTTACATACAATTATGATGGAAGAGTTTTTAGATAATTATAAACACTCTAGTATCATAAAGCCTGAGGGTGGTTCCAGGCAGTTTGGCATCAAATGGATTACATCTGAAGTAAAAATTCTAACTATGTAGTAGGGGTTAAGGGGGATGAGCATGGCTCTGTGATTTGGTCTTAGAGTCATCATCCTCATCCTCATCATCACCATTGTTAACATCTATTTTCTGTGTTTGCATAGGTTAGACAGGTTGTAATACTGAGGCTTGACTGGTCAGATGACTATATCTTGCTTGTACACTCTGTTTTGGTTTGGTTTCTTTACAGAGTGGGCTAATTGTGTTTTATTATAGCCCCAACATGGCCATTTTACAGCATGCACTGAGAGCATTTTATTGTAACTCTGGTGTGCTGGATTTAAACTCAGCGATGTCATCATCATTATAATCATCATCGTTTTTACACCCATGTTTTTCCCTGCTCGCATGGGTTAGATGGGTCCTTTTCAGCATCTCTTCACCCATCGTGTTCTTTCATCATCATCTCTGTGAGTCCTAAGATATATAAAGCTCGGAAGCCCCAGCTGGTCGTGAGGCACTAAACTGTAGCTTGTTTAGCTCATACCTAAATCTAGGAGATATAGCTGAGTATGATTTGAGGAAGAATTGGTTGCTATTTCAAACAGGTCAATAACCTACATAGAGACTTCTACATTGGCTCAGCCTCAGTTTGGTTAGCCACCACCACCACCACCACCACCACCACCACCACCACTGCCATCATCACTGCTGCAACTAACATCACCATTTCTGTAATCACCACTATCACCAACATCATTATCCCTGCAACTGCTATATCCACCACCCCACAACCGTCAATTAGCCGGCCACTGCCGCCACCATACTTTTCAACTTTTTTTTATTCTTATCTCTGATTCAGGTTCCCCCCACCCAACCACCTACCTACCCACATATACAAGCAGACCATGATTAGGCTACTAATTCTAGCAATGGACCAACTGTTTACCAACCCCTTAAGATAAGCAGAATAGTCAGCCAAATTTCAAGGATTAGCAGTCCACACTATTTTTTTTTTATCTTGGAAAAGTCCAGTTTCTGTTATCACCAGGGGAGACCAAGATAGTTTTAATTGCCAAAAAAAAAAAATGTAAAACAAAAACAAAAAAGGGGGGAAATAGACACATAAGTATGTAGACTTCTTTTGCTTAGTCATCACCATCAATGTTAAGGTCAAGTTCATTTCTATCTTGTGACTTTTATCACCCTTAACCACCACCCAGATTGTTATAGAATAGAGAGAAATATATGCTTTAGCCATCACCATCATGGCTAAGGTCATTCATATCTTGTGACTTTTATTACCCCCTCCCCCTCACAGAGATTGTTATACTGTGAGAATTACAATCAGAAGATAAAATTATGTTTTAGCCATCACCATCATGGTTAAGGTAATTTGTGATCTTTAACCCTTTTGATACTAAACTACCTGAAACCACCCTTGGTTCTATAACACAAAGCTGTTTATTTCAAAGTGTTTTTATTTATCTAGAAACCTTCCATCATAATTGAATGTAAGAATATTTGTTAAGCTATACTCTGTATACCTGATAAACAATGGCTTCTGATTTCGACACAAAGCCAACAATTTTGGAGTAAGGGGAAATTGATTAAATCGACTCCAGTGAGTCACTGGTATTTTATTTTATCAACCCCATATGGATGAAAGGCAAAGCTAACCATGGCATTATTTGAACTCAGAACATAAAGGGCCATTACTCTGTGCCACAAAGCATTTTGTCTGGCCCTCTACTGATACTGTACTTTGTTGATGGAGCCAGAGATTAAGACCAGCATGTAGAGGAGGCATAAAAGAGAACAGATAGTCATTGAGGAGGTCACAGAATGTGTGATGAAAGAATTTTGACGAACTAACCAATAACCAGTAATAAATGTAAAGTGAAAAAGTGAAAATCATATCATGCATGTGTTTCTTTTTATTGGCAATACTGGCAACATGACCATCACCAAATATAACAAAAATTTGTACATTATGTTTTCAATAAACTACTTGAAATTGCTATACAGTGATAATAAGGATAGAAAAAGGGAAATATTTGTACTGAGAAGATTAGCTACTCAATAATGCGTGTATGTATTTTTTTTTAACAAAGTACTGGAAATTATTATACAGTGAGAACAACAATCAAAAGAAAGAAATGTTTATACTTAAAGAATGAATTCTCAATAATGTGTATATATTATGTTTAAGACAAAGTACTTAACATTGTTGCACAGAGAGAATAATTGAAAGAGAAATGTTTATACTTAGAAAAGAATGGATACCCAATATTATGTTTATAACAATCTACTTGAAATTGTTATACAGTGAGAATTACAATTGAAAGAGGGAAATGTTTATATTTGGAGAAGAATGGATACCCAATAGTGTGCGTATATTATGTTTATAACAAAGTACATTAAATTTTAAACAGAACTCACAGGGTCTCCAATACTACTTTAGTGGATATCCAGAGCGCTGTGGACCTTAATTTGGAAACCACTGCGCAACCATTATCATCTGGCCAAATGAATAATACATGAGACTACTCCTTAAATTCCCTGCTGGCATTTAAATTGTTTCAGGGCAGAAATAGGTGTATGTATATTAGTTAAGAAGTTTGCTTCCACAACTTATAGTTCTGGGTTCCACTCTACTACACATTACCTGGGCTGGGAGAAACATTTTTTTTTTTTGTTTCGTTTTTTACTGTAGCATTGGGTTGGATAATACATTGTTAGATGAATTTGGTAGATGAAAACTGTATAGAAGCCCATATAGTATGTGTATGTGTGTGTGTGTGTGTTAATGGTCTAAACCTCTTCCTGTGTGTTGTTTATGTTACTATAACTTCATCTACAAATTCGTGCTTATATTAATCAAGATAATTAATTAATAAATTAAGATGCTGAAAACTCATCAGTAAGCAGTGTCTCAAAACAGAACTTCTGACTGACAATAAACAACTAGATAAGTAGAACAACCAGCCTAATTAAGAGGAGAGATAGGCTACTTTTAATTTTGGAAAGGTTGAGTGATGATGATGATGACTATATATATGTATATATAGAGATATGTAAAATCCCGACTGCAGAACCAAGCAGTGTTGGCTTGCTGAACATACAAGTCAAAACTGCTTGGCACTGTGGTAGGGATTTTACATACCTCTATATCCCCTCTGCATCTCCCCATACATTGAGTACTCCCATGATTAGTGAGCCTCCTAGTCTCAACACAGCATGTATATATGTATATATATATATATATACATATATATATACACATATATACATATACATATGTAATACTAGAAGGAGTCATACCAAAGGATTGGTGCAGTAGCATCATTGTCAACTGCTACAAAGGTAAAGGTGATGCACTAGATAGAGGAAACTATAGAGGTATAAAGCTGATGGACCAGGTCCTGAAAGTAACACAAAGAGTTATAGCACAGTTGATTAGGGACTAGGTGAAACTAGATGAGATGCAATTTGGGTTTGTGCCAGGAAGAGGCACCACTGATGCCCTCTTCCTTGTGAGGCAGTTACAGGAAAAGTACCTAGCTAAAAGTGGGTGTTCAGAAAGTACAATAACTAGGGTAAGAACGGGATGGAAGAAGTTTAGGGAACTACTACCACTGCTAGCTGCAAAAGGCTTCTCCCTCAAAATCAAAGGCAGACTGTATGATGCATGTATCCGAACAGCGATGTTGCATGGTACGTAGATTAGAGAGAAACGAAGCCTGCATGCTCCGATGGATGTGTAATAGTAATATACGTGAACGACAAAGCATAAATGAATTGAGAGGGAGACTGAGCATAAGAGGAATCAAATGCTGTGTGCAGGAGAGGCGGTTGCATTGGTATGGACATGTGATGCGTATGAAGGATGACAGTTGCATAAAAAGGTGCAGAGCACTAGAAGTCGATGGAAACCGCGGAGTAGGGAGACCCAAGATGACCTGGGATGAGGTGATAAAAGCCGACCGTACCCAATTACACCTCTCAAAGGCGATGACACACGACCGTGACCTCTGGCGTCACACAGTAATACAGAGTACCCGACCTCCCATGGGTTCAAGCTGAAGCATATAGACAATATGCCCCCACGCCCAACACTGCAAGGTGGTCGTGGAGGTGCCACGGCAAAAAAGCACCCAGCCCACACTGTAAAGTGGACGTGTAGGCGCCACGAAAAAGCACCCAGCACTCACTGTAAATGAGGTTGGTGTTAGGAAGGGCATCCAGCTGTAGAAATCAAGCCAAATCAGTTCCTGTATGAGCAAGGCATGGTCAGCCAACCAGACACTGCCCACAACAGGACAACCCGTCTAACCCATGCTAGCGTGGAAGAACGGACGTAAAACGGTGATGATGATGATGATGATGATATATATACACATATATACCTATATATATATATATATACATACATTTTGCTGACAAAACCAACAACCTCTACAACATGAACACTGAACTGTATAATAAGCTAATTTTCAGGGAACTGAGGAAGTGCTACAAAAAAAATCCTGGATCTACCCTGGATGAGATCAATGCCACAGCTTACAGGATTATATCTAGACTCGGCATAGAGGACAGGACGGCCCCATACCAAACAAGGGAGCCGCAGAATACCCTTAAAGATCACAAGCCAAACTTTGAGTCCGACCTCCCTGTCAGACTAATAGCCCCCTCCAGATCTGACCTAGGGATCGTCAGTAAAAGAATACTAGATAGGATTTTGCCCAAGCTTCGGAAGAAAACTAAATTACAGCAATGGTCATGCACGGGAGAAGTAATAGAATGGTTTAAGATACTACATGAGAAAAGTAAGACCAGCTTTATACAATTGGATATCGCAAGCTACTACTCCTCAATCTCACCCATAGTACTCAATAAGGCCCTATTTTTAGCGATGTCCAATACGGACCTAACCCGAGGAGGTGAGCATCATCCATGCCGCAAGAAAGACTGTAATCCATTTCGATGGAGACCTATGGACCAGGAGTGATTGGCTAAATAACTTTGACATCACGATGGGCTCCAGTGACTCAGCACAGGTAACGGACCTGGTTGGGCTCTTCCTGCTGAAGCAGATAAAAGATGAAATCCCCTGCCTGGGCGGCAGATTATATCGTGACGATGCTCTATTCACAGTATATGACCACAGCACCAATATGTTGGAGGGAATGAGGAGGCGTATTCGCCATTCCTTTAAGAACCAGGGGCTCAGTATAGAACTAGACCCAAATAGGAAGGTAGTTAACTTCCTAGACACCACCCTAAACCTGAACACCGAACAATACTACACCTACCACAAGCCCAACGAGAAACTCGTGTATGTTAACGCCAAATCAAACCACCCTAGATCCATAACCAAGGCCGTGGTGAAGAGTGTCTCGGACAGGATCTCCAGCCTGTCCGCAAGTAAGGAAATATTCGATAACAATGCGGAATATTACAACGCAGCTCTAAATAAGGCGGCACATGGCCAAAATATAACATATAGTCCGAAACGCCGGGATGGGGATGGCTTAACGGACACCCACACCCGCGTTGCCCGGGGGGGGGGGGGAAACCCTAACAATACAGGCAGAACAGAAACAAATAGGCACCATGAGCCCGTCACCACCACACGGGCGTTGGTGACTAGTACGCTTAACCATGAGATGAAACCCAATATGAGTAGCAGTCTCAGGGGTGACGCTAACCACCCCAGGACCCACGATCACAACCGCAGGACACGTGGGGGGGGGGAATGGCGGACCACTCCACAGATTCGGGCCGTGAAGATAGCAAAACGCATAGCGCCCAAAGGGAAAGCAACAGTGCGGGAACCACCAGCAACCCAACAAATCTCCAACAACTCACAACGCCCCCGATCCACACATATACGAGGAGACACAGAAAAATCATGTGGTACAACCCACCCTACTCAGCGGCCCTAAAGAACAGCTTGGCCCGATCATTCTTTGGAGCACTTGATAAATGCTTCCCGAGGGACCATAGATACCACAGGATCTTCAACAGACACACTGTGAAGCTCTCGTATTCCACCACGAGAAATCTGGCCCAACACATAGCTAGCATCAACAGGAGTAGGCTTAAAAACCACACACAACCAGAAGATGGCAATACAAGCACTCAGCAGAACCATGTGAAAGGAGGGAAGGGGAGACCCAGTGCCCACCCAAGAAACCCAAACAGACCCGCGGACCCCCCACCATACCTGGGGGAAGACCGCCATGTAACACCTAACGGGAACCCCAATCTAGGCACGCAGAGGTCGACCACCCTCTGCAACTGCAGAAACCCCGAATCATGCCCCCTTGGTAATGAATGCCTTAAGAAGAACCTAATATACGGTTGTAGGGTTAAAACTCCCAACTCCGAACACCTCTACATAGGAGCGACATCAACGAGCTTTAAAGACCGCTGGCACAACCATCGCCATTCCTTCAATAAGGAGGCCAAAAGAAAAAGCACGGCTCTCTCCGACCTGATCTGGAAGCTTAAGCTGGACAGGACCCCGTACTCTCTGGCCTGGTACATAATCAGGAAAGTACCACCCGATAAAAGGGGATCTTGCATATGCAAACTATGCCTGAACGAGACCCTCGAGATACTAAGAGGTGGAAGCGGCATGATAAACCTCAGAACCGACTTCTTCGGGACATGCAGACACCTCAGGGCTGGGACCTTCCTCAAGATATATGGACCGAAGCAACACAAGAAGATGTGGACTCCCCTCAAGCTATAGGGACTTCTCCAGAACATGTAGACACCTCTCGGCCAGACCTCCCTCAAGCTATATGGGCAATAACAACACCCTAGATTGGAACTCCCCTCAAGCCATAAGGACCAACCCAGGCTGAGCAGACACCATGATAGCCTAGAGATTGATTCTGACACAGCCATTATAATTTGGCCAACATCTTTATAACACACACATTTTAATTTACTTGATTTGTGATTTTTCAATTTTTCAATTTTTAAATCTTGATTTCTCATTAATTTGTTATTTGATTTCTGTTCTCTTCACTTTATCACCTTACATTTATTTTTAAGTTGAGATTGGTTATAACACAAACACATTTTATTTGATTATCTTATTCTTTTACCATCTTGTTCCTCATACCAATCTATCCAACATATTTCTGACATTGAGATTGGTTATAGCACACACACACTTTATCTTACTTTATTTGAATCATTTTATTGCCTTATATTTCTTCATATACATGGAAGAACCCCCCCCCCCCCCACCACCACCACCACGGGAGATGGTGGCAGGAGGGATGAAGAAACACAACACCAACAACACTACCAAAATAAGGGTAGAGGTCAGATGTACTTAACAATAGCAAACACAAACACTACAGGGAGCCTCACCCCAGAAAGAATTTCTAGACTTTGGACTGAGGGATGCTCTCAAAACTGACCAATGGGAAGTTTGACATTTTTTTGTTATTTTGTTCCTTTACCATCTTATTCCTTCTACCACTTTATCAATTTTTTTTACCTAACTCCAACAATAACAACATACCAACACAAGAATTGAGGTCAGATGTACGTAATAGTAATAACAAGGACAACAACTACAGATTGGCTTGCCTCAGAACGAATTTCTATAGACTTTTGAATGAGGAATGTTCTAACAACTGACCAATGAGAGGAGAAGAGGCCTTTGACACTGAAATTCGTTTGTTTGAATTCATATGATTCCAGTTTCTCAGTGAAATAACAACCCAACCAGGAACTGGGCATATCAGAGTATTGACAAAGATATACACCTCAACAACATATGTACTTGTCTATACCACACTAATTCGGACTGCCTGAAGAGGTCACAGCCAATGATGGCTGTCACTGAAATATATATAGCAGTAATAAACGAAGCTAAATTTTAAACATTTGACTTATTTATTTTATTTTATTTTACATTACTCCGGAGTAACCAAACCAACCTGCGCACTTCGTCGAGTGCTCCAATCTGCATACTGAGGTGTTGGTATACAACCAATATATACTCAAAATATATATATACATATATACCTATATATATATATATACACATATATATACACATATATATATACATATATATACACATATATATATATACACACACATATATATATATATACATATATATTTGGCTGGAGTATCGCTATTAGCTTTCTCCGATAATGTATTTATATATTTACTCTTAGTGCAACGGATATGAACTTCCCGATATAAGGTTTGACTCTCTTTGTTTATTTTTATATATGAATATTGATGGTTTCTTGTATCTCATTCTGTTATTTTGCCCGATAAAATATCTGTGTCATTTGGCGGTGTGCACATGTGAATATTTTTTCATATCCAATTGAGTTCTTAGCACGTGGCTTGAATTCTTGTTAGAGTTCAACGACCTGCGCATGTATTGATTTTGGCGGTGGCCTCCTTCCTCCCATTTTCGGGACAGTGTGAGATTTTCTTTAGAACTGCTGGACTAACAACCTAACAGCTCCCTTAAACACTGATGGTGATTATCGCTAAGTATTGATGTTGATTTGGTTATTAATATTAATATTATTGGGTTACCCACTGAAGATTTATAAGGGCCCACTTGAATAAGTATCTGTTGATCTTATACAAGCTTCTACATAACTTGGTATATTTTCACCCAACTTGTAGAAATCTTATAATGAAACGAGTCGTCTGTGAAATGATATATTTGATATATCTCATATGGAATAATACAGCCAATTATCCACACAATACAATATAGTTAGCACCCCGAACGTTTAATTGGGAATATACTCAGGTATTTCCTAATGTTTGTTGAGTGAGTTGGAATTTGGCTGGAGTATCGCTATTAGCTTTCTCCGATTATGTATTTATATATATACATATATATATATATATACATATATATATACATATATATATACATATATGTATATACATATATATACATATATACATATATATATATATATACATATATATATACATATATGTATATACATATATGTATATACATATATATACATATATATATATATATATATACATATATATATATACATATATATACATATATATACATATATATATATACATATATATATATATATACATATATATATACATATATATATATATATATATATATACATCATCATCATCGTTTAACGTCCATGTTCCACACTTGCATGGGTTTGGAATATATATATATATACATATATATACATATTGTTATACTTGGGGAGGGTCATATTTGTGTAACATTGCCAGAATTAATAACAGAACACACTCACTGTTTGGTTGGTTTTCGCTTCTGTGTCTTTTATATCGGTAATCTAATTTATTCGGTCCTCAATGTTGCCATTGACTGACCAACGGTAAAAAATAATAGAGATACAATATAGACACGAACACATATATATAGTTTATCAAAGTTCTTTCGTTGCACATCTGCAACATCGTCAGTGGTGCTATTATTTCCTCCCATTGCATTGTAATTTCTACGCCATCTTTATTTAGTCGGTTTATATATTTATTTATTTGTTTATTTTATTTTGTCTTCTTTGCGCATGTGTTTGCGTGTGTGTATATTGTTTTGTTTGATGTGTGTTCGTGATTGGGTGACTGTGTATTTGTTAATGTATTCTATCTTTACTAGTTTGTGTTTATATGTGTTTGTTGTTATTGTGCTTGTGTATGTATTTATTTATTTATTTATTTATCTAGTTATTTATTTATACTTCTCTTAGGTCAGTGTTGTTTGTTTGAGTGTTGTTGTTATTCCATTCATTCTTTCTGTTTAGCCTTGGCCTTCTAAGTTCTATTTCACTGACCTCTCTGATTTGCCTATCTGCTGGGTCATTTCTATGTTTAGATATTATTCTAATTTCTATGTTGTCTATGTTACCGTCGTGTTGTTGCCTGGCATGTTCGTATAGTCGTATATGTATATATATGTATATATACATATACATACATATATATACACTTATACATATATATGCTGAAGACAGCATATATATGTGTAGGTATGTATATTCCCTCTGATAGTTTGTAAAACTTTTACATAGATCTATATGATATACATACCAACACACACATATATATCCTAGAAACAATCGTAAAATGATGAATTTTTTAATATAAGGAACTGTTTCTTTGTTTTTATTCATTATTTTTATTAATTTATATATATACATACATATATACATATATACACATACATATATATATATACACATATACATATATATATATATACATATATATATATATACACATATACATATATATATATATACATATATATATATATACACATACATATATATATATATACACATATATATATATATACACATACATATATATATATACACATATATATATATACACATATACATATATATATAACGGAGGAGTTGTGGTAAGGAACCAGATAGACCATAACGCACCAGAGTACTCAATACTTAGGGTAGTAGAGTGGGTAATAGGAGAAAGTATGACCCCGACGGCAGAGCTCAAGCCTTTTCGACGGCTATTTCTGGACTAAAGTAAGAAAAAAAAAAACTCATACTTCCTCCTATTACACACACACATATATATATATATATCGAAGGAAATGTGGTAAAGAACCAGATAAACCATAATGCACCAAAGTACTCAATACTTAGGGTAGTAGAGTGGGTAATAGGAACGAGTAGGACCCCGACGGCTGAGCTCAAGCCGTTTCGACGGCTAATTCTGGACTAAAATTTTAGTCCAGAATTAGCCGTCGAAACGGTTTGAGCTCAGCCGTCGTGGTCCTACTCGTTCCTATATATATATATATATATATATATACATATATATACACATAAACATATATATATATACACATATACATATATATACACATATACATATATATATATAAATATATACACATATATATATACATATATATATATATATACACATATACATATATATATACATATATATATATACATATATATATATATATACATACACATATACATATATATATATACATACACATATACATATATATATATACATACACATATACATACATATACATATATACACATATATATACACATATATATATACACATATATATACACATATATATATATACACATATATATATACACACATATATATATACACACATATATATACACACATATATACACTAACATTGTCTACAAATGTAAGGTTGTAACACCTACGCCCCGTAGGGCCTACATAGGGTTCAAGCAGCGTCTTTACATGCATACCCATTCTTTTCGTTACCCTCTAAGAAGGAATATGACATCACTTTCAGCTTATATCTGGAGTCTAAAAGACAGCCACACCCAATATAAGTTACACTGGGAGATCCTAGCTAGGGCTAGATCGTATAACGGAAATAAAAGACCATGTGACCTCTGCGCCGCTGAGGCCCTGGAAATACTCTACGCCACAGACCACATCTTAAACAAAAAATCTGAGGCAATTTCGGCTTGTAAACATAAATTGCACAACACTTTCTTGTATTACAGCCCCACATTATACCCTAACGGATAGTACGATCTATACGTGGATATTTTACATCTCGATGTGGGAGCTAAGTATATGTTTTGTTTATACCTTTACTTATTTGTATAGGTAAGTATATATTATCCGTATGTTTTGTGAAGGTACGTATACCTTCTTGTACGTATATTTGATTGTTATGGCGTATAATTTTTTTATATATTCTGGTACATATGGTTCGGCTATGTGTATACGTGAGTTTTGCGTCTGTGTGAGTATGCAGGTTCGTACGTATGTAGGGCGTGTGTATATGTGTACTTCATGTTTTGGTTGACTTACGTCTCCGAACATTCGTGTATTTACATGTAGGTATGTGTGTGCGCTTGTTATATACGTATTTATTTATTTATATACGTTTATATAATTATTTATTTATTTGTATACACGCTTACACACACACACACATTTATATGTGCGTGGTTTTGTTTACCTATGGTAAGTTTTTGCGTATGCTTGTGTATGTATGTATGTGTTTGCGTGTATGTATTTATTTATTTCTATTACTTCTGTATTGTATTTATTTACTTTGTTCTTAACTCTGTAACGGAGATTCATTCGGTTTCCTAGTTAGAATTTTAGTCTACGACTTCTGCTATACCATTTACGTGGTTTTGTCTTTGCGTGCTATTGTTCTCCACGCTCCACATATGACGTATTATCTTCGTTTTTTTCGTTCATTGCCAGAGAACGTCTCTATGCACCACCTAAGAGAACATTAGTCTACGACCTCTTTTATACCATAAACGTGGTTCTGTCTTTGCGCGTAATTGTTTTTCACCGCTCCTATTAATGACGTATTATATTCCTTTTTTCCCGTTCTTAGCCAGCGAACGTTTCCACGAACCAAAGTATCGTCTTCCTCCGGTTGCAACGTTTTTTGAAATATCCAGTTCTGCGTTTACAGATTGACTTTGTTAGTTTCAGAAGATCCCGTTAAGGGTGAAAGCAGCGATTCTTTGCTTAAACTTTAATCTGTTATTTTAATAAATATATATATATATATATATATAGCAGGCACTTTATATAAATATTGCACACAATGTCACCATATGTTCAAAACTAGCCACCGTGACATAATAAAGAAGAAGAAAAGAACTAATGAGGATAATGAAACATAGAAATATATAGAGGTAGATGGAATTATTGGATCTAGAGAGTGACTAATGGTAGCACAATAACTATAACAAATATAGACAGCAAAAATAGAAATTTAAAAATAAACAAATCATTTATTCATTAAAAGAACCTTTTTGTGGCCTATAAACACTTACCATTAACTAATTTTCAACAGATGCTGTAAAATTGTGTCAGTAACCAGGTCACTGAGGTGAAACAAACATTTTGACGACACAAGAAAGAAATAAAAATTGACTACAACAGTTTTTCTGTGTTCTTAACTTTTCGTTACCACATTTCTAATTAAAAAACATTGCCTATAATTTTTAAATGATTTTGAAAATAACCAAGAATTTGGAGGGATTTAGTAATATAACAAACTTTCTTCATTATTTATCTAGGGCGGTGGATTGGCAGTATCGGTAGAGGGTCGGACGCCATGCTTTCCAGCATAGTTACGTCCCTTTACAGTCTGAGTTCAAATCCCGCCGAGGTTGACTTTGCCTTTTATCCTTACGGGGCCGATAGAATAAAGTACCAGTAATGCACTGGGTAATTGCTGGCCTTGTGCCTAAAGTAGAAACAATTATTTATCTAGTGTTTGAAACATAACTTAACCCATTTAAACCGGCCAGAATTCCCTCACCTCTTTCTTTTCAAACCGGTTGTAACAGGCTGCTCATACAGATATTAATACATTGTTCAATAATAAATCTCAGATTTGATAGATGAGATAATGCCTTTACTGTGAATATTCAATAGTAAATATAGAATAATGTGAATGCTAAAGAGTTAAAATTATGATGGGAGTTTTTTAGATAGATATAAACACTTTAGTAGTTTTATATTAAAAACCACACAAAAAAAAGAAGACAGGAGTGGTTTCAGATAGTTTGATATCAAAGGGATTAAATGGCTCTTTTACAGTATAATTGTTTCAGTTTCTACACTGACTTTCAAATCAAAATGCTTACAAAACAAGTACAACTCTGAATTTAATTAACAGAGTTTTCTATTTGTGTGGTAAACATACTTGAGTTGTCATTTTCTTCTTCGTCACCTCCTTCTTTGCCCACTTATTCTTGGGGGGGGGGGGGGGGGGGGGGGCATGGGGGTAGAGTACTCAAGCACATCTAGTAGGTTCTGTCAGAAGAAACCAACTCCAACTGATCCAGCTAGATCCCCAAGTGAAACCAGCCGAGCTCATGGATGTTATCCAACCATCTTGCTCGGGATCTCCTGCTGGCTGGTTTTGACTGTAAAATCTGTCCAGTGTTTCTTTCCTGAGATATTCTAACCACATGCCCGTGATATCTAAATTCGGAGAAGTAGTGGTTCTATCAGGAGTGACCTCTGATCTCTGAGCTATGTACTTTATTGAGTAACGTTACTCCAAAGACCTTTTGATCTTAAATGTCTAAATACCTGAGATAAGTTATTAATAAAATTATCTATTTTCAGACTATTAATGCTATGTATTATGGTTGAATAGTTAAGAAGTTTGCTTCACAATAATTATTTGATTTCATTAAATGGCATATTGGGCAATAGCCTCAGGTTGACACAAGCCTTGTGAGTGAAATTGGGTGATAGAAACTGTTTAGAAGCCTGTCAAATTAGACCAAGGAAACAATGTCTCTCATTGTCTTTCCATTGTTGATACTGTCCGCCGGTCGTAACTCTTGGCAGAAAGTGGCAAGATTTGAATTCAGAACACTCAGAACCAGATCAAATACCATGAGGCACTCTGTTTGATTCTCTAACACTTCCATAAATCCACTGCTCCCTGAATTGGAACTGTATTTATCAACCCAAAAAAGATGTAAGGCAAAGCTGACCTCAGTAGTGAGATGTGAACTCAGAGCACTGAAGGCTGGAATAAATACTGTGGCATTTAATCTAATGCTCTAATGACTCTACCAATTTGATGCCTCAAAAACTCATGACAAACAGTTGTATGTTGTAGGTTTTTATATATTATCATCATCATTTAACATCCTCTTTTCCTGCTAGCAAGGGTTGGATGGATCTACATAGACTAAATCAGTACTGAAGCAAGGCTACTTACCTCCCAAATAGGCCGAGTGGTCTGCTTACATATGGTTATATGTTCTATTGGGTGTAGAGAAGTTGTCATGTCTTTTGACCCAAACTGAAGGGACTTCTGAACCCCTTGTTTAGCAAGCTTTCCATGGCTGGATGCTCTTCCTAACACAAGCCACTTTACAGAGTGTACTAGGTACTTTTATTGTGTAGATCATCAGCTCTAGGGAGGCTATCATGTCCTTGACACAACTAAAGGGTCCTCCCAACCCTTTCTTTGGCAAGCTTTCTATAGCTGGATTCTCTTCCTATCACCAACCACGTTACAGTGTGTACTAGGTGTTTATTATGTAGATCACTAACTTTGGAAGTTGCCATGTCCTTGACACAACTGAAGGATCCTCACAATATTAAAAAGCAACATATAGTTTATGTATATGTTTTCAAGTCTATCAATGCAGGTTAAGGGCCAATCAGCCTTGTAGTCCAGGCAAACAGGATGGAGAAGACATTTCCCTGAAGGAGAGTAGGGGAGATGCACTAGAACAGTCAATCCATCTCACAGAGACAGAGTGGAATGAAGGAAACCACTTATATAATAGACAGAGGATAATTTGAATTACCAACACCCAAAATTGATTACCCTCACCAGTAGAAATGTAACAGGTTTCATTCATAGATCACACCAGAAGAAAGTGGCCACTGTAACTGAGTCTCTTATGAAATGTTGCAATTAAATGTTGCAATTAAAAATTGTTTTTTTTTCTGTATGAATTACAGCCTCATTCAAACATGAACTTCATAATTTTTTTTCATAAAGAGATCAAATAATGTTTAACTACACTGAATTATTGCACCACTTAGGCTGGCAGAGATCCATATTTTGATGGTGCATAGATAATAAAAGAGAATTTATGTTTATATATATATATATGTGTGTGTGTTTGAATAATAAAAACAGAAGTCAGGTGTAGGTAGAGAGTTAGTTCATTGTTTTACAATCGTTTCAGAGGGTCGATTGAACAGTGGAGATTGATGTATTGACTAGCATGGTAGTGGTTAGGTTACTACCTATTACTAGTCTCGATATATATTTATATATTCATTTTATCATTGTTGCCCCCTTAAAACCTATACTTCAAATTTTTTTATAAAGTAAACATTCAATGTACTCTTTCATTGACTCCTCTGTAATGTTCAGTGTATTGAGATCTTCAGTCCATGTCTTATTGTGTTTTCCTTCTACTGTAACTTCCTTCTAATGGCATATCCTGGTACTTTTTCACCCAACAATCATCATCCATATGCATTATATGTCCTTACCAGTGTAGTCCACTCTCTTGCACATTGAATCTGATTCCCCTTATACCGAGGTCATCTTTGCTTTGACATTCAGACATATATATATATATATATATACATGGTGGCTGCCAACTCGTTTTCGAGTACGGCCACTACTGTATATCCATGTAGGAGAACCCCTACCGATGCGCTGAACGAGTGTGACTTTTTAGTCCAGCCAGCGACTTGAAAACTCTGGTACAAACACTACACTTGTGACAATTATTGACACAAAGTGCTGATATATATACATACATACATACATACATACATACATACATATATATATATATATATATATATATATATATATATATATATATATAGTGGTTAAAGCATTGGGCTTGCAATCGAAAGGTTGTGAGTTCAATACTCGGACCGGGTGATGTGTTGTTTCTTGAGCAAGACACTTTATTTCACATTGCTCCAGTTTACTCAGCTGTAGAAATGAGATGATAGGACTGGAGTCCCTATCATTCCACTGCAAAGTGGTCGTGGAGGTGCCACACCAAAAAAGCACCCAGCCCACACTGTAAAGTGGACGTGTAGGCGCCACGGAAAAAAAGCACCCAGCACTCACTGTAAATGAGGTTGGGGTTTGGAAGGGCATCCAGCTGTAGAAATCAAGCCAAAATCAGTTCCCGTATGAGCAAGACTAGGTCAGCCAACCACACACTGCCCACAACAGGACAACCCATCTAACCCATGCTAGCATGGAAGAACAGACATAAAACGGTGATGATGATGATGATAATATATATATATATATTAAAAACGATGATGATGATAGATAGATAGGTAGGTAGTGCATCTGGGTGTAAAATTTTACCCCAAACAAAAGTCATGTCCAACCCAAGCTGCTGTAAAAACGATGTTGATGATATATATATATATTCATGTATAAGTTTCACTTTTTTCCATGAAAATACATGAACAACCATTGCAAATGTGGTATGGAAAATGAAAGTGTGACTGATCTATCAGTGCAATGTATACATGAAAATATACAAAACCAGCTCTAGTTCTATAAAACTGCCTGCTTTAAAGGGTTCCTTTATAAATTATAATCTTCCACCATAATTTTTTTATACTATGTGTTAAGTTACTATCTTAGTAATGAAATAATTAATTATTTTAATAAACCTTCAAAATTCTTCATTAATTCATTGAAATAGTATGTATTTCATTAGAAATACAGTCACAAAATTGTACTTTTTGGCAACAAATACGGGAGATAACTGAAGACATGTTTTTTCTATCTTTTTGTAAGTATTTTTTCTCTATCACTGGCATATATAACAAATGAGTATTGTTAACAATCTTCATATAGGCATCAGTTACAGACAACTGTGTTTCTTCAGGATCAATAATAGCATCCTAAATAGCAAATCACATATAATAATAGTGTTTTATATCGTTTAGTAGTATCAGTTTCTAGGTCATTCTATTCAAACAGTTTTATCTTTGCTGAGCATTTTGTGCTATTTTAAAACCCATTTATTATTATGTTTTTTTTCATTCCACTCTATTTATTTTTCAATCTTTTTCAAATTAATTTATATATGCTAGCAGGAGGTGATTACTTCTGCAAATTTTATATATAATCAATATAATGATTGTTTTGTACTTGTTTCAGACAGTTGATATCTCTCACTTGCATGTTTCACTATTATATTCTAGTAGAAGAAAGAGAAAACTAAACAAAAAAAAACAACAACCATAATAATAATAACAAAAACAAATTTGTTTATATTTTACTTGATATAAGTATCATCAATCAATGATTTTGAAAAAGAAAATTAACAGATGTTATTGGCAGAAAAGCGAATCCAAAGACCCAGTCTTCAGCGATGAAACCAGTTTCACAATAACAACGATGGTTTCTAGTTTAAAAACAAGGCCAACAATTTTAGGGTTGAAGAAAGTTGATTAAATCGACTCTAGTGTGTTACTGTTACTATATTGTACCAACCCCGTAAGGATGAAAGGCACAGCTAACCTCGGCGGGATTTGAACTCAAAAATAAAAACATGTAACTATATGCTGCAAAACGCTCAACCAACACTGCCAATCCACTTGGTTTCTAATTTAGAGAAGGAAGGGATAAGTTAATTATCATCATCATTGTTTAACGTCTATCTTCCACGCTAGCATGGGTTTAGACGGGAATTGTCCTACTGGAGGCAAGATTCGTCGGGAGACCGTGTCTCGCTCGTATAGGACTATCTGGCGGGTTTTCTACGGCTGGATGCCCTTCCTAACACCAACATTTACAGTGTGGACTAGGAGGTTTTTACCGTGTTACCTACACAGCCACATTACAGCGTGGACTGTGTGTTTTTTTGTTGTGACACCTACACGACCTCATTTATTTTGGACTGGATGTTGTGGTACCAACATAACTTTACAGAGAGAGAGTGGTGTTGGTGGGAGTGGGGGTGGAGTAGGGGTAGTGGGATGGGGTGTATATTTGGTTAAGAGGTGCCTACTGACTGTAGGTTTCGCTATGAACATAGGCAAGGCGGGTCTTCTGTATTAGTGCGTGGTGCCAAAGATCTCGGTCCAGTGACATTGTCTTGGAGAGGTGTAAGTGTGTTAGGTCGGAATTTATCAAATCGTCCCAGATTTTTCTGGGTCTACCTACTCCGTAACTTCCATCAATTTTGATCGCTCTGCACTTTTTTATACAGCTGTCGTCTTTCATGCGCATCACGTGACCATACCAACGTAGACTTCTCTCAAGTAAACAGCATCTAATCCCTCTTATTCCTAATTTCTCACTTAGTTCATTTATGCTTTGCCGTTCGCATATATTACTATTACACATCCAACGAATTATATTGACTCTAAATTGCTATTTTATTTTAATGAACACAGAAGGATGAAAAAAAAATATATATATATATGCCGTACCTGGCAATACATTATGTCCTTAAGCAAGACACTTTATTTCACATTGCTGCAGTTCACACAGCTAGCAAAAATGAGTTGTACCTGATATTTAAGTTGCCAGCCTTGTCACATATTGTCATGCTGAATCTCCCTGAGAACTACATTAAAGGTCACAGGTCTGTGGAATGCTCTCAATTTCACAAGCAGACAATTCCGTTAATTGAATCAATTGGAGCACTCATCAGAAACGATGGAAGTTCAACGTGTGTGTGTGTGCATGTGCACATTGTGTGTGTGTGTGTGTGTCCCTGCATGTGTGCGTTTACATTTACTATTTGTTTGTTTCCTTAACTTAACAATTTGGCAAGTAGAGGTTGACAAAATAAATTCTAGACTTAAATGAAAATAAAAAGATCCCATGAGTTGATATGATTGACTATATTCCTCGGAGGCAGTGACTTAGCATGGCCACATTCTTATAACTGAAACTAGTAAAAGAATAAATAAATAAAAGTCCTAGCCACCTTCCCCTAATCTCTACTCCCCCACCCACTCCTGTTCAACTAAGCCAAAATAAGAGAAATTCCAACCTGTTTATTTTGACTGATGTTTGTTACCATTACAGCAAGTCACTAAACAGCATAAATGGGTCAGTGACATACTATATTAATGAAACATATATCAACTCTTAAGATCTTGTAAGCAGAAAAATATTTTTAAATGGAGGACAGATTGTTGTGGAAATTTGCAGTATTAACACTTAACATAATGTAATGATTTAGCAGAAAAACAAAAAATATCTGACAAGTGGCTTTATTAATTTAGATGTTTATACTATCTTTACTAGTGGATAGATTGTTGTGGAAATTTGCAGTATTAATGCTTAACATACTATAATTATTTAGCAGTAAAACAAAAATATCTGACAAATAGTTTTATTAATCTAGATGTTTATACTATCTTTACTAATGGACAGATTGTTGGGGAAATTTGCAGTATTAACTCTTAACATCCTGTAATTATTTAGCAGAAAGATAGAGTCCTCAGGCATGCCTTCCAGATGATTCTGTCAGAAGCAACTGTCTCCAATTGATCTGGCTGGATCCCTAAACGAGACCAGCTGAGCTCATGGGTGTTATTCAAAAATCTTGTTTGGGGTTTATCCCTGGATCTCTTGCCAGTTGGTTTTCTTTCCTTAGAAATTCTGACCATAGGTTTGTAATATTGTAGCTGTGATCTCTCAATTCGAAGAAGTAGCATCTCCCTGATCTCTGATCTATGCATTCTATTAAGTAACATTACTCCAAAGACCTTTCAGAAGAACACCATTTCAGCTGCTTGTATTTGCAATTGTATCCTTTTGGTCATTAACCAAGATTCATGACCATAAGTAAGGGTTAGCACAAATACCAAATTGAAGATACCTCCTTTAACAATTGGCAACTGGAATAGGCAGTGTCTTTCTTTCAAAATAGAGCCAGAAAGGGAAGCAGATTCAAAATGTATCATAGAGTGTTGTGTTGGATTTAAGAAGTTAGAACCATACAAAATATGAACACTTAATCTGATCAGCCACTTAAAAAATTGCTGGATCTACATGTCCCTGGATTTATATCTTAACAAAGCAAAAAAGAAAAAAATGTCTTTTTTTTTTCTTCTATTCTTTGCAATGGTGCCACCAAACTTGTTAAAACCTGTACTCCAATGACATTTATAGGCAGAGATGGGCATTTGATATTCAACTAAAAATACCGATGTCTACTGAAGCACGAAAGGTCAGAATGTCATTTCCCAAAACCTAAATGCCATTTACACAAGAATGAACAGGAACAAGTCATATCAAAGAGATAAAACAAAAAATAAAATAAAATAAATAAACTAAGAGATGAATAATGCATATGGATTAAAAAATATTTAAAAAAAAAACATTTGGGTTGTTGTTGCTGTTATTGATATTGTTATACACTAGTTGATTCTGCTCAATATATTTTTCTTCCGTAGAAAAAAAGGGGAAAATAGATTTCACTATCAAATTCCAGAAGCCTCTATGTGGTTGCTCCATTTGCTAGAAATAGCAGTAACCAGTCAAATCTCCCTTAAATGGTGAGGAGAGACTAGTATGCATGGGCGACTGATGGTCTTCCACAAAAGCACCATGTCAGGACTTGTGCCTTAGAAGGAAACTTTCTAGATGCAAAACCCGTGGTCATTTGTGATTGAAGTAGGATCTTTACCCTTTTGTTTCATCTGGCTTGCATATTTTGTACTCATATTATATCTGGCCTACCATAGTAAATAAGTTTGACACCCCTATCCTATAAACACTCTTTACACAATGCTATGGTCCAGAAACAAGCCAAGGCAAAAGGAGGTAAAAAGATAAAAAGAAGATTGAGGAAAGAATTAGGTGGTTTCTCTTCTGAATCATGATTTAAGATACAACAAATATGAACATGGTTTGTTTCCTTAAGATATGAGAGAGGAAGACAAACAATGAATTGCAAAGGATGATGAGAATAGAGCAAGTGATGAATGTTGTGAAGAGAAATGGAATCAGATATTTGGGTAATGTAAGTATACATCCATTGAAGCCCCCAACCCACACGGAAAAGTGATCATGATGGTGACATTGTAAAAAGCGCCCGGTCCACATTGTAAAGTGGTTGTGTAGGTGTCACGACAAAAAGCACCCAGTACTCACTGTAAAGTGGTTGTGTAGGTGTCACGGCAAAAAGCACCCAGTACTCACTGTAAAGTGGTTGTGTAGGTGTCATGACAAAAAGCACCCAGTACTCACTGTAAAGTGGTTGTGTAGGTGTCACGGCAAAAAGCACCCAGTACTCACTGTAAAGTGGTTGTGTAGGTGTCACGGCAAAAAGCACCCAGTACTCACTGTAAAGTGGTTGTGTAGGTGTCACGGCAAAAAGCACCCAGTACTCACTGTAAAGTGGTTGTGTAGGTGTCACGGCAAAAAGCACCCAGTACTCACTGTAAAGTGGTTGTGTAGGTGTCACGACAAAAAGCACCCAGTACTCACTGTAAAGTGGTTGTGTAGGTGTCACGGCAAAAAGCACCCAGTACTCACTGCAAAGTGTTTGTGTAGGTGTTACGGCAAAAAGCACCCAGTACTCACTGTAAAGTGGTTGTGTAGGTGTCACGGCAAAAAGCACCCAGTACTCACTGTAAAGTGGTTGTGTAGGTGTCACGACAAAAAGCACCCAGTACTCACTGCAAAGTGTTTGTGTAGGTGTCACGGCAAAAAGCACCCAGTACTCACTGTAAAGTGGTTGTGTAGGTGTCACGGCAAAAAGCACCCAGTACTCACTGTAAAGTGGTTGTGTAGGTGTCACGACAAAAAGCACCCAGTACTCACTGTAAAGTGGTTGTGTAGGTGTCACGACAAAAAGCACCCAGTACTCACTGTAAAGTGGTTGTGTAGGTGTCACGGCAAAAAGCACCCAGTACTCACTGTAAAGTGGTTGTGTAGGTGACACGGCAAAAAGCACCCAGTACTCACTGTAAAGTGGTTGTGTAGGTGTCACGGCAAAAAGCACCCAGTACTCACTGTAAAGTGGTTGTGTAGGTGTCACAGCAAAAAGCACCCAGTACTCACTGCAAAGTGTTTTTGTAGGTGTCACGGCAAAAAGCACCCAGTACTCACTGTAAACTGGTTGTGTAGGTGTCACAGCAAAAAGCACCCACTACAGACTGCAAAGTGTTTGTGTAGGTGTCACGGCAAAAAGCACCCAGTACTCACTGTAAAGTGGTTGTGTAGGTGTCACGCAAAAAGCACCCAGTACTCACTGTAAACTGGTTGTGTAGGTGTCACGACAAAAAGCACCCAGTACTCACTGTAAAGTGGTTGTGTAGGTGTCACGGCAAAAAGCACATAGTACTCACTGTAAAGTGGTTGTGTAGGTGTCACGGCAAAAAGCACCCAGTACTCACTGTAAAGTGGTCATGTAGGTGTCATGACAAAAAGCACATAGTACTCACTGTAAAGTGGTTGTGTAGGTGTCACGACAAAAAGCACCCAGTACTCACTGTAAAGTGGTTGTGTAGGTGTCACGACAAAAAGCACATAGTACTCACTGTAAAGTGGTTGTGTAGGTGTCACGGCAAAAAGCACCCAGTACTCACTGTAAACTGGTTGTGTAGGTGTCATGACAAAAAGCACCCAGTACTCACTGTAAAGTGATTGTAGGTGTCACAACAAAAAGCACCCAGTACTCACTGTAAAGTGGTCATGTAGGTGTCACGACAAAAAGCACCAAGTACTCACTGTAAAGTGGTCGTGTAGGTGTCACGACAAAAAGCACCCAGTACTCACTGTAAAGTGGTCATGTAGGTGTCACGACAAAAAGCACCCAGTACTCACTGTAAAGTGGTTGTGTAGGTGTCACGACAAAAAGCACCCAGTACCCACTGTAAAGTGGTCATGTAGGTGTCACGACAAAAAGCACCCAGTACTCACTGTAAAGTGGTTGTGTAGGTGTCACAACAAAAAGCACCCAGTAGTCACTGTAAATAAGGTTAGCATTAAGTAGAGCATCCAGCTGTAGAAACCAAGCCAAAATCAGTTCTGTATGAGCAAGACATGGTCACCTGACCTAGCATTGCCCACAACAGGACAACTCGTCTAACCCATGCTAGCGTGGAAAAATGGACGTAAAACGGTGATGATGATGATTGAGGAAAGGTGAAAGTGACTGGGTGAGAGGAGTGACGGATATGAATGTGGAAGGAAATAGAGGGATTACCAAGAAAGGCATGGCTAATAATGATGGAGGAAAAATGAAAGTCAGGTGGATTGTGAGATGGGATGCAGATGATAGGGAAACATGGAGAAGCTTGTTATAAGGCACCACAATGCTAACCCTTGCTTTAGCAGGGAAAGTGGCCATAAAGCTCTTGTTGTTGTTCCATTAAAGATATCTTCACGTTGTGCTGTTGTGATCATGAAAACAACTCATTGTATTTCAACAGCAGATGCAAAATACATCACTTTCCATTAACCATGTTAGATCTAACAGGATCGTCAGGAGTTATTACTTTAAAAAACTTCAATTTGATTGGCTGATCCATTCAAACCTCCCTTCCCTTCTCTCTTATTCAGGAGGTAGGATCAAATGAACCAATCAATCAATTATAGATATTACTTTTTAATAAACAATTAGATTTAATAGAATTTTTTTAAAGAAAAAATGGTAAAAGAAAAATGTTTATCTAATACCTTCAGGAGTAATTTGAACTCGGTCACCCATCTTTTCATAAGTTGCAAGTTCCTGAAAATATATTAAAAAAAGAAATATATATTTATATGTGTGTGTGTATATATATATATGTGTGTGTGTGTGTGTGTGTGTGTGTGTATAATGTGTGTGTTATGTAAAGAACAACTTTTCATTCAAACACGTTATATTGAAAACATAATTGTGGTCCAGTTTTATAATTTTTATTAAGGGTACAGGAAAATCCTCAACAAAAATAATATGATATAATTTGTATCATCATCATCATCATCATCATCGTTTAACGTCCATGTTCCACGCTTGCATGGGTTTGGACGGGAGTTTTCCCACTTGAGGCAAGAGTGGTTGTCATTGCTCGCATAGGACTGTCTGGCGGGTTTTCTACAGCTGGATGCCCTTCCTAACACCAACCACATTTACAGTGTGGGGCTGGGAGGTCTTTACAGTGTTGCCTACACGGCCACATTACAGCGTGGACTGTGTGTTTTTTTGTCGTGACACCTACACGATCTCATTTGTTTCGGCCTGGATGTTGTGGCACCAACATAACTTTACATTGAAGGGGCGGTGTGGATGGGGTGGGGGAGGTGGGACGGGGGGTGTATTTTGTTAGAGATGCCTACTGACTGTAGTAGGTTTTACTTTGTATTTAGGTAAGGCGGGTCTTCTCTATTACTGAGTACCGCCAAAGGTCTCGGTCCAGTGACATTGTCTTGGAGAGGTGTAAGTGTGTGAGGTCGGAATTTATCAGCTCGTCCCAGGTTTTTCTGGGTCTGCCTACTCCGTGGCTACCGTCTATCTTTATTGCCCTGCACTTTGTTATACAGCTGTCGTCTTTCATGCGCATCACGTGACCATACCAACGTAGCCTTCTCTCGAGTAAACAACATCTGATCCCTCTTATTTCTAATTTTTTCCTTAGTTCGTTTATGCTTTGCCGTTCACGTATATTACTATTACACATCCAGTGGAGCATGCAAGCTTCCTTCCTCTCTAGTCTGCGTATATCCTCTGCACACAATGCCCAGGTCTCACTGCCATGCAACATTGCTGTTCGTATGCAGGCATCATACAACCTGCCTTTCATTTTTAGGGAGAACCCTTTAGCGGCTAATAGTGGTATAAGCTCTCTGAACTTTTTCCATCCAGTTCTGACTAAACTCTTCACTATATTCGTTGTTAATTCTAACCTTGCTGACTGTTTCTTTATACATGGCTTGTATAGCTCTCACAAGCCATTCGTCAACACCTAGTTTTCTAAGAGCCCACACATATATATAAATGATGATGACGATGATATATATTCAAATCATCATCATCATCATTGTTATTTTAACATCCACTTTCTCTGTTAGCAAAGGAGGGACGAGTCAATACAGACCAAGTCCACTGATCTCCCAGGTAAGCCAGGAACCTGTGCGCTTATGTACGGTCTCATATTCCATTGAGTGCTCAATATATATATGTATCATCATCAACATCATTTTTACATTAACCTTTCTATGCTAGTGACTGGATGAGATGTTGGATAGGACTGTTTGAGGCAATATTTTACAACTGAATGTCCTTCTTTACATTAACTCCATTCTGTAGCTTTTTACGATACACAGGGCTATGGTGTACCTATTCTATATACATATGTGTGTGTGTGAAAGAGAGAGAGAGATAGATAGATAGATAGATAGAGAGAGAGAGAGAGAGAGAGAGAGAGAGAGAGAGAGAGAGAGAGAGAGGAAAAGAATAGAAAGTATAATGTTCTGTGTAGAGCCATTCAATAATTAAATAATGGTTTCTGATTTAGGCACAAGGTGAATAATTCTGGGGGAAGGGAAAGTCGATTAAATTGATCCCAGTTTGAATTCAGAATGTAAAGGACAGTAACTATATACCACAAAGCATGTTGTCCGATGCTCTACCGATACTGCCAATCCACTGCCCTCATTTAATAATTGAATAACCAGGATGTTATATTTGAATGCAAGTAGTGAGGAGAAATTGAACCTAAAATGCAAGGTTATGTTGGATGGACTGAGAGATGCAGGCAGGACTATTAATTCAAACAAATGTTTATTAAACAGAAACAATATATCATTTTAGGGAATATTCCATTTCAAAGGAAGGTATTTCTATCAAAATTAGTGAATGGTTCAGAAAATATAAGATGCAACTCCACACTAATAAGAAAGAATTGAAATGATTTTTGAGATAGTAAATTCTTATGGTTGGTACTTGCCAAAGTATTCGGAAATAGTCAAATCATTGGTGAAATTACAGTAAGAAAATGCCTAATTTACTTGGACAAATGTTCAGTAAAAGGCATCAGATTATTATTAAAATCATTATCATCATAATCATCACCATCATTGTTTTTACATCCATTTTTCAACACTTCCATGGGTTTGGCAGGTCCTTTTCAACACAGCATCTCTCCACATGTCATGACTCTTCCTCATCTCCACTGTGAGTTTCGGCAATTTGAGATTTGCTGACACCCCCTCTACCCAGTTTTTCTTTGCCCTTCTTCTGCTCCTTACTTCCATTGGGATTTCACCCAAACTCTGTCTTTCTCTTACATTAACATTGCACATTCATCGAAGCCTGCTGGATGTGCAATGTTAATGTAAGAGAACGACAGAGCTTATTGAAAGTCCTGTTGGGAGTATATTTGATGCACACCAATACATTATATTGATAACTAAAGCTAGTGCGCATTCTACATCAGAATGTTATCACAAGTCAACAAACCATTGCTATATTTATCAAAGAGCTTAGAAGATTAGCCACTGCTGAATCTAATTATCTAAGTATTGAAAAAGGCTTTAGCTGCTGTGTAGATCACAAAGCCATGCCTGTTGTTTTTTATTTGGTTGAAAATTCCTACTTATATTCAGTCATCGACCTCTTAAATTCATCTATAATACATGAAAAGAATTCCTAAAGGCCATGTCTTTGAGGATACTGAGATGGGCACCAGTTGATTTTGATTTCACATATATGCAAGTGCCATGATAGATGTACCCAGCCCACCTTGTAAAGTGGTAGTGCTGGTGCCATGATAGATGAACACAACCAGCCCAGTAAATGGGAGTGTTGGTGCCACAATAAATACACCCAGCCTACTCTGTAAAGTGGTAGCTCTGGTGCCACAATAAATGTGCCCAGTATACACTGTAAAGTGGTAGTGCTAGTTCCACAATAAATGCACCTAGTCCCTCTGTAAAGAGGTAGTGCTGGTGCCATGGTAAATACACCCAGTCCACTCTGTAAAGTGGTCAGCATTAGAAAGGGCATTCAACTGTAATGGAATGTATTAACTCACGCAAGCATAGAAAATAGATGGTAAACAGTGATGAAGACGATGATGATGATGATAATGATGATGAGGACGATGATGGTGATGATATGTTAAAGGGGATAAATATCACTTCTCATATCAATGCATTAAGAAGACATTACTTTGGAAGACATTGATAAATTCACACACTGGATAAGAAGCTATGTTGTATCTTGATTGCTTAGCTTCATAAACAATGTGTGACTTGATAGTGGGCAAAATCATTTTCAGAATTTAAAACTAAAAGTATGTGTGTCGAAAGATCATATTAACATAGATTAACTCTTAGCAATGGTTATTTTATTGTTGTTCCAGCAGATGTATCTAGAATGTAAATAATTAAAAGGATTCATGATAACATCTATTGCATCATTACAGCTACATGCACTCACCTGAAGAGTGAAGTATTTAGGCTGAGCTATTTATGTAATGTCAACAAATGTTGCATATACACAGATGTACTAAAAGTATAGAGATAAAACATTTTCAAGAGAACAGATTTCATTTGTAGCTGGAAGAGTTACATTCAGCACTTATATATATTGTTTACCTTGTAGAGTTATATATATATATAATAGAGATACTGATCTATTCAAATGACTGAAATTGTGAGTACTTTAATGTATTCCTATGTTGAGCTGTTGAATCATTAATTTTTCTCTGGTTTCCTGCAGAGTTTCCTGCAGGGGACTATTGTCTTGCTACTATTTAACATATAAGTCTGCTCTGAAATGATCCATCAGCATATGGTAAACAACGAGGTCGAAATCACCATATATTGATCTAAATCCTTATTGCATATATATATATATATATATATATATATATATACAACAAGTAAATGGAAACAACAAAGCAAACAGCACAGTACAAAGGAGAAGTATATTAATTTGAAACTTTTTATAGCAGGAAGAGTCTTTATGCTTCGGACATTAATCCTTCATGAGAAGATTGAATAAAAAATAAAAGATAAAATAGCAAGATAGAGATTGAGAAGGAATGGAAAACAAAATTTTGAGAAAAAGCAATTGAATTGTTTCAGAGAGTCACACACATTATGTGTGTGTGTGTGTTTAGTAGTTGGGATCCGGTGGTGCTTACTGGAGTAAGTAACCCTGGGACCAACTCACTAAAAGTGGTTGAAAAAAGGTTAGCATGCTTGCGCTCTCTTGCTCACTTACTCTCTTTGCCGGTTAACCCTTGAAGTGATCACATCAAGCGCAAGCATGCTAACCTTTTTTCAACCATATCTTATAATTCAGGATTATACCTTGTCATGCCACGAGGCACATTTGTTTACCACATTTGTAATACACGGACTACAATAAACGCAAGTTATTTTGATACTCGTTTTGAGAAGCTTATCATGCCTCAGTTATTATTTCAAATGTAGTGAGAGATAATTCTCACAAAAAGAAATTGTATGAAAAATTCTACTATATCTTATTTTTATTAAATTTAGTAGTTGGGAACCGGTGGTGCTTACTGGAGTAAGTAACCCTGGGACCAACTCACTAAATGTGTGTGTGTGCAGTCATGGGATGTGTGGTTCATTCCCACTGTGTGCTACTTAAGATGTAAGGTAGGTATCTTCTACTTATATCTTGGGTTAACCAATTCATTGTGCATAAAATCTGGTAGATGGAAATTACAGAAGCCCACTATATGGATACATATATATATATATACATACAAGGAGAACATAACGACAAGAGCTTCTTCTGTTAAAAAACATTTTGACAGATGCCGTAGCCATGACATTGAGGTCACTAGAGAGGTGACAGAAAGGAACATAGGCAATTTAAGAATCAAAGAGGGCATTATCATCAACCGGAATAAACACAGACAAATAATAGATTGGAAATGCACAAAGCAGACTGGTTACTATAGTGACTTCATGCATGTATATTTCAGACACATAAGCCAGTTAAGGAAGAACACATTGATTGTTTGTTTTGTTTTGAACTGTTTCAGCTCTACATTTAAAAAAAGGGTAATAGCCCTGAAATATACTGGGTAAAACATTACTTTCTTTTATTTGTCATTATTTGCCTTTATATTTTTCTATCATATTTTTTGAAAAGTATCAGTCTTTTATTACACATATATATATATAATACAATATGTTGAAAAGGTAACACACTAGAGAGAGATAGTGGGCCATCAATAAAACAGGGAAAAACCACCAGTGTATGGAGTCTATAACCTATGAAAGGCAGGGTAGACACACAGTAATTAAAAATATAAATTATTGTATTTTAAAGAGCTCAGGATTCCTTCTCCTTTGAGCACATTATTGACAGGGAATAGCGAGAGTCTATGGCTCCGTTAATCTATCGTGATATTTCACTCCTTATAACAGGCAGGGTAGATACACAGTAATTAAAAATATAAATTAAAGTGTATATACAAACCTCTATAACTATATAACACACACGTACAAATCCAAAGAGATCTGTTTCGCCAATAATTTGTTGACAGAAATAAATAGCCCATGGTTCATCAGCGTGTGTAAGGCTATGCATTTCAAACAACTCTAAGAGAATTTAAAGCGACTGTCCAGCTACACGTGGGAGAGAAGTCACAGCGGGTTTAGGACAAGCAACCAGTGGTGTCTGAGGAACGAGCTGTTAGAAAGGGAAGCCCAAAACCACTCAGAGGAGTGTGCTCAACCAAACAGAGAGAGAGGAAAGACTGTTATAAGGAGCGAAATATCACGTTATTCTCTGTCAATAATGTGCTCAAACGAGAAGGAATCCTGAGCTCTTTAAAATACAATAATTTATATTTTTAATTACTGTGTGTCTACCCTGCCTTTCATAGGTTATAGATTCCATACACTGGTGGTTTTTCCCTGTTTTATTGATGGCGCACTATCTCTCTCTAGTGTGTTACCTTTTCAACATATTGTATTTTAAAGAGCTCAGGATTCCTTCCCCTTTGAGCACATTATTGACAGGGAATAGTGAGAGTCTATGGCTCCGTTAATCTATCGTGATATATATATATATACAGGATGCGGACGATATTTGTTCGCAAGATTACTGTCTAGGAAAAAGTAACACAGTAGTTTTATTTTTTTAAGATTTATTTATCAAACTTGGGTCAGTTTGTCTTCATGACTTGTTCTTTTGATCTCACTCAACAAAGCCGCCATTGGCTTTGATGACGGCCTCAAGGCGGCCTCGGAACCGGTTACAGGCCTTCGTCACTGTCCCCCGACTTAGGCCCCTATATATATATAGAATGGAAAATGAAAAATCAGTGATGCATCGGAACTCAATTTATTGTGTGTTACAATTGTTTCCCGTGCGAACAGCTTGAGGTGTGATCTGTGTATGGATCGACCTGACTCTGGACTCGCAGGTTCCTCGGACACGTCTATACACATACACACCACACACATTATATTATATCTGGCAGTATCGGTAGAGTGTCAGACACCATGCTTTCCAGCAAAGAGTTGTGTCCGGTCTGAGTTAAAATCCTGACACGGTTAACTTTGCCTTTCGTCCTTACGGGGTCGATAAAATAAAGTACCAGTAATGCACCGGGATAATTGCTGGCCTTATGCCAAATGTAGAAACAATTATTATATTATGCTATCTATATGTGTTCAAATCCCACTGAAGTTAACTTTGCCTTTCATCCTTACGGGGTCAATAAAATAAAGCACCAGTAATGCACTGGATAATTGCTGGCCTTGTGACAAACGTAGCAACAATTATATATATGTGTGTGTGTCCATGTCTGTGTTTATATCTGAACCTGTATTTATGTCCCTTAACTTAGCAGTTTGACAAAAACAATTCAATGAAAAAAGAAGTTGTTAAAATATCTCCCAATCAAATGGGATTGCGGAATAAATGTTTCCAATATGTCCTTTTTTAAAGGTGAAGGAGTGTGATTAAAAACAGGTTTGACTGATATTTCTAGCAGGTTGAGTGACCACATAAAACTCCTTTTTAGACATGAGAACTAGTGGTTTCATTGTTTCATTCCAAGTCTGTCCTGATTGAGAAAACAGACCTATAAATAAAGACATTCCATGTATGACCATCACGTCTTTATTTCTTTCTCCAAAATCTAAGATTGCATACAGGTTGATTGCTGGTGGTGGTGGTAGTTGTGATATTGGTATTGGTGGTAATGGTAGTGGTAGTGTTGTAGTGTTGGTGGTAGTTGTGGTATTGGTAGGAATGATAGTGATGGTGTTGTAGTGTAAGTGGTAGTGGTATGGTAGTAATGGTGATGGTGTTGTAGAGGTAGTTGTTGTAACAGTAGTGATGGTGCTGTAGTGTAGGTAGTAGTTGTGGTATTGGTGTGGTGGTGGTAGGAATGATAGCAATTGATGATGTTGTGGTGCTGGTGGTAGTTGCGGTAGTAATGGTAGTGATGGTGATGTAGTATTGGTGGTAGTATTGATAGTGATGGTGATGGTGTTGTAGAAGTATTTGTGGTAATGGTAGTGATGGTGTTGTAGTGTTGGTGGTAGTGGTATGGTAGTGATGGTGTTGTAGAGGTAGTTGTTGTAAAGTTAGTGATGGTGATGTGTTGATGGTAGTATTAGTAGTGATGGTGTTGTAGTTGTGGTATTGGTAGCTAGAGTGGTGGCAATGGTAGTGATGGTGATGGTAATAGTAATAAATGTTTCTACTTTTGGAACAAGGCCAGCAATTACTCAGTACATTACTGGTACTTTATTTTATCGACTCCGTGAGGATGAAAGGCAAAGCTAACCTCAGCGGGATTTGAACACAGAATGTAAAGGGCCGTAACTCTATGCGACAAAACATTGTCCGACCCTCTACCAATTCAGCCAATTCACCCCCCCCCCCCGGAAATAGTAATAATGGATAATATGTAGTGGTGGTAGCAGTGGTAGTTGTGGTATTGGTGGTAGTAGCAGTGGTAGTGGTTGCTGTAATAGTGGATATCATGAAGTAATGGCTGTTGTAAAAATAGTGGTTATAATAATGGTAGTGGTGGCAGTAGTGTTGTAGTAGTAGTGGGTGTAGTAGTCTTGCAGTTGTAGTGGTGTAGTAGTGGAGGTGATGTAGTGTTTGTAGTGGTAATGGTAGTGGTGATGGTTGTGATAAAGGCAGTTTTATTGTATTGGTAGTGGTGTTTTGGTGGTAGTAGTGTTATGGTGGTAGTAGTAGTGTTAGCTGTGTTGTGGTGATAGTGGTTTTGTAGTGGTGGATGTGATGGAGGTAGTGGTATTGTGGTGATAGTAGTGTAGTAGTAGTAGTAGTAGTAGTAGTAGTAGTAGTAGTAGTGGTGGTGGATGTGATGGAGGTAGTGGTGTTGTGGTGATAGTAGTGTAGTAGTAGTAATAGTAGTAGTAGTAATAGTGGCGGTGGTAGTGGATTTGATGGAGGTAGTGGTATTGTGGTGATAGTTGTGTAGTAGTAGTAGTAGTGGTGGATGTGATGGAGGTAGTGGTGTTGTGGTGATAGTAGTAGTAGTAGTAGTAGTGGCGGGTGTGATGGAGGTAGTGGTGTTGTGGTGATAGTAGTGTTGTAGTAGTAGTAGTGGTGGATGTGATGGAGGTAGTGGTGTTGTGGTGATAGTAGTGTTGTAGTAGTAGTAGCAGTAGTAGTAGTAGTAGTAGTAGTAGTAGTTGTGGTGGTGGTTGATGTGATAGAAATAGTACTTGTGTTGTCGTGGTAGTGGTGTTGTAGTAGTAGTAGTAGTGGTGGTTGTGATGGAGGTAGTGGTGATAGTAGTGTTGTAGTAGTAGTAGTGGTGGTGGATGTGATAGAAATAGTACTTGTGTTGTCGTGGTAGTGGTGTTGTAGTAGTAGTAGTGGTGGTTGTGATGGAGGTAGTGGTGTTGTGGTGATAGTAGTATTTTAGTAGTAGTAGTAGTAGTAGTGGTGGTGGTGGTGGTGGTTGATGTGATAGAAATAGTACTTGTGTTGTCGTGGTAGTGGTGTTGTAGTAGTAGTAGTAGTAGTAGTGTTGCAGTAGTAGCAGTGATGTGGTAGTGGTGGTGGTTATGATAGAGGTAATGGTGCAGTAGTAGTAGTGATGTGGTTGTAGTGGTGGTTGTAGTGGTGGTTGTGATAGAGGTAATTGTGTTGTAGTGGTAACAATAATGTTTGATGGTATGGATGAGGTTTGATAGTAGTGATGTTGTTGTTGTTGCTGCTGATGATGATGATGTTGGTGGTGGTGGTGTTGGTGATGATGATGATGTCAAGAGGAAGGAGAACAAAATTGATACAAATTGGCAACCGTCTTAATGGTAATGTTAATAATAATTGTTTCTACGTTTGGCACAAGGCCAGCAAAAACCCAGTACATTACTGGTACTTTATTTTATCGACCCCGTAAGGATGAAAGGCAAAGTTAACCTCGGCGGGATTTGAACTCAGATGAGGATGATGATAATGATGATGGTGGTAGTGATGATGGCGATGATGATGGTGATGATGATAATTTAGTGGCCATGTAGTAGTAGTAGTAGTAGTAGTAGTAATGGTATGGTTAAGAGATTGTTTAGTTATAGTAATGATGGTGGTGACAGTTGTGTGCTTGTATTGACAGTAAAGATGATGATGATTGTGATGATGATGATGGTGGTGTTGCTGTTGTTGGTGGTGGTGGTGGTGGTGATGGTGGTGGCAGTGCTGATTGTGGAGGTGGTTGTGATGATGTAGGTAGTGATGATTGCAGTGATGTAGATGGTGATGGTGGTGGCAGTGCTGATGGTAATGGCGGTGGTGATAATGATGGTAGTGGAGGTGGTGGTAATGGTGGAAGTGGAGGTGGTGGTGGTGGAGGTGATGGTAATGGTGGTGGTGATAATGATGGTAGTGGAGGTGGTGGTAATGGTGGTAGTGGAGGTGATGGTGGTGGCAGTGCTGATGGTAATGGCGGTGGTGATAATGATGGTAGTGGAGGTGGTGGTAATGGTGGTAGTGGAGGTGATGGTAATGGTGGTAGTGGAGGTGATGGTGGTGGAGGTGATGGTAATGGTGGTGGTGATAATGATGGTAGTGGTGGTGGTGGTAATGGTGGTAGTGGAGGTGGTGGTGGTGGAGGTGATGGTAGTAGTGGTGGTGATAATGATGGTAGTAGTGGTGGTGGTAATGGTGGTAGTGGAGGTGATGGTAATGGTGGTGGTGATAATGATGGTAGTGGAGGTGGTGGTAATGGTGGTGGTGATAATGATGGTAGTGGAGGTGGTGGTAATGGTGGTAGTGAAGGTGATGGTAGTAGTGGTGGTGATAATGATGGTAGTGGAGGTGGTGGTAATGGTGGTAGTGGAGGTGGTGGTAATGGTGGTGGTGGTAATGGTGGTGGTGATAATGATGGTAGTGGAGGTGGTGGTGGTGGTAATGGTGGTAGTGGAGGTGATGGTGGTGGCGGTGGTGGTAATGTTGGTGGTGATAATGATGGTAGTGGAGGTGGTGGTAATGGTGGTAGTGGAGGTGATGGTGGTGGCAGTGCTGATGGTAATGGCGGTGGTGATAATGATGGTAGTGGAGGTGGTGGTAATGGTGGTAGTGGAGGTGATGGTAATGGTGGCGGTGATAATGATGGTAGTGGTGGTGGTGGTAATGGTGGTAGTGGAGGTGATGGTGGTGGAGGTGATGGTAATGGTGGTGGTGATGAAGATGGTGTTAAAATTCACCGCATTATTGTTGTGGATGGAGGTTAAAGACAAACATTGAGATTGAATTGATGATGATGATGATGATGATGATGATGATGATGGTGGTGATGGTGGTGATGGTGGAGTAGGGATGTGATGAGAGTGATGATGTTGATGGTAGTGATAATGTTGATGGTAGTGATAATGTTGATGGTAGTGATAATGTTGATGGTAGTGATAATGATGGAAATGATGATGATGATGGTGGTGGTGATGATAGTGACTTTGAAAATGATGGTAGTGGTGAGGTAATGATGATGATAATGGTAGTGGTGTTGAAGTTAATGATATTAATGATGATGATGATGATAATGGTGATTATGATGATGATGGTAAGATAATGGTGATGGTGATGATGATGGTAGTGATGATGATGGTGGTGGTGATGATGATGGTGGTGGTGATGATGGTGGTGGTGGTGATGGTGATGATGATGGTAGTGGTGATGGTGGTGGTGATGATGATGGTAGTGGTGGTGATGGTGGTGATGGTGATGATGATGATGGTAGTGGTGATGATGGTGGTGGTGATGATGATGATGATGGTGGTGGTGGTGATGATGGTGGTGGTGATGATGATGTTAGTGGTGATGATGGTGGTGGTGATGATGATGATGGTGGTGGTGGTGATGATGGTGATGGTGATGATGATGATGGTAGTGGTGATGATGGTGGTGGTGATGATGATGATGGTGGTGGTGGTGGTGATGATGGTGGTGGTGATGATGATGGTGGTGGTGATGATGATGGTGGTGGTGATGGTGGTGGTGGTGGTGATGATGGTGGTGGTGATGATGATGGTAGTGGTGATGATGGTGGTGGTGATGGTGGTGATGGTGGTGATGGTGGTGATAGCATTGATAATGCTAGTGATGATGATGATGATGATGATGATGATAGCGTTGACCTGCAAAGCAGCATGGGAAGTATGTTATATAGCAATGGTTGTGTGCAGCGTTAAAGCGACGAAGCCGATGGAATGTCTTGGAAATAGGAAAATCAATACACTCAGACTGTATCAACATGTATCCTTGTGTGTGTCTGTGTTTGTGTGTTTGTGTGTATGTGAGTGTGTGTCTGTGTGTCTGTGTGTTTGTGTGTCTGTGGTTGTGTGTGTGTGTGTATGGGTGTGTCTGTACATTTGTATATCAAAAGCTGTTTGTATGTGCATGTTTATAAAAACAGACAGTGCAAGTCTGTCTGAGAGAGTGTATGCATGATTCATTGTATGAATATGTATGTGTGTGATTATGTATATGTATTGGCATATGCATGTATGTATATATTATGTATATGTATGTATAAGTGCATAGTTATGTATATGTATTAGTAGACATCTGCCCGTGTATGTGTGTGTGTCTGTGTGTGAGTGCATGAATATGTATATGTACGTATGTATGATTATGTATTTGTATTAGTATATGTATGTGTGTATGTGATTATGTTTTTATAGTGTATGTGAGTGTGATAATGTATTTATATTAGTATATATGAATGTGTATGTGATTATAAACTTGTATTAGTATATGAATGTGTATGATCATCTATCTATATTAGTATATACGTATGTATGTGATTATGTATTGGTATGAATATGTATATGAGTGTGCATGTGTTTGCACGTGTGATATTATATATTTGTATTAGTATACATATGTATGTGATTATATATAAGTACATGTATGTATAGGAGAGAATGAGTGAGCAAAAAGTAAATTGTTTGTACTACAGAAAAATCACAATTCAACACAGATCATATGACATCAACTCTATAGCATATCTGTGTGTCTATATGTGTATGCGTGCTTGTGTTTTTATAACTATGTATGTGTGTGTGTATATGTGTATATATATATATATCCATGTGTATTTATAACTATGTATGTGTGTGTATATGCATATATATATATATTCAAGTGTATGTCTGTATATATATATATCCATGTGTGTTTATAACTATGTATGTATGTCTGTTGTGTGTGTATATATATATATATATATGGGAAATGGGAAAAAGTATGACCCCGACGGCAGAGCTCAAGCCGTTTCAACAGCTATTTCAAGAAATAGCCGTCGAAACGGCTTGAGCTCTGCCGTCGGAGTCATACTTTTTCCCAATACCCACTCTACTACCCTAAGTATTGAGTACTCTGGTGCGTTACGATCCATCTGGTTCCTTACCACAACTCCTTCGTTATATATATATGTGTATGTGTGTGTATATACACACACATACATATCCATGTGTATTTATAACTGTGTATGTCTGTGTGTGAATGTGTGAGTATACACACACATCCATGTGTATTTATAACTATATGTGACTTTACATATGGGTATGCACACTTTTCTATTTTATTATTTATTTATTTACAATAAATCATAGAATTCCTTATATGTAGGAGCGGGTGGTTTCTTGGAAATAAAGCACCAACATTTTAATTTACTGAAATTATATATTATGTTTGTACAATTTAATATGCCGTATATAAATAATTGTTTCTACTTTTTGGCACAAGGCCAGCAATTACCCAGTGCATTACTGGTATTTTATTTTATCGACCCCGTAAGGATGAAAGGCAAAGTTGACCTCGGCGGGATTTGAACTGAGAATGTCAAGGGCCATAACTCTATGTATCAAAGCATGGCGTCCGACCCTCTACTGATACTGCCAATCCACCGATATAAATAATACTTGTGTATAAGTCGCATCTTTTCCAATATAAATATAATGTTAAAACCCTTTTGATGCCAAACCAACCAAAACCACAACAATTCTATGATGAAAACCCTCTTGTTTTTAAACCATTCATATTTAAATAAAAATAATGTTATGGAAGAATATCTCTGGTAAGCTATGTACTGAACACCAGCTTAATAATTCCTTCAAATTGTTGACTACTTATAACATTCATTGAAAAACATAAAAATATGGAAATAAGGATTTGTAGGTCCAGTAGTTAAGTTACACACACATACATGAGTAAATACCCCCCTCCCCACCTTCAATGATGACCATGGGATTTTCACCTAAAAAGTTCCCATCCAAGGCACAAGTCCAGGCAAGGTTGTTCGTGGAACATCAACAGACATCCATGCATACAGGTCTCCCCTCTCCACATCACCGTTGTAGTCCAAAGGCCGATACAGCTTGGCAACCAGTGACATTGCAACTAATTTCTACAGCTGAGTGAACTGGAGCAATGTGAATTAAAGTGTCATCCTCAAGGGATGTAACTATACCACAAAGCAAGTTGTCCGACATTCTACAGATACTGCCGTCTATCCACCGCCTTCATGCCTTAACAAATAATAAAGTCCATAAATCTAGTCTTTCAGGTAGTTTGATAATTCATTTTGAACACTGATGGTCAATGAGAAGAGCAACAAGTATAGCAAAGCTCTTCAAGGAAATAATCTTGTTATCATTGATAATGAAATACTCTCCTCCACCTCAATAATATTGTTATAAAATGAAGAATGAGATAAACTGGAAGTGTTTAAATCTAGATAGAATCTTAGGTAGTAGAGTTAATCTATCATCCAATTTAACACCTGAGTGACTTTAGTAGAGTCCATTCTGCTGAAAGCATTCAGGCCAGGTTTGGGGATTTTGAAGATAACCTCGATCCTCCCTCCACCAGTTTCAGAGGCCCAGAAAAAGATTATAAGCACCTACCTTCCCTCTATAACTACACCAAGTGTTTTAAGATAATTTTCCCTGTGGCTTAGGGGTTAGAGAATTGAATCAAACTTGCAATCATGAGGTTGTGAGTTTGATTCCCAGACTGAGTGATGTATTATGGCCATGAGCAAGACACTTTATTTTACATTGTTCTTTCGGCCAGGAGTTATGACTGGTAGAAATTGCAAAACCAATGGAAATACTGTTTGGTCCAATTTGACGAGTTACACCCCACTTGCAGTTTGGGATCTTGTTGATCAATTTATCCATTGTTAAAGCAAAGGTTAGCCTTGCAAGCTTCATGCTCATCTTGGGTTCCTTTTTAAAGCAATGTTTTATGGCGAGATGCCCTCCTTGATAGGGCAAAGCAGAGAAGCTTATCATGAACCCCTCTCTCTCTACACACACAGACATACACACCACAAAGGTAATACGTGCTTTAGCAGGGAAAGTGTCTCAAAATGCTTATTATTGTTGTTAAAGACATGAATTGTGCTCCTCTTGTTTGTGTTGGAGCTCCATCAGTTCTGATGATGAGCATTCCAGTTGTTCAAACAATGAAACAATCTGCTCACAAAATTAACATGTAAGTGGCCGAACATTCCACAGATATGTGCCACTTAATGTAGTTCACATGGAAGTTCACCATGACACAGTGTGTAACAAGGCTGGTACTTTGAATTACAGCTAAAACTCATTTTAGACTGGTGCAACATGAAATAAAGTATCTTGTTTAAGGACAGAGAGTGCTACCAGGAATTGAACAAACAACTTTATGATCTTCAGTCAAACACTCCTAGGCAGTAAGCCATGAGCCTTCACTATGCTCATCTTAGCTGTGTAGATAATACCTGGGGTACTAACACGTTCTTTGTAACATCAAACAACATTTTGAACTCACAACATTACGAACTTCAGCCAAACACTTCTAACCACTAAGCCATGCACCCTCATTGTGCTTGTCTAACAGCGTAGATAAGATCTGAGGTTCTAACAAGATAGAGAATAGCTTTCTGTAACATCAAACACCATTTTGATAGGTGATATTGTGAAATAATCATACTATTGTTGTTAATCTACCATTATATGTTACATTTCATGTGTATATGTGTGTGATTGCATATATGTATGTGTATGTATGTGTATGGTATGTCTGCGCATGTGTGCATATGTACAAGTGTGTATGCATATTTATGTGTGCATGTGTGTGATATATATATATATACTGTATATGAGTATGTGTGTATATGTATATGCATTGTATGTATGTCTGTATATGTGTGCGATATGTATATATATATATATGTGTGTGTGTGTATTTCCTTCCTTACATCTATGGATTGGCAGCAGAGTTATTCCAGCAGACAAAATGCCTGCAGTATTTCATTACAGCCATTTACATTGAGAGTTCAATTTTGCCTTTCATGTGTACAAGGTCAATAACATAAAGCAGCAGTCAAGTACCAAAGTTGATCTAATATTCCTCATATAAAGCAACACAGATGTGAATTGAATTAGAATAATACAAGAAGTATGCTGGAGTGATTAGAACATTGGGTAGGATGCTTTGTTGTATTCATTCTAGCTCTCTGTACTCTAAGTTCAAAACCTGTCATGGTCAATTTTGCCTATCACATCTTTTCGTCATTGATAAATAAAGTACCAATCTAATACTGGCCTAATGGTTAGAATGTTTGGCATATGGTCATAATGTCATCAATTCGATTCCTGGACAAGCTGTTGCATGTTTATTTCATGTTGCTCCAGTACACACAGCAGTAGCTTGGGAGTTAAATCTGTGATAGACAAGTGTCTTGTCCAAGGAGTCTTGTACTCTCAGTCGCTTAACATCAAGGAAACTGGAGATATGCATTGGTCTGATGAGCCTTTGGTTTAGAACAGACTTTAACTAACTTAACCCTTCCTCTCTCTCTCTTTCACTGTAAGAAATCTGCTGTGTTGACTCTTGGAAAGGGATGGGTTCTTCCAAGTTTAAAATGCCACTACAGTACCCCTATGACTCCATCAAGAATGATGGGACCATACATACATAAAAAAGAAGAGAAGGTGGGCGAGAAGAAGATGGTTGATTTAGAATGGAATAGATTGGACTTCTGTCAGGTTTGAACCATCATCATCATTCATTTAACATCTATCTTCCCTGCTATCAAGGCTTGGACAAGTGATCAACAGAATGGCCTACTCATGAAATTAACATGTAAGTGATTGAGCATTCCACAGATATGTGTATCATAAATGTAATTCTCAGTATGTAACAAAGCTGGCACTTTGAATTACAATTCATCTTATATTATAGTTTACGTGGCTGAGTATTCCATAGACACATGTGCCCTTATTGTAATTTTCAGGGAGATTCTGCATGACAGTGTGTGATAAAGAAGGCCCTTTGAATTATAGGCATAGTCAATATTTTTTTTATTATAGTGTAAGTGGCTGAGCATTCCACAGATGCATGTATCTTTAATATAATTCTCAGTGCAGTCTTCTCTCCTGCACACTACATCTGATTCTTCTTATACTCAGCTTTTTTCTCAGCTCATTCATGCTTTGTTATACAATATTAATATGCTTAGATGACAAAGCATGGATGGGCTGAGAGAAAAGCTGGGGATAAGAGGAATTAGATATAGTGTGCAAAAGAGAAAGAAGACTGCACTGATATGGACATGTAATGTTCATTGGGTGAAGAGGTGCCAAGAAATCCCAGTTGAATGAAGCTTTGGTAGAGGGAAACCAAGGAAGACCTGGGCAGAATTTGTGAGAACTGATCTCAAATCACTAAATCACTAAAGTTTACAGCGGAGATGAAGGACCACAATCAGAGGAAGGATGCTGTGCTGCTCAGAGCTCCCTATCCTGTCTAGATAGAATTTAGAGTCGATTGTGCAGCCTTGTTGGAGATGAGCTCTTATTATCTCTCAAACAACTCTCTCAAAGATGTGATGCCACAAACCTGGCATTACTCTTTCACTATTTCTATGGGAAATGCTCTTTAGTACCCAAAACCAAGACTTTCTCTGCTACGACATGTCTTGCTAAGCCCATTGAGGCAAACCATCCACACTTTTTTCATATTTCTAACATTAGACATAAGTTTCATTCCTAGAACAGTATCTCTATAGAACAAACTGCTTAGGGATTGCTTTCTTTGTGGCTACAATATTGACCTTTTTAAGAAAAGGGTCAATAAGTACCTCTCCATGTCATAATTTCATCCAAACTACCAATTCATTCATTTTCATGCTTATAGAAATCACTCTTCCATTCCTCTCATCAACCTGTTCTACATGCTCATTCTGTTATGTAACTCATAACCTTGAGTGGCTTTAAAGCCTTGTTATCTGATGACCTTTAGCACATAAAAATAAATAACTGTTTATATAACTGTTTAAATAACTGTAAATAATAATTGTTTATATTCAACTAAAAGCCTTCCATCATGATTTTATGTAAGAACCTTTGTTAAGTTATGTTTCAAACACCTACTTAACAATGAGAAAGTTTGTTATATTATTACTAGGTGGATTGGCAGTATCAGTAGAGGGTCGGACACCATGCTTTGCAGCAAAGAGTTACGGCCCTTTACGATCTGAGCTGAAATCCCGCCGAGGTTAAATTTACCTTTCATCCTTACGGGGTCGATAAAATAAAGTACCAGTAATGCATTGGAATAATTGCTGGCCTTGTGCCCAAAGTAGAAACAATTATTACTAAATCCCTCCAAATTCTTGATTATTTTCAAAATGATTTGAAAATCGTAAGCAGTGTCTTTCATTAGAAATATGGTAATGAAAGGGTTAATTGTGAAGAAAGGAGTGTGATTAAAATATGTATCAGTTATGTACCATAGGTGATGCACTAATTAATTATAATTCCTCAACATATGAATTTGTGAACTTGCAATGTTAATGTGTGAAAACGACAAAGCATGGACGAACTGAGGGAGAAACAGGGTATAAGCGGAATCAAAAGTAGTGTGCAGGAGAGAAGACTGTGCATGAATGATAATTGCAGGATGGAGTGCCATATAATCCCAGTGGAATGAGGCTGCAGTAGAGGAGGACGAAAGAAAACCTGGAATGAAGTGGTGAGAGCTGATCTCAGATCACTAAAGCTCACAGAGGAATTGAATAAGGAACGTGACAAGTGGAGAGATGCTGTACTGAGAAGGACCCGTTCAACCCATGCAAGCATGGAACAACGGATGTAAAATGATGACTATGATGATGAGTAAATATGTCAGGACAAAATGTCTAGTCATATTTAATGATGGCCTTTTATGTTCTCAGTTCAAAACAGAGTGGTACAGATAAGGTACAGCCATCACTCATAATTAAGTGAGGCCCTGATTACTTCAAATATTATGGTGTCTCCTTATATAAAGTTTAGCAAAAGATTTTGGGGGAATGACATACATTTAATTTGAATAAAATGGTGCCCTTTTCGCTTGATGCTCTAAGCATCTGGTTATTTTGCTTAACAGTTATTCCAGCCCTGAATAAGCCCTTGTTAAGGGTTCTAGGTGCCCATGCAGTCATAAGCAGACACAGCCTTCTTCTTGACTCCTCATCAACTATAACCCAATGAAACATCTAATATGACAGCTGAAAATAGAAAGAATGTTATATCATAACTGAAATGGTACTTTCTTTATCAAACTTGAAAGGATGAAAAGTAAAGTGGGTTCAGCAGGACTTGAATTCAACAACATTGAGTCAGAGCAAATATCCAACAGTAACAACTTTTCCAAATTGATTAGCAGAGTACAATATTAAAATAACCACACAGAAAACAAATATAAATATATGATTAATGACTTTTAACCCTTTAGCATTTACATTACTCTACATTTACTATTATATTTTCATGGTCAAGTCTTTATTTCACATAATTATGTCACATAATATCAAATCTATGAGATTTTTATATTATTTATTTTGAGAACAATACCTTAACATCAGTATAAGTGGCCGGTTATGGCTGGTTTGAACAGAAAGATGCAAGAGAATTCTGACTGGATATGGACGGTTTAAATGCTAAAGGGTTAAATATAACAGTGAGGTGTCGGAATTGACAAGATCCCAGAACACATTTGCTTATTGAGTGGAGTGGAACTTGTCAAATTGCACCAAGGAAACAACATTTCCATTGCTGATACTATCTACTGGTCGCAACACCTGGCAGAAGGAGTAATGTGAAATAAAGTATCTTGCTCGAGGACATAACGAATTGCCTAGCCTGGGAATCAAACTTACAACCTCAAGATTGTGTATCCAAATCTCTTACCACTAAACCACATGCCAAATAAAAGTTTCGGCAGTCTAATCCTATGACATTGGCCTTGCCTACTATAAAGAAGCAGCAGTACACATCAACATCACTACATTCTGAAGATGGGACTATAAAGGTATAGAAACATTGATAATGTTTAGGGAACTTTACTAAACAAACCAAAAGACTTCATAGAAGAAAAAGGAAAAGCCTTGATGAAAATGATAAAACTAGGACAGCCATTTATTCAATACACCAAGTATATATATATATATAATATATATATATATATATAATATATGTAGGAGGTGAGTTTTATTGTAGAACAATAAAGCAATGCAGATATCGGATAAGTAGCACTCAAATAATATATATATATATACTGTAAATGTGGTGATGTTAAGAAGCGCATCCAACTGTAAAAAAACCTGCCAGAGACGCTTCCGTGCGAGTGAGACATGGTCTCCCGACCATTCCTGCATCAAATGGAACAAAACCGTCTAACCCATGCTAGCGTGGAAGATGGACGCTAAACGATGATGATGATATATATTATATATATATATATATATATATATATATATATATATATATATATATATATGTATAAAAAGTAGTTTAGATGAGTTGATAATACAACCATATAAGGCAAAGACTAATTTAAAGCTTAAATGTGATTTTATAGTCCACAGTAAGATTGGTAAATGACAGTTCAGAGTTGAATACTGTTAGTAAATTTCCAGTCAAAGTAGTTTTACATCACAGAGCATATATAAAAGGAATAAAAATAACCAGTATTAAATTACATTATTTAATAGATTTATGAACATTTCTATTAATACAGTAGGAAGTACCATTTTATTCCCCTGTACTAAAAGTTGCTTACGTTTTTAAAATGGATATGTTCGGACATGTGGTTGGTAAATAATTATGTTTATTATATTGTTTAATGATTCTGAGGAATTCAGTACAGAGGAATAAAATGGAACTTCCTACTGTATTGAAAGTTGCGTTCGTAAATCTATTAAATAATAATTGTTTCTACTTTAGGCACAAGGCCAGCAATTACCCAGTGCATTACTGGTACTTTATTTTATCGACCCTGTGTAATTTAATACTGGTTATTTCTATTCATTATACATACATATATATATATCATCATCATCATCATTCAACGTCTATCTTCCACGCTAGCATGGATTAGATGGAAATTGTCCCACTTGAGGCAAGATTGATTGGGTGACCGTGTCTCGCTCTATAGGACTGTATCTGGCAGGTTTTCTACGGCTGGATGCCCTTCCTAACACCAACCACATTTACAGTGTAGACTGGGAGCCTTTTTACCATGTTTCCTACACGGCCACTTTACAGCATGCATTGTGTTTTTTTTTTCGTATATATATATACATATATAGGTTTGGCTGTACAATGGGAAAAACAAAACTATATACATGGCTACAGTGATAAGTGCCTTTAAGCATGAAAATCGTGGTCCTTGATTCATAGTAAAAATAATAATAATAATATGTGTGTGTGTGTGTGTATATAAATATATATATGGAGGCACATGGCTTAGTGGTTAGAGCATTGGCCTTGCAATCGAAAGGTTGTGAGTTCAATTCTCAGACCGGGTGATGTGTTGTTTCCTTGAGCAAGACACTTTATTTCACATTGCTCCAGTTTACTCAGCTGTAGAAATGAGATGATAGGGACTGGGTTCCCTATCATTCCACTGCAAAGTGGACGTGTAGGCGCCACGGCAAAAAAGCACCCAGCACTCACTGTAAATGAGGTTGGTGTTAGGAAGGGCATCCAGCTGTAGAAATCAAGCCAAAATCAGTTCTCGTCTCACCCTTGCAAGCAGGGAAAAGCGGACGTAAAATGAAATGAATGAAATGAATCATCAATTGTTTCCTTGTTAGTAAGGAAACAGTTGAGAAAAATGCTCAGTACACACTGTTACGTGGTGGGCATTAGGAAGAGCATCCAGCTGTAAAATATTACGCTCAAAACAGCATATGAGCAAGACATGGTCACCTGATTTGTCTTGCCTCACAATGTGACAACCTGTCTAACCCATGCAAGTGTGGATGTTAAATGGTGATAATGATGATAATGATGATGATGAAGATGTCATGGTTGTTTATGTTTTGTTATATACAAAATAAATAAAAGTACTCAATACAGCTATTATATTAGAAATAAATAGATTCTAGTGATGTATATACAAATATGGTAATTGAGGTTATAATGGAATACCTGTTTATACAGCTAGTCTTTCAAACAAATAATGCATATACCTGCACTGACAAGGCTGGCTGCACAAGATGCTTTAGGCATGGATTTGTAATTCAAGCTGGTACCACCACAACCACCAAAACCACCCACTACCACCATCATCTCACACACAATATATATAGATAGAAAAGTCAATTTGGGAACTACTAGATAGCCAATTTAAGAGAGGATTGGTAGATGCCCTGTCAATGACAACCACACAACGTATTTCTCAAATGGCCCAGCAGACCACCTAGTTATAAATAAGTACAGAAGAGTGGGAACAGTTCAGCAATATTTGAGCTGAACTGTAAATGTTAAAATTCTGTTAACATGCAGTATTCACTTCAACATTTTTTCTTGTAGAACACAGTTGATTTATGAAACCTCAGTTCACTTTTTCCCCATTTTCTAGGGGTACTTTATCTGATTTTCTCAACTATAATTTATACTGATCAACTACTGTTTTTATGGTTATTTGCATTGAGAGGCACACATTTCATTTTTCTTGTAGGCATGGCTTTGGGAAGGAAAGGCCCTACAAAGCTAATTTACTCTAAATAATACACATCAGCAGAATGGTTAGGGCATTGGATTAAGTGCCTTGGTATTTGATCTGGCTTTCTTTGCTCTAAGTTCAAATCTTGGTGAAGTTGACTTTGCCCTGTTCATCCTTTTGAAGTCAACATTACATCCTTTCAGAGTTGACTTACTCCTTTTAATCCTTTTGGGGGTCGACTTTACCGTTACATGCTTTTGGAGTCAACTTTGTCCTTTTCGTTCTTTCGGAATCAACTTTGCCTCTTTCATCCTTTTGGGGTTGACTTTGCCCTTTTCATCCTTTCAGGGTTGACTTTGCTTTTTTCATCTTTTTAGGGTCAACTTTGTCCCTTGCAAAGTCAACTTTGCCTTTCATCCTTTCGGAGTCAACTTTGCCCTTTTCATCCCTTTGAGGTCAACTTTTCCCTTTACACCCTTTTGGGTAGACTTTGCCCTTTCCATACTTTCAAGGTTGTGAGTCTGATGAATTGTTAAAGCATTAGGAAAGATATCTTGTTATTTCTTCCACTTTGGAACACTCTGAGTTCAAATTCCACCACCTGTCACCAGAAAAGTGGTGACACTTCTGCCAAGATTTGTGACTGATAAATCATATCAGCAACAGAAAGACTAACACTGGGAACATATTTTTCTTCAGCTGAGATAAGTATGGTTTTTTTTCGGGGGGTGGGGGGTGGGGGGTTACACTACATGAAGAGAAATGAAAACCAAAGTCGACTCTGATGGGATTTGGACTCAGAGTATGAAGAGATATAACTCTATTGTATGGCTGGTACGTTCCTTATTTATTGATCCAGGATGAATGAAAGCCAAAGTTTGCTCCAGTGGGATTTGAACTCAGAATACAAGGATATGTAACTAAACACTGCAAGACATTTAGTCAAAGACTACCATTTCTGCCACTTCCCTCAATCCTCAGTACATTCAAATATTAACAATAATCAAATACCAATTAATAATAGATGAATGAACTTTAAAAGCAATATGATAAATATTGACTGACAGATTAATCAGTACAGAGGAAACTGTTTATTATAATCACTTATGTTATCAGCTGGTTATTGCATTTGGCAGGGGAAAAATCCAACCTGAGAAAGAACTGTACATTGTGTATATATTATATGTAATATGTATATAATATATGTAATACTAATGTAACCAACTACAGAGTACATTGTATATATATATATATAGAGAATTCACAAGAATCAAAGCTATGTTCAAAGCATTTATTCACTTACAATTGTTTCATCCAAACCTAGGCTTGGAGTCTTCGGTTTTATTACATACAAAAAATACCTTACCACTACAACCTCAATAATACTCTTACTTACCCGCTTAAAGTGCTTGTATTACATGTAACACCCTGCCACACAATAATCATATATAAATGAGACACACATGCATGCCCCACGTGTAACTACCGCAAAACAATAACTACTACATCTGACTAACAAACTATCCTCTTGCATTATCTATGTTAACTGCCGAATGTATTTTAATTTTGTTTTAATTTTAATTTTGATTTTGATTTTGAATTTGAATTGCTATACAGAAATAATATAATATAATATATGTCACTCCACTGTACATCAATATATACATATGTATCTGTATGTCTCTTGCATTGGAAAGGAGGTCAATTATGTGTACAAACATTGAAAAATGCTCCGAAGACTCCAAGCCTAGGTTTGGATGAAACAATTGTAAGTGAATAAATGCTTTGAACATAGCTTTGATTCTTGTGAATTCTATATAACTGCTCTGTAGAACAACTGATGTTATTACATTGAGCTATTTATCTTACTGGGAATAAGGTAGTAATAAATTACTGACCTTCACTGTTTAGGGTTTAAAATATATATAACTATAAAAAGTTTTAGTATATTCATAACCATAAATAGTATCCTTAATATTATATATATATAATTGTTTCTACTTTAGGCACAAGGCCAGCAATTACCCAGTGCATTACTAATACTTGCTGGCCTTGTGCCTAACGTAGAAACAATTATATATATATATATATATATATATAATATTAAGGATACTATTTATGGTTATGAATATACTAAAACTTTTTATAGTTATATATATGTTAAACCCTAAACAGTGAAGGTCAGTAATTTATTACTACCTTATTACCAGTAAGATAAATAGCTCAATGTAATATATATATAATATATATATATATATATATATAATATACATATAATATATATGTAATATATATATAATTGTTTCTACTTTTTGGCACAAGGCCAGCAATTACCCAGTACATTACTGGTACTTTATTTTATCGACCCCGTAAGGATGAAAGGCAAAGTTAACCTCGGCGGGATTTGAACTCAGATCATAAAGGGACATAACTATGCTAGAAAGCATGGCGTCTGACCCTCTACCGATACTGCCAATCCACCGCCCTAATATATATATAATGAAATACCAATATATCCAACTATGTTTATTGTATATATATATCAAATGAAATACCAATACACTCAACTATAGTGTACATTGTGTGTTTGTGTGTGTATAATATATATATATATATATATATATATATATATATATATATATATATATATATATATATATATATATATATATATATATATATATATATATATATATATATATATATATATATATATATATATATTATATATATATATATATATATATATATATATATATATGATATATATATATATATATATATATATATATTATATATATATATATATATATATATCATCATCATCATCATCATCACCGTTTTACGTCCATTCTTCCATGCTAGCATGGGTTAGACAGGTTGTCCTGTTGTGGGCAGTGTCCGGTCGGCTGACCTTGTCTTGCTCATACGGGAACTGATTGTGGCTTGATTTCTACAGCTGGATGCCCTTCCTAACACCAACCTCATTTACAGTGAGTGCTGCGTGCTTTTTTGCCGTGGCACCTCCACGACCACTTTACAGTGTGGGCTGGGTGCTGTTTTGCCGTGGCACCTCCACGACCACTTTGCAGTGGGAGGGTGTGGGGGCATATTGTCTATATGCTTCAGCTTTGGCTTGTACCCGTGGGGGATCGGGTCTACTGTATTACTGCGTGACGCCAGAGGTCACGGTCATGTGTCATCGCCTTTGAGATGTATAATTGGGTAATATATATATATTATATATATATATATATATATATATATATATATATATATATATATATATATATATATATATATATATATATATATAGCAAATGAAATATAAAAATACCAAACTAGAGTGCACTTTGTAAATATATATCAAATGAAATACCAATATATCCAACTATACTGTACATTGTTTATATATATATCAAATGAAATATCAATATACCTCACTATCAGTAAACTGTGGCGTCAGACTTAATCTCATCTGGGACAACATATAATTACTGAGGCTTGACAAGTTTCCTTATGTTAATATCATGCTTGGGAGAATAATTGCTGGGGAAGGAAGTGAGGAAAGCTAGGATTACAAGAGGAGAAACTTGGCCTGCATCTCTGAGAACAACTGTTATATCCTTGGCTTAATGTCATCAGCTGGTTATTTTTATCAAAACTAGTGGGTTCCAAATACACTTAGAGCACTGTTATATCCTCTACTTAATGTTACTAGCTGGTTATTATCAGTATTAGTGGGTTCGCAAAACACCCAGAATTGATACACCCTCTGTTTAATGTTATCAAAATTAGTGGATTCCGAACACACTCAGGATATTGCTATTTAATATCCTCTGCTTAATTCTATCAGCTGGTTATTGTTATCAAAATTAATGGGTTCCAAACAGGCTCAGAATATTGCCATACCCTCTAATAAAGGCAAAAGAACCGCAATGTTTTGGGGGAAGGGGAAAGTCAATTAAATCGACCCCAGTTTGTAACTGGTACATTATTTTATCGACCCCGTAAGGATGAAAGGCAAAGCTAACCTCGGTGAGATTTGAACTCAGAACATAAAGGGCTGTAAATCTATGCCGTGAAGCATGGTGTCTGACACTCTGCCGATTCTCTGTTATCAGCTGTTTATTGTTATCTTGGAAGTGAATAGAAAGCCAAGTAAACTAATGGGATGCAACCTCATAGAAAGCTAGGTAAACTAATGCGATGTAATCTCATAGAAAGCTAGGTAAACCTCTACGAAAGTGAACAATATCTATAAGAGGAAAAGTTGAAAAACAGGGTGTATAGGCAGATCAAGAGAGTTTGCAAGCATGAGTCTGTGAAAAGAATAGTTGGTTAGAATAGTTATTTTAGATTTTAGGTGTATATCCCAGACCGCCTATGGTGATAAATCCCCATGGTATATTTTTTGGAAAAATAGTGTTATCTCAGTTAACGTTCGGAAATGGAACATATCGATGTGGTTTGTAGGGTGCGGATATGATAAGGAGAATCGACCTGTTACAAGGCGATATAATTGGAGTACATCATCCCTCATATGAACTATCATACATGTAAGGCTGCACCACTGCTAACCAACTATTCTTTTCACAGACTCATGCTTGCAAACTCTCTTGATCAGCCTGTACACCCTCTTTTTGCACTGCTTGTGCTTTGATGCATCTATGCTTTGCTTTGTCTTATATTTTGGGGGGGTTTCCGGGCTTTTTGTTCCTTTATTGTTTTGTATTTTTATATTTATCTCTTTTCTTGTCCCTGTATTTTTGTACTTTTTATAATTATTTTTTAATTATTTTTTTATTGTTTCTGATCATGTTGAGTAATACCCTCACTCATCCCTTGCTGCCCTCTCCCAACCTCTTTATCATATATTGCACCATTTAAGTGATAAATCCTTGGTGTAAGTTTTAATTTTTAATTTTTAAATTTTTAAGACATTTTATGACATTATATGCATCATGTATTCTGTCTTTTTCCATATAGCGTTGGCCTCGGGACCCCCCTGCTGGTCCTTTAACCTTGTTCTGGTGACGCAGCTTGATAGAGCATGTAACTACTGATATACTCATGTTTATAGGCTCTGATGATTCCTGCCATGGTGTATGGATGAAACACTGTTAGCTAATAAAACAATATATTTCTAAGCACTCTTTGGTTATTCCTATAACTATAACGGCTCTGTAGTATACTAGTTATCCTACATTGAGCTAAAACCAAGGGCAATATATCTGCATGTCTGGGCATATTGATATATTTGTCAACGAAATATATATACACATATATATATATATAAATCAACTTGTTAGGAAAAAACAGACAAGGCATGATTAGAAAAACTTATTTAATTATACATTCTAACACATGTTTCATCATTGAGTTACATCACAAAGTCTACAAGAGCTGTTTAAAGATATTAACTGCTCTAATCACTCCCTGTCAATACATCATTACTCAACGAATCCTCAAAGAATAAATACAATATTTAGAATTTCAAGTGATACTAGTATCAAAGATAATAAGAGGAAGAATTGATAAGTTGACCTATGGGCTTCCAGCAATTTTTGTTACTACATAAAAGAGATATGTCATTAGCTGAGAAATAGTTAATCGATAGATCAAAGAGGATTGTGTAAGTGATGGGAGTAGCTATTGTGGTAAAAAATAAACAGGCCATAAATTCATTAATTTCAGTAGTATCAGCATGACAGTTACAGATAAGGATGAAGTTGAAATAGTGGAATTGGTATCACTCGTCTATGTAATAAAACTGGCTATTTGAAAGAGATAGAAATAGAGAAATTTTGTGAAAAATTTTCTAGATATTATTCTCAACCTTGATTCTAACCTGTTTGAACCTTACCATAAAAATAATTGTTTCTACTTATGGCACAAGGCCAGCAATGACCCAGTGCATTACTGGTACTTTATTTTATCGACCCCGTAAGGATGAAAGGCAAAGTCAACCTCGGCGGGATTTGAACTCAGATCGTAAAGGGACATTACTATGCTGGAAAGCATGGCGTCCGACCCTCTACCGATACTGCCAATCCACCGCCATAAAAATTCACTTACCATAAAAATTAGCTGATACTCCATTCACCCTAAATCCATAATAAATTCCATCACCAAGTGTATATCACTTAGAATCTTCAGACTTTCAACCTCTGTAGATACATTTAATGCACATGTGGATTATCACAATGTGGCACTATGGAAGGCTGGTTAAGAGAAAGGAATAGATTTTATTTCTAATATTAATGACGTTCAACAACATTACCAATTTCCGAAACACTTCAGAACAAGGAGGAATACGCCGCCATAAATTGGGTTGAAACATTAATCCCATAACCTAATTCAGAAAACATACTAGTTGAAACAATGGATTAATCTTGAAAAAGTTCCCTGGCTGGTAAAATACCTGAACAATCCCGAAGCAAATCATACCTATGGTATAATCCTCCATACAACAACTTAGTTAAGACTAAATTACCGTATATATTTTTCAAAATACTAGATAAGCAAATTCCGCCATCTCATAGATACCCCAAAATTTTAAACAGGAAAACAGTCATACTATTATACTCAACTACAATGAACTTAGAAAGATTCATAGGAAGACTAAATAATAAGTGCTTCCAAGAACAAAATAACAGTACTCTAAACTATAATAATAATAATAATGAAATTATTGTGTACAGCTCATCAAAGGTGCATGTATAGTACAACTCATCAAAGGTGCATGTATAGTACATAGAATAATATACAAATGTCAGGGAAGTGAATAGTGTATGAGTCATGATATACATGTGTGTGTGTGTGTATGGAGGGGGAATATTAGGTGTAGCGTTGGCGAAACTCAGGAAGCATGGAGGTTTTAAATGATGCAGTGTCTCGACAGCTAATAACTGATGCAAGTAGTTTGTTCCATGCTTCAGCAACTCTGAGTGTGAAAAAATGTTTCTGAAAGTCATGGGAGCTGTGCTGTTTTCTGACTTTGTTGGCATGCCCACGTGTGTTAGACACATGGAAATCAAAAAGGTACTCAGGGTGGTTGTTGGCAAGATGGTTAATAATTTTGTAGGTGTTTACCAAGTCAGTTGCCAGACGTCGGAGTTTCAATGTATCCATACTCAGGGAAGCAAGGCGTTCAGAGTATGGTAGATGCCTGATGGAGGGTATTCGCTTGGTTGCACGTCTCTGAACAATTTCCAGGCGGTCAATGTTCTGAGCAAGATAGGGATTCCAGACTGGTGATGCAAATTCTAAGTGTGGCCGCACCATAGCTATATACAGCTTTAAATAGATAGCTGGAGAGCGGCTGACAAAGGTCTTGCTGAATGATGCTAAGTCACCCTCAGCCCTCTTGACAATTTTAGAGATGTGCTTCGCCCAACGCAAATCGCTGCTGACAGTAATGCCCAGGTCACGTTCACAAGAAGACTTCTTGATATAAGTGTTGTGGAGGGAGTATGTGGACGCTGGGTTTTTACTCCCAAAATGCATGGTGGTACACTTGTCCACAGCCAGCTTGAGTTGCCAGTCCGTGATCCATTGTTGCATGGTGTCCAGGTCAGATTGCAGGCAAGATCTATAGTGTTCAGGATCTGTCCTTTTTATCTCAAGGTACAGCTTGATGTCATCTGCATATTTCAGTACTGTGGCATTCTTTAAGTTGGCATCTATGTCATTAATATATGCCACAAACAAAAGGGGGCCAAGAACAGATCCCTGTGGTACAGCAGATGACATCTCATATGGTGAGGAATGCTGTCCTAGAACCGTGACTACCTCTCTTCGACTGAGAATGAAAGACTTCAACCAGTTAAAAAGATCATCCTCCATACCCATTGCAGAGAGTTTTGCTATAAGTCTTTTGTGTGGCACAGAATTGAAATCTTTAGCAAAGTCAAGGTAAACAACTTCCACCCATGAGCCGCCATCAGTGATCCGGGTGATGTCTTCAAGAAACTCGATAAGTTGATCACAGCAGCTGGAGTTAGGGATAAATCCAAATTGTGAGAGCCGGATAAGACTGAGAGTTCCAGAAGTTTCAAAGTGTTTCTCTGACACAGGATTATAATTAAATAAGTTTTTCTAATCACACCTTGTCTGTTTTTCCTCACAAATTGATTCATATGTACTCCGTGAATTATTGGAACCTGTCAAATACTCATGGATTAACACTTGGAATATTATATCTCAGGACTCAATTATACACATTGACAAAACTATTTGATAAACTGCTTCTTCATTAATAGTTGCATAATCACTCCACAAGTTTGATTTTACCAACAAAAAGTGAAAACTACCTTATCTTCATATATATATATATATATGTATAACGAAGGAGTTGTGGCAAGGAACCAGATGGACCATAACACACCAGAGTACTCAATACTGAGTCCAGAAATAGCCGTTGAAACGGCTTGAGCTCTGCTGTCAGGGTCATACATTTTCCTATATATATATATATATATATATATATATATATATATATATATATATATATATATACATATATATATATATATATATATATATAGGAAAATGTATGACCCCGACAGCAGAGCTGAAGCCGTTTCAACGGCTATTTCTGGACTCTATCCCCTTCTGCTATGAATACTTTTGATTTTTCTTAACCTTGAGAGAACCTAATATCATTCTTCAGCTAAAACATCAACATACACACAAAAGTACTTATTTATTAGGGTCTTAAATATCACTACTTAGCCATATTAAATATATATTTAAACTCTACTTCGGTGTTGAGTATTATTTCTCATGTCCATCAATAATACAGGGCTATATATATATATATATATATTGTGATATTTAAGACCCTAATAAATAAGTACTTTTGTGTGTGTGTTGATGTTTTAGCTGAAGAATAATATTAGGTTCTCTCAAGGTTAAGAAAAATCAAAAAAAGGATTCATAGCAGAAGGGGATAGAGTTCTCTCCCTTACATTACTTGATGTGGTTTCATGTGGAATAGGATGTTAGGAGTTTCAGAGTTTTTTTTAATTAAAAAATTATATTTTCCGAACTCGTAGTGTGAGAGAACATATATGAGAGTCAGCCCTCCTGCCCATCTGAGATGTCAGTGACTCTGATTAAGTACTGATTTGGTCATTGATAACCTGTCCAACACTTGCTCACAGGGAAGACGGGCATGAAATGATGATATGTTCAAAACTGTACAATCTAAAACCGAGTAGAGATGTGGGCTTATATATTTATCTATTTATATAAATACCCACAACACATATTTTATAGGTACTCTATTCATACATCTATATACACTTGAGTAACTGTGGCTACTATAAATACACTCTGTTAAGATTTTACAATGTGCAGGGATGGCTAATGGCTTGACATCATTTTGGCAAGGCATTCAGTACTGTCAACATCTCTACCACCACCACCATCACTGTACTGTTACTACTACCATTACCACCACAACTAATACTACTACTGCCACCACCACTATTACCACCTCTCCTGCCAGTACTACAACTACTAGTACTACTACTACTACTATTACTACTACCACTACTACTACTACTGCAAAATGGAGAAGAGTACATCCGCTTGAGGCAGGAACCCCAGGAGGTGGAATGGCTGATGCTGACTGATGGAATGGTGTCATTAGTTGTTCTTCTTGGCAACACCAATTTGTCTGTGGGGCACAGCTGAGATATACCAGTCAGCAAATGGTCCCATCCTTTTTTATTTCTTCCTCTTTATTATTTAAAAAAAAAATAATTTCAATATTGTGTACTTCTATTTAACAATAAATTAAAATCCATTGAAAAATTATAATTGAACAAAAATTAGAATTTAAAAATTGCAAATCTATGTTCATATTCTTTTTAAGAATTTAGATGTGTATATAAAAAATGTAATGCCTGTTGATGCTTACATTTCTGATATTAATGTGACATTATCTCCCTGCTTTGACCAATCTATGACTTCAAAATGTGAAAAAAAATGTTAAATGAATAGATATAGCTAATATCATCATCATCATCGTTTTTACATCTGCTTTTCTATGCTTGCATGAGTTAGACTATATATATATATATATATATATATATATATATATATATATACATATATAGCATAAAAAATAGATCTTAAATGGTAATAATAATGGTTTCTGATTTAAGCACAAGTCCAACAATATTGGGGGAGGGGAAAGTCGATTAAATTGACCACAGTGAGTTACCGGTGCTTTATTTTATTGATCCCGTAAGGATGAAAGGCTAAGCTAACCTCAGCATGATTTGAATTCAGAACTTAAAGGCCATAACTATGCCACAAAGCATGTTATCCAATGCTCTACTGATACTGCCAATCCACTGCCCTTTTAAGTTTAATAATGTTTTGTCTTTTCCTTGGACAACATAGGTGGTGTGAAGAGGGGAAACTGGTATGCATGGGTGACTACTGGTCTTCCACAAAAGCACCTTGCCCAGGTTTGTACATTGAAGGGGAACTTATTCATGACCAATGGGCGCCTTTACCTTTTACCATTTATATATGCTGTCTTTCACTGAAATCAGTTCTATGAAACAAAACTACCCATTTTATTGGGTTCCTATTTAAATTCAAATCTTCCAACATAATCTTATATTAGAACAATATGTTAAGATACTATCTTAGTAATAAAATAATTAATAATTTTAGTAAATCCCTTTAAATTTTTCATTAATTAATTGAAACAGTGTATTTCATTAAAAAATGCCATCACATAAATGTTTTTTTTTTTATATCCCATTTCCTAACACAATACTCCTTGAAATAAAATTTGATGGTAACACAACATTTATGATTAACAAATGTTGAGGTTTCCTCTTACTAATGTACTCTTTATCTTAGAGAAAAAAATACTGGCTTTACATGGATCTGACACACACACACACATGCAAACACACACACACATACACACACACACAAGCATACACATGCAAACACACACACAGATGCAAACATGCACATACACACAAGCAGACACATACACATGAAAACACAAACATACACACACACAATCATATAAGCAAATACACATACACATGCCACCACATGTACACACACACAAAACCCCTTCATATTAATGAACATAGACATGATAAACTGATAAACACATAAATATATAAACATAAACATGACCCTTCCTCCACCTACACACACATATACATATAAATGAACATAGATGTGAACACAAACACACCCTAGCACAGATACATAAACACATTCATGTGCCTACACATACAAACACACACACATACATACACGCACATATAAATATAGACATGAACAGGCATACAGACATAGATACAAAAGCATACACATATCTATGAACACGTATATAGATATAGATGAACACAGCAATGAATACACATACACATACAAACACACATAAATGACATACAAATATATGAACACATGAGTTCTCACACACACACATGCATACATATACACATACACAAATATGCATGCACACAGACAAGTACAAGCTTACACATAGAAATATATGAACCACAAAACACACACATATACACACATGTGCATACATGTACACACAAACACGTATATACATACTCATGCATACATGTATACTTACACACACAAAAACAAATGTATAAACACTCATTCACACACACAAGTATACATGTACACACATATACACACATATACATACACATGCATACATGTACCCCCAGACACACGCGTATACGTACACACAAGCATATATGTACATATACACACATGCACACAAGCATACGCAAACACAGAAATATATGAAGCCAAAAGCATACATGCACATACATAAAAATAGACGTGTATCAACACCCATGCACTAACACACACAAGCATACATACATGCATAGACATACACACACACATATATATATGTATATACACACGCACATTACTTCCCACATGCATTTCCACATATATACATTTTTCTAGAATGTTTAGATAGAACAACAGAGTTTGTTGCGATGACGAACATGCATAAATCTTTTGTGATAAGAAAACATACAAGGTTTATATAACTGATAAATAATTGATGAGTGCTGGTGGTGGTGGTGATGTTGCTGGTAGTGGTATTAGTAATGGTGGTGTTGGTGATGTTGCTGGAGATGGTGATGGAGTTAATGGTAGGGGTGATTGTAGTGGTAGTGACAACGATGGTGAAGTTGTTAGTGATGAAGGTGGTGGAGGAGGTATTGATGGTGGTGGTAGTGGTGATGGTGTTGTTGGTGGTGGGGAATAGAAATAACACGATATGATAACAGTGACTTAATATGAAGTAGTAGATAGCATATTATAACATTATAACATGGTTAGAAGGAGCTAGCAGGTACACTGTATCCCTGCAGGTTGTAAGAGGCACCTAAAAGAGTTGGTGCCAGGTAGGGAAACCAACCCTAAAACATTGCCCCCCAAAGACCTCCATGTTGAGTATGATGATTGTCATGGGGACGTTAAGGTTAACCCCTACTTTGGTGGGGAAAATGGCCTTATAACGCATGGACGGATTAAGTTTGCATGGGGCCTTTGGCTGAAAATTTCATCAGACCCTTTGCTTATTGTTTATAGTAGAAAAAGATATTACTTTGGGACCCTATAAATATTGTAGACCTCTAGCTACAGCCCAATTATACCTCCCATTTATCTACCACGGACTGCACATATGAGGTTTGACGCTAGAGCTGTGAAATCTTGTATACATTAATTTGAACTCTTCTTATTAATAACTGCATTGTTTCTTTCCAGGGACTATGTTGAAAAATAAACATATGTAAAACACACATGTAAAGCATTTCACCAGCAACACAGTGCACCATTGTGGTTCTAACAGGAGAGACTATATATGCACATGGGAAAAAAGGCAAGATGCCATAGTTGGATTGTCTCTGATTATTGGTCAGTCAAGGCTGACCTGGGGTTAAACATGGTTAGAAAGAGGTAGCCTGTAGTTGAACACCTAAGAGGAAAATGTTATATTATATATTAAACACTGCACATAAGTAAAACATTGCACCAGTAAAACTGCAACATGGTGAAACAAATGACGAAAATGATCATGTTGGTGACATAACAAAAAGCACGCAGTCAACCCTCTAAAGTGGTCATGTTAGTGACATGACGAATAGCACCCCAATCAACTCTCTGAAGTGGTCGTGTTAGTGACATGACAAAAAGCACCCAGTCAACCCTCTGAAGTGGTCATGTTAGTGATACAACAAAAAGCACCCGGCCCATCCTGTAAAGTGGTCGTGTTGTTGATACAAGAAGCACTCGGTCCACCCTGTAAGGTGGTTGTGCTGATGACATGATGACAAAGTACCCAGTCTAACCTGTGAGTTAATTGTTTTGGTGCTATGATAAAAAACACCCAGACCACTCTGTAAATGTGGTTGGTGTTAGGAAGGGCATCTAGCCATAGAAGCCAGGCCAGAAACAGCTATGTATGAGCAAGACACAGTCACCTGATCTGACTTGTCTAAGAACGGGACAACTCATCTAACCCATGCTAGCATGGAAAAATGGACAGTGATAATTATGATAAGACATGTATATATAGGGAAAAGACAGGATGGTCATGGCTGGAACTTCTCTGATTATATTAAACACTATCAATCAAGTCTCTGTAACTGATGCAGCCAGTCATTGGGGTGCCACTTTAGATGTTTGCTTGTGAATCCATTATGGCATTTCAATGGGTTTTAGAAATGCATCTGGTCCCTTACTAAATTTAGCCTGCCACAATAAGCAGTTCTTGAAGTGTGGCTGAAAAATATCTCAGAGCCAAAGGTGAGTCAGGTGAGAATGGGTATACCCATCCATATCTAAGGATGCTGCTGCTAGCTAAACACAGTGTACCATTATGAAACCAATGACGGATACTGCATACACAGGGAAAATAGAATAAGGAAAGAGGGGAGTCACAACCCTTTTTAAGGCCTCCAAGACTGGTAGGAGAACCATAGCCCTTTTCGGGGTCTCCAGGTATAGTCGGAGGACATGACACAATAAATGTTATACAATGTAACACAATAAGTGTTATAACCCTTTTGCTACTAGCATTACGTCATTACTTCACTTCCCTGAGGATGTCTGTCTCTGTGTGTGTGAGAGAGAGAGAGGGGGGGGGGTCTGTGAGTTTGAATCCCTAAAACTCGAGAAGTACCCAACCGATTTTTTTCAAACTTTACATGTGTATTATGTTTCAGGGAGTGTTATGCACATAAAAAAATTAAACTTTTTGATCTAGGGCCCGCATTAGATGAAAAACTGCGTTTTTTAAAGCTTTTTAGGGGTTTTTTGAGGCGTTACGTCAGACCGATTTCCTTGAAATTGTAACTATGTATTAGTCAGTCTCTTCTTCATACTGTGAGCAAAGAAAATACAACTTTTTTTATTAGGTGAAAAACTTCATTTTTTCAGCTCTTTAGGGCTTTTTGGAGGTGTTACGTCTAGCTGATTTCCCGAAATTTCAAGGCATATTATGCACATTAAAAAAATTCATTTTCTTGATCCCCTAGGGCCCACATTAGGTGAAAACCTGCATTTTTCCTGCTTCATTGAGGAAAATCTTAAAGATTATCCAGCCATCGGAGTATTCGGTTTATTTTCTTTACATATTGTCCAGGCATGCAGTTTTTCCACGATTAGGTCTGTTGGCGGCCCGCGTTCCAAAATACCTTATCCCATGCAACGCCGGGTACCACTGCTAGTTTTATATAAAACACAAATAATTTTAGTAACTCCTTCAAACTTTTTCACCAATTAATTGAAATAGATTGAAAAGGGGTATAGTTAGTGTCCTTCCTCCGACTAGTTTCAGAGGCCTTGAAAAAAGGTATGGTTAATACTCTTCCTTCCACAAAGGTCATGGGTATTTCCCATCATCCCACCAGTTTTAGAGGCCCTGAAAAGATCATGGTTGCTATTCTTCCTCCCATTATTCTCGAAGGCCCTGAAAAGGGTCGTGGGCATTGCCTATCATCTCACCAGTCATGGCGGCCCTGAAAAAAGTCGTGGGTATTACCCATCCTCCCACCAGTCTTAGAGGACATGAAAAGGAGTATGATTAGTGCTCTTCCTCCCACCAATTATGGGAGCCCTGAAAAGGGTCATGGGTATTGTCCTTCCTACCATCAATCTTTGAGGCCTTGAAATGGGTTGTTGTCACTGCTCTTCCCTCATCAGTCTTAGAAACCCTAAAAAGAGCCATGAATGCTTCTTTTCTTCCCATCAATCATGGAAACCTTGAAAAGAGTTGTGGTTACTGTTTTTTCTTCTCTGGTTAAGTCATGAAATATAAAAAACATTTAGTTCATCCAATCAACAATGACCATATCTGCTTACATGTAAGTTATACCAGTAGATAAGTCACACCGATGAATATATCATGCTGGTAGATATACCTCTATTTTACATATAACATTTATAATAAACCATATATTTTGAATTGAGGCTTTGTGGGTCCAGTTGATAAGTTTTCACATATTTTTGTGGAAAAAGATACAGTTTATATAGAGTGTATACAGTGTGTGTGTGTGTATATATATATATATATATATATACACACACACACACCCATATATATATTCTTTATTATGGCTAAGTGATGTGTCTTGTTTCTCTGGAGTTTCACCTGTGTACTCACAAGATCTGTCATGATGATCCTGAGTACACAGGTGAAACTCCAGAATAGAAAGACTCATAATAAACAATATTTAATCTTTACTTCAGTGTCAATACTCATTCTCATGTTCGTCAACATATATATATATATATATATATATATATATATATATATATATATATATATATATATATATATAAATAATCGATATCCGATGATTTCAATCTCGTTTTTTACAATATGATCAACAAATTCATTTGGAGCACATGCATAGGATTAATTGTAAGACAATAGTCCCAGCCAGAAGCCTAAGCTATGAAAAGAGTGTAATTATTGTATTGACAGATTAACATATGAAAACATTAAAGTACTCACAATTTCATCAATTGAAACAGCCAGTATCCTCCTAGTTTAGGACACAAAATTCCACTGGAGTACAACACATACATACATACATACATACATACATCCCACTGTAACTAACTTTAGTGGTAGACTTATTCTGTCATACCAGTTTAACACCAGCATCTGGTCCTTGGGCGCCTTTAGCAGAGTTCCCTCAATTGCAAACATTTGGCCCATGTTTCAAAATTCAAGATACCTTCCTCTTTCCTTCACCCCCGCCAGTCTAGGACACCCTAAAAAGGGATCGTGGGCACTGCTCTTCTATTTCTTACTAAAACAATAAAAAGAAAAAAGTTTGGCATTAACAAAATGAGTTTCATTAACTCTACCAACCATCTATCTCTATATACCGCAATAATACAAATATATGCCCTCACAAACACACAAATACACACACACTAATTAATCGACAAAATCCTAGACCTCATTCACCTCAGACCAAGGAAACAATGTTCTCATTGGTTTTTCCATTGCTAATACTATCTGCTAGTCACAAATCCTGGCATAAATAAAGTATCTTGCTTAAGGATATAATGCATTACCCGGTCTGGGAATTGAACTTACAACCTCACGATTGTGAATACAATTCTTTAACCAATAAGCCATGCACTTTCACACAAATACAAACACCCATATACACACATACAGAAATACACACATACACACACACACATATCCACACAGAGAAACACACAAACACACACACACAAATAATCATACCATTATATCATGCACTGTAGCAATTAACTCAATCAATTGTTTGACCTGTGATAAAGAAGTATGTATAAATGTGATAAACATGTATATATGAAAACATTGATTTTTTACAGGCAAAATCAGTATACGTGTGTGTGTGTGTGTGTGTGTGTGTGTGTGTGTAAATCACAGGAACCTCGGTTCACAAAATTAATTTGTTCCTGAAGGCGGTTCATTAACCGAAATGTTTGCAAACCAAAACTATTTTCCCATACGAAATGTTGAGAGAGAGAATGTGTGTGAAAGACAGAGAGATGTGACCATAGTAACTAACAACACAATAAGTGACGCTTTCCCACTTATACTCCAGCTTGGGTGTTTGTTAATTGAGTCTCCGTTCGTGAACTAAGATGTTTTATGTTCAGAAAAATTGTTTGTAATGAAAGGCATTCATGAACCGAGGTGCTATTGTATATCTATATATGTATATATATCTCTCTCTCTCTATATATATATATGTAAAAGGGAAACAGAAATAACAACACAATCGGTACAGTATATGGAAGGGATATATTAGGTTAACGTTTGATATAGCAGGAAGAGGGTCTTAACGTTTCAGACGCTAGTCCTTCATCAGAAGAAAGAATGAGAAATAAGATAGATTGAGGGGACGGGCTGGGTGGAATTGGAAAAAATGTATTTAGATAAAAATAGCAGGTCCATTCGTGTTGACATCTGTCAGGAGTAACCACAGTAAGGTACTCAATACATAACAGAGTATAAACATTTAATATAGAAATGGCTTCTACAGGAAAATCTTTCCTGATGCTTTCCTTCAGACGAAACAGTTCTAGTCCTGTAGAAGCCATTTCTATATTAAATATATCATCATCATCATCACCGTTTTACGTCCATTCTTCCATGCTAGCATGGGTTAGATGGGTTGTCCTGTTGTGGGTAATGCCAGGTTGGGTAACCATGTCTTGCTCATGCGGGAACTGATTTTGGCTTGATTTCTATAACTGGATGCCCTTCCTAACACCAGCCTCATTTACAGTGAGTACTGGGTGCTTGAGGCTGATATATATATATAACTGGTACTCCATTGGTTACAACGAGGGGCATTCTACTTGATATGATTAATGGAACAGCCTGCTCATGAAATTAACGTGCAAGTGGCTGAGCATTCCACAGACATGCGTACCCTTAACATAGTTCTCACGGAGATTCAGCATGACAGAATGTGACAAGGCTGGCCCTTTGAATTTCAGCTACAACTCATTTTGTTCCAGCTAAGTGGACTGGAGCAATGTGGTGAAATAAAGTGTCTTGCTCAAGGACACAACACACTGCCAGGAATCAAACTCCCGGCCTTACGAATACTCTAACCAATATATATGTGTGTGTGTGTGTGTATGTGTATGTATATATATATATCACCTTGATCACCTTGACCGACCAGTCTGTCGGGCGCCAATCTGTTTTAGCCATAAGATAACGCCATCCCACTGGCTGGGCTGGCAGGCCATATATATATATATAATGCCTTCTCCCACACTATTGTTCATTTCCCTTATACCCAGTTTTGGAATGGTTGTCCATAGATTTCAACAATGAGTGCTCCAATTGTTTGATTAATAGAACAGCCTGCTCATGAAATTAATGAGTAAGTGGCTGAGCATTCTACAGACACATCTACCCTTAATGTAATTCTCAGGGAGATTCAGCATGATACATCATGTGAGTGACATGACTGGCCCTTTGATTTACAAGTTCAGTCCATATGACAGTCTTCCAATCATATTCTGTGTTTTCAATTTGGCTACGGTAAATGCCACTTGCTCAAGACGCCATGCAGTAGGATCAAACACAGAGCCCAATGATTAAGAAGCGAACTTCCTAACTATTTGGCCATGTTGTGTCCACATGTAGCAGGGTAGAGCAAATGAAGTGTGCTTAGTTCATAACTCAGTTCATCTGTACTGCATTGTTCATTCATATTAACAATACCATTTTTTCATTCATAGTACACACACACACACACTCACATATAGGCACGCATATACAAACACGCACTATTAACTAGCTTGTATCCATTAACTGTTATCAAGATTACTGGGTATAAAACATTATATTTGCTTAATGTTATCACCTAGTTATTGTTATCAATAAGGCTTCAACCAAAAGTGATCCTAATAAGCAGCCCCCGCCCCACACTCATATATAAAATTATAGTAGGGTCTCTCATATGTAATATAGTTGAACATCTGCTATCAACTGAACTAATTGAAGCAATTATTAGATAAAAACTCTCTCTAAAGATCTTTTAGATTCCAGACAACTCCAATAAGATCAGTGAATTGAAATTTTTGAACAATATAGACAGTACATATTGAAATGTATCTAGTTTTTAATGCCAACTGGTGAATATAACTAACATCTTTTGGTTGTACATTCATAATCAGCACCACTACATTCCCATTACAGAGTGGATTGGGTGCTTTTTTTCTACTGTCACCAGCACACCTGCTATACGGGGTGGACTGGGAGCCTCTTGTCATGTTATCAGCGCAACAATATTACAGTGGATTAGAAGCCGCCTCCTGTTATGTTACCAGTACAACCATGTAACAGGTGGTTGCTTGGGATCCCTCTACATTTCTTGTGTATCCATAGTTTGCATTTGGAACATCAGATGGAATTTCTATCCACTCCTTTCCTGCACACTGAGCAAGGCCATTTTCCTAAAGGGATCATAGTCCTATTTTCCTTTCTACTTACTAGGACTTTAGTTTTTGCCAAGTTAGCTTTCAGACTTTTGATTCCAAGCTATGCTTTCAGGACTGGAATTTCTTCTCTAACTCTGCCATAGATTCGGCTATGAGAGTTAGATCATCACCATCATATGTATATTATATATCAACATGCATTGAGTACTACTTTATACTTGGTCTTCTCTGTTTTTAACCAAGAACATTTGAAATTTGATACATGCATACATGTTGTACACATACATACACACACATATATATAGACAAATACACTATCTTATAGATAGTATATTTGGCATTGACATTTGGTTTTGTATGTGGTGATGAATTCGAGCATGTTCTTGTATATCAGTGTGCATTGTATACACACACAGAGCAGCAGATTGACAGTATCAGTAGAGTGGCATATAGTTACGACTTTCTATGTTCTAAGTTCAAAACCTGCTAAAATCAACTTTGCCTCTCATCCTTTCCAGGGTCAATATAATCGACTTTCTCCTTCACCCAAATGGCTGGCCTTGTATATATATATATATATATATATATATATATATATATATATATATATATATATATATATAACAAAGGAATTGTGGTAAGGAACCAGATGGACCAGTTGTAGTGCACCTGAGCACTTTACACAATAATTCATTATTATAACGTACCAGAGTACTCAATACTTAGGGTAGTAGAGTGGGAAATAGGAAAAAGTATGACCCCGACGGCAGCGCTCAAGCCGTTTCGACAGCTATTTCTGGACAGAAATAGCCGTCGAAACGGCTTGAGCTCTGCCGTCGGGGTCATACTTTTTCCTATATATATATATATATATATATATATATATATATATATATATATATATATATATATATATACACACACACACACACATATATATATATATATATATACGCACACAAATACATGCATATGTGTGTATATATACACACATACATGCAGATATATATATACATGTACACACACACGTGTGTGTGTGTACATACATTATTTCTATGAATAAATTTTAAAAATAATGAAGAATATGGAAGAATTTAATAAAACGTGTCATTTGGTTAATTTTCAGTTATATAAATCTGTTCTTTGGAACAACTTAGTAAAAAAAGTTCTTATGTAAAATGGTGATATGTTGTTCCTGTTAGGAAAATGTTTAAAGAGTCATGTTGATTGTGAAAGATAGCAGCCACAGACGAAACAGTAGCTTGCCAGACTACCTGGAGCCAGCAGGCGGAGTTTATACGTAATCTAAAATGAAACCGCTAGAAACTCCCTCAAATCAAATCCTACCAAGGAAAGGATAACATATGTATAAAATGTGGCAAAATTCTATATTGATGAAAAAAATAAAACCAGCTGATCCAATGTACTGGATATCTTGATTAAACGATTGTAATTAAAGAAGTGCCGACTACTTGGAGCCAGCGAGGGGGTTTGTAAGTAGGCCAAGCTCGAACTGCTAAAAACAGCAGCTAAATCTCCCTTAAATCATACACTATAATCCAAAACAAAGGAAGAGGAACAGATGTATTAAGTATTGATGTGAAAAATCAAACCAACCGATCCGATTAAGCGAGTGTAATTAAAGAAGGGAATGAACAAAATCAAACAAAAGTGACAAATATGTAGTTAAGTGCAAATATAAAACTAATTTACAGAATAAATATATAAATAATATTTATTCGGTCTATTTATCACACGTTGGATACGACTGTCATTTTCATCAGATTTTAATTTCACTTCGATATAGAAGGATTACAGTATATGATTTTGTTTGCTTTAAATATAATTCTAGATATCCTTAAAAATACGAGATGGCTACGACTGGATCACAAGGCCTTGCTTGATCTAGGTTGACCTGAGGCTAAACAACAACTTGGTTCCCAGAGATACGAAAAAGGGATGAAAGACTGAAAGTTTAGTAAAATATCGACCGTTCCTTTTAACAAGGAAAGAAGAAAACGTACAGCAGCTGACTGCAGTCAGGAGGCAGCAGAAGAAAAAGAAAGAAACTGCAGAATTGTCATGTTTTTTGTGTTATTGTTGTTCTTTTTTTTTGTTACTATTATCGTTTTCATCGGCGTGCAGTGGTGGTGAGCTTCGTTTGTTGAAAGCCAGTAAGAACCACAGGCAAAAATCTCAGATCAGACAAAAAAGAAAAGAAAATACAAGCAGAAGTTGTATGACAATGTAGCTACCCACATTATTGCAGAGTATGCTAGACGAGACAGAGGATAAATAACTATCGCTATATCGCCTATAAAACGAATATATTTGAACAAGCAACGAGAACTATACTGACATCTTGCAAACATGATGAATATATAGGAAACAAGCTCCAAGTCACAACATCACTCACTATATTATACTACTCGTCGAAGCGACGGATGCAGAAGTTATTACGCGGTCGCAAGGATTGCTAGAAATAGCAACAAAAATCTCATTGAAATCGTACCTTGCAGTTTTTGTGTGTGTGTGTGTCCCCCCCCCCCAAAAAAAAAATAATAATAAAGGCACATTGGATAAAATAGTCCTAGATGCACTGTATTTGAATAAAAAATGGGGGGGGGGGGGGGGAGATAATCAAGGTTGCAGTGCTTTTGATTCTTGTTTTGCTCGATCATGACTGACCGGGGGCTAAACAACGATATACCACATGACAATCTTAATATTTTGTCTATTTCTCCTTCATTAAAATTCTAGTAATAGTACTAGTGATGGTGGTAATAGTAGTAGCAGTAGAGGTGACGGTGGTGGTAGTAGCTGTAGTGGTGGAAGTAGTAGTAGCAGTGATGGTATTATTATTAGTAATAGTAGATCTAGTAGTAGTAGTAGTAATTTTGACAGTGATAGAACATATCAGTAGTGGTTGTGATGGTGTTGGAACTTGTGATGTTAGCAGAATATAGTAGTAGTAGTAGTAGTAGTAGTAGTAGTAGTAGTAGTAGTAGTAGTAGTAGTAGTGGTGGTGGTGGTAGTGATGATGATGGTAGTGATGGTGGCGAGATAACAGTAATAGTGATAATGATAATGGTAGTGGTGGTGATGGTAGTTATTATGGTGAGGCGATAGTAGTGGTGGACATGATGATGGTATTGGTGGTGAGGTGATAGTAGTAGTGGTAAGGCGATGGTTGTGGTAGTAAGGTGATGGCAGTGGTGGTAAGGCGATGGCAGTGGTGGTAAGGCGATGGTTGTGGTGCTATTGGTGGTTGTTATTGTTGTGGTGATATTAAGATGATAGTAGTGATGGTGAGGCGATGGTAGTTAGAAGGAAAGTATCTTGAATTAGTCATCTTTATGAAATCAAGGATGTTTACAATAAATTGTTCACATATATAGAGATATGTGTGTATGTGTGTGTATGTGTGTGAAGCGGCGTGGACATAAGTGTAATTTGCACGCATATATCAATGAGCATATATATAGCATATGTTCCTGTACATGTCGCACCTTTTCCGGACCTACAAAACCACAATTCAAAATATATGGTATATTGTAAGTTTGTATGTAAAAATGGAGGTACGACTTATACACGAGTACATAAAGTGTATGTATATATATATATAATTGGTGTGTGTGTAGCTGTGAATGTATACACACCAGTGTGTGTGTATGTGTGTGTGTAGGAGGTGAGTCTTATTGTAGCACAATAAGCAATGCAAATATCGGATAAGCAGCACTCCACGGTTTATAGGACTGGAGTATAAAAATAATATAAGATCAAAAGATGGTTCAAATACTTGAAACTCTTTTAACCATCTTTTGATTAATTATTTATTTATTTGTACACAAGCATACACACACACACATATTTATATGTGCGTGGTTTTGTATACCCATGGTAAGGTTTTGCGTATGCTTGTGTATGTACGTATCTGTTTGCGTGTATGTTTCTATTACTTCTGTATTGTATTTATTTACTTTGTTCTTAACTCTGTAGTTAGAATTTTAGTCTACGATTTCTGCTATACCATTTACGTGGTTTTGTCTTTGCGTGCTATTGTTCTCTACGCTCCACATATGACTTATTATCTTCGTTTTTTCGCTCATTGCCAGAGAACGTCTCTATGCACCACTTAGAGAACATTAGTCTACGACCTCTTTTATACCATAAACGTGGTTTTGTCTTTGCGCGTAATTGTTTTTCACCGCTCCTATTAATGACGTATTATTCGTTTTTTCCCGTTCTTTGCCAGCGAACGTTACCACGAACCAAAATATCGTCTTCCTGTCTTCCTCCGGTTGCAACGTTTTTTGAAATATCCAGTTCTGCGTTTACAGATTGACTTTGTTAGTTTCAGAAGATCCCGTTAAGGGTGAAAGCAGCGATTCTTTGCTTAAACTTTAATCTGTTATTTTAATAAATATTTGCTCTACGGTTCTTATATATTTGATATATATTTTCCTTATTGAGCCCTCTTTGGATTTTAGTCTTCAATTTTATTATTATTACTATTTGGCTCCTTCGGTTGAGCACTCTACTGACTTATATTCATCATGCAGAAACAACATCTGAATATTTCTACAAAGAACATACCCGTACCAAGCAGGAAAACATACCTTAAACTCCTGATACAGAAAACAGACGCGTTCATTAAAAGGTTGCGTTGGCGTGCCTTTTATTTCGATAATCCGCGAAAAGCAGACAACAAACAGGATAAATTTGGATTTAAAACTTATAATAACCCTCCGTGGAACCCAGCATTGCTACCCTTCGAAAATGATGTCTTGGAACTCATTCGGAATATCAAATTTCGGAATAGGAGCAATTCCTTCCAGCAAGACCTGAAGAATAGAATTCGTTCTATTAAGGATTCTAACGCCGTGCACGTCCATTCCGACAAAACTGGCAACCTATATCAAGTGGAGCGCAGTACTTACCATCAACTACTACATAATGCTGTAACTAAGGATTACCGTAAAACTAATCGGTGAGTCATCAATGAAATCAACGATGCTGGGTTTAAAATCACATCTGATCTCAACATCCTGGACCGAACCGAACCTCTGGACCCTATCTCTCCCCACTTTACCCTGAAGGATCACAAATCCAATTTTCCGAACAACCCCTCTATTCGGCTTATTAACCCTACGAAGTCCGATTTAGGTAGACTTAGTAAAACGATTCTTGATAGAATTATACCTGAAATTAGAAGTTTGGCCGCTCTCGCACTGTGGAACAATTCTTTCGCGGTGATTGATTGGTTCAACGGCATATGTAACAAGGAACATTGCCGTTTTATCCAATTCGACATCAACAATTACTACTCCTCCATCACTTTACCACTTCTCCTTAGAGCTATCAATTTCGCTAAAACACTCACAGTGGTTAAGGATTTTGAAGTTGATGTCATCCTTAATGTCCGAAAGTCGGTGATTAATTTCGACGACTCTATTTGGATTAAAATATCCAATAGTACCCCATTCGACGTGAGTATGGGCGCCAGTGACTCTGCGGAGGTTACTGATCTTATTGGCCTTTTCCTTCTTTTCTCTATCAAGGACGAATTCCCCAACGCGGGCGGTGGTTTGTACCGTGACGATGGTCTTTTGACCATGACTAAGTGCGGACTTCGTGCTTGCGACAGGTTCAGAAAAGAACTCACAGCCTTCTTTAAAGGCTTCAACCTCTCTATACAGGTTGAGGCCAATCTCTCGGTCGTTAATTACCTCGACGTTACCCTCAATTTATTGAATGGGTTGTATTACCCGTATAGAAAGCCGAATGATACGCTTAATTACATAAGTAAGCATTCCAGCCATCCTGCCAGCATAACCAAGAACCTGGTAAGAAACGTTTCGTTGAGGCTTTCCCGTCTTTCCACCAACGAGCGCATTTTCAACGACCATTCCACTTATTACAATGAAGCTCTAGCTCGAAGTGGATTTGTCGATAAGGTAGCATATACAGAGTACGAAAATAGACCTAGAAGAAATAGATCCCGTCGCATTTGTTGGTTTAACCCACCATATAATATGGAGGTGGCCACACCATTAGCTAAGATCTTTCTTTCCCTTATTACGAAGCATTTTCCCCTTACACATAAATATAGTAATATCTTTAATAGAAATACTATTAAAATTTCTTACTCTACGACTCCTAACCTTGCACATAACATCACAGCTTCAAATTTAGCTAAACTACCTAGCCGTAGGAACACGTGCAACCCTGTAGTTAGTACTAACTGTAATTGTAGGAATCTGGCTGATTGCCCCCTATCCGGGAAATGCCTCTCTAGTAACATTGTCTACAAATGTAAGGTTGTAACACCCACGTCCCGTAGGGCCTACATAGGGTTAACCGCCAATAGTTTCAAGCAGCGTCTTTACATGCATACCCATTCTTTTCGTTACCCTCTAAGAAGGAATATGACGTCACTTTCAGCTTATATCTGGAGTCTAAAAGACAACCACACCCAATATAAGTTACACTGGGAGATCCTAGCTAGGGCTAGATCGTATAACGGAAATAAAAGACCATGTGACCTCTGCGCCGCTGAGGCCCTGGAAATACTCTACGCTACAGACCACACCTTAAACAAAAAATCAGAGGCAATTTCGGCTTGTAAACATAAATTGCACAAAACTTTCCTGTATTACAGCCCCACGTTATACCCTAACGGATAGCACGATCTATACGTGGATATTTTACGTCTTGATGTGGGAGCTAAGTATATGTTTTGTTTATTCCTTTACTTATTTGCATAGGTAAGTATATATTACCCGTATGTTTTGTGAAGGTATGTATACCTTCTCCTACGTATATTTGACTGTTATAGCGTATAATTTTTACATATTCTGGTGTTTAGGGTTTGGCTATGTGTATACGGGAGTTTTGCGTCCGCGTGAGTGTGCAGGTTCGTACGTATAGTGGGTGTGTGTATATGTGTACTTCTTGTTTTAGTTGACTTACGTCTCCGAACATTCGTGTATTTATATGTAGGTATGCGTGTGCGCTTGTTATATACGTATTTATTTACTTATATACGTTTATATAATTATTTATTTATTTGTACACAAGCATACACACACACACATATTTATATGTGCGTGGTTTTGTATACCCATGGTAAGGTTTTGCGTATGCTTGTGTATGTACGTATCTGTTTGCGTGTATGTTTCTATTACTTCTGTATTGTATTTATTTACTTTGTTCTTAACTCTGTAGCGGAGATTCATTTGGTCTCCTAGTTAGAATTTTAGTCTACGATTTCTGCTATACCATTTACGTGGTTTTGTCTTTGCGTGCTATTGTTCTCCACGCTCCACATATGACTTATTATCTTCGTTTTTTCGCTCATTGCCAGAGAACGTCTCTATGCACCACCTAAGAGAACATTAGTCTACGACCTCTTTTATACCATAAACGTGGTTTTGTCTTTGCGCGTAATTGTTTTTCACCGCTCCTATTAATGACGTATTATTCGTTTTTTCCCGTTCTTTGCCAGCGAACGTTACCACGAACCAAAGTATCGTCTTCCTGTCTTCCTCCGGTTGCAACGTTTTTTGAAATATCCAGTTCTGCGTTTACAGATTGACTTTGTTAGTTTCAGAAGATCCCGTTAAGGGTGAAAGCAGCGATTCTTTGCTTAAACTTTAATCTGTTATTTTAATAAATATTTGCTCTACGGTTCTTATATATTTGATATATATTTTCCTTATCGAGCCCTCTTTGGATTTTAGTCTTCAATTTTATTATTATTACTATATATATATATATATATATATATATATATATATATATATATATATATATATATATATATATATATATATATATATATATATATATATATTTCGTTTCTGAATTTGTTTAGCAAGATTCTTTATCTGAAATCGTGTTGTAAATTTATAAATATATAATAAATTAAATTGAAGTGAAAGCAACTGGTGCGTGTGTTTCTTATTGGCAACATGACCCTCCCAAAGTATAACAATATATATATATATATATATATATATATATATATATATATATATATATATATATATATATATATATATATATATATATATATATATATATATATATATAAGTTTTAATATAGATGAGATTCTACAGGACTAGAACTGTTTCATTCTTTAGAAATCATCAGGAGATTCCTGATGATTTCTAAAGAATGAAACAGTTCTAGTCCTGTAGAATCTCATCTATATTAAAACTTTTATACTCTGCAATGTATTGAGTACCTTACTTACTGTGGTTACCTCCGATTCAACCCGGAATAACGTATATATATATATATATATATATATATATATATATATATATATATATATATATATATTTAATACAATAACAGAGATAGCTTAAATCTAACCTCTGACTGGTAACCATCTCACTCAACAAACATTAGGTTATATGTTAGTATAAACCCAATTTAAGTGTTTGGAGGTGCTAACTATATGTATTATGTGGAAAGCCAGTTGTATTATTTTATGAGATATATATATATATATATATATATATATATATAAGTAGAAGGGATATTTAATTTGTTGGAAATTCAACAAATATAAATGTTTATAACTGGTTCAGAGCACTCGACAAGTTTCTGGAGTAAATATTCAATGATATTAAATAAATGGAAACTATATTTATAAAGCCATATTTATTCTATTATATATATTTCAAGGGTACCAAAAACTTTGGTACGCTTTCATCAGATAAAATACAAAGAGTGTTTTATAAATTTATAGCCAAGGAATAATATCATTGTATATATATATCATTGTATATATATATATATATATATATATATATATATATATATATATATATATATAAAATAATATCATTGTATATATATATATCATTGTATATATATATATAAAATAATATCATTGTATATATATATATCATTGTATATATATATAATTGTTTCTACTTTTGGCACAAGGCCAGCAATTATCCACTGCATTACTGGTACTTTATTTTATCGACCTCGTAGGGATGAAAGGCAAAGTTAACCTCGGCGGGATTTGAACTCAGAATGGCAAGGGCCGTAACTCAATATATATATATAATTGTTTCTACTTTTGGCACAAGGCCAGCAATTATCCCAGTGCATTACTGGTACTTTATTTTATCGACCTCGTAAGGATGAAAGGCAAAGTTCACCTCGGCGGGATTTGAACTCAGACCGTAAAGGGCCGTAACTCTATGTTGCAAAGCATGACGTCCGACCCTCTACCTATACTGCCAAATCCACATAATATCATTGTATATATATATATACTCCTTCATACATACTCATGTGTTATATATATATATAGCCTATCGTAGCATGAGAGGCAGAATTATGGGGAAAATATTCAATTATTATTTTGCTTTTCCAACTTTGCGACTGCACTGCAAATGTTAGATGTCAATCATATTCCTATAAGTTCAATAATGGTTTCTGATTTAGACGCAAGGCCAACAATATTAGGGAAGGGAAAAGACGATTAAATCAACCCCAGTGCGTTACTGGTAGTTTATTTTATCGATCCCGTAAGGATAAAAGGCAAATCTAGCCTCGGCAGGATTTGAACTCAGAACATAAAAGGTCGTAATTATATATCACAAAGCATGTTGTCCGATGCTCTACCCATACTGCCAATCCACTGCCTTATCTATATATATATATAACTGAGGATGTCTGTATGTGTGTGTGTGTGAGTTTGAATCCCTAAAACTCGAGAAACACCCAACCGACTCTTTTCAAACTTTACACATGTAATACTTATGTTTCAGGAAGTGTTCTGAGAAAAACAAATTTCAAATTTTCAATGCCCTAAGGGACCGCATTAGGCGATTTAGCGATCTCTCTCTATAATTCTTAGTCTTTCTCTTTTTAGATACATACATATAACGTCGCACCCTTATAACATGTCTGTATGTCTGGCTGTCTACATTACGTCACTTCCCTGAGGATGTGTGTGTGTGTGTGTGTGTGCGCGCGCGTCTGTGAGTTTGAATCCTTAAAACTCGAGAAGTACCCAACCGATCTTTTTCAAACTTTACATGTGTATTACTTATGTTTCAGGGAGTGTTTATGCACATAAAATTCAACTTTTTATCTCATAGGGCCCGCATTAGGTGAAAAACTGCGTTTTTTAAGCTTTTTAGGGGTTTTTTGAGGCGTTACGTCAGACCGATTTCCTTCAAATTGTAACTATGTATTAGTCAGTCTCTTCTTCATACAGTGAGCAAAGAAAATACAACTTTTTTTTATGGCCTAGGGTCCGCATTAGGTGATAAACTTCATTTGTTCAGCTTCTTAGGGCTTTTTGGAGGCGTTACGTCTAGCCGATTTTCCCGAAATTTCAAGGCATATTATGCACATTAAAAAAATTCATTTTCTTGATCCCCTAGGGCCCGCATTAGGTGAAAACCTGCATTTTTCCTGCTTCATCGAGGAAAATCTTAAAGATTATTCAGCCATCAGAGTATTCGGTTTATTTTCTTTACACATTGTCCTGGCATGCAGTTTTTCCACGATTAGGTCTGTTGGCGGCCCGCGTTCCAAAATACCTTATCCCGTGCAACGCCGAGTACCACTGCTAGTATATAATTGTTTATACTTTTGGCACAAGGCTAGCAATTATCCCAGTGCATTACGGGTACTTTATTTTATCGACCCCGTAAGGATGAAAGGCAAAGTTAACCTCGGAGGGATTTGAACTTAGATCGTAAAGGGCCGTAATTCTATGCTGCAAAGCATGGCGTCCGACCCTCTACCGATATTGCCAATCCGATCAATGGTTTCTGATTTAGGCACAAAGCCAGTAATTTAAAAGGGAGGAGAAAGTCGATTAAATCGACCCCAATGCTTTATTTTATCGACCCCGTTGAGATGAAAGGCAAAGCTAACCTCGGCGGGATTTGAACTCAGAACGTAAAGGGCCATAACTCTGTCGCAAAGCATGTTGTCCGATATTGCCAATCCACGAGCTATATTAGACGGCTGTTCATTGCATAGACTGTACATAACCTAGATTTAATAACACCCGCTTCAAATCTTCGGGAAAACAGCGTTGTTCGATGTATTAAATGGAAAAACAAAATTGCATAAACGTGTCAAATATGTCGCCCATCCACGACATGTTTTCATGCATGTCAGAAAACCCGTGTGCATGTGTGTGTGAGTAACCCACGTCTTTCTCATATGGATGTTCATTTTGGTTTGGTTTTTACAGCTGGGTGCTCTTTCTAACGCCAACCACGTTGCAGTGTGAATTGTGTGCTTTTGTTGTTGTAACACCGGATCAGCATACAGGGTGGACTTTTTATCGTGGCAACAACATTGTGGGAGATCAGATTCAGAATTCGGTTTTCATACTTTTTGGCGTGAGTTGTGTATCAGGGGTGATGGTTTGTAGGCGGGGAGGCAAGTTAGCAAGTTCGACATGGACGAGGTGCGTGGGATATTTAGCTGGTGAGGGTGGGATATTACGACTGAGGAGTACGAATGGAGAAGAATGAAGAGAAAATTGGTGCAAACTAATGTGTCCTCTACATGATTGTTTAATTCTGTGTACATGGGAAGGTGGGTCTTTTGCAGTACAGCATGACGACTGAGATCTGTATCATATGCGTTGTGAGGTGTGTACGAGGTGTGTGTGAGAAAAGAAATAGGGCTGGGGTCACAAAAAATATTTCAAATCCAAACTACAAGTTTTTCCCTTCAAGATAATCCCCCTTGTTACTAACGCACTCTCTACCCTTCTCCGCTATGCCTCCATGCACTGCTGGAAGGATTCTTCGCAGCTCCGTCGTCACGGCTCTCTTGATGGCTCCCACGTCCGGAAAACGCTTGGTGTCCGACTCGAATATCCGTGACTCATCACCTATGATGACTCTTACCAGAAAATCTGGTTCGGTTTTAAGACGCTCGAGAATTTCCTGACACAACTGCATGCACCGCTCTTTCTGGTCATCGTTCAGCAGCTTCGGCACCATCTTCGTGCAGATCTTCCGCATGCCCAAATCTTCGGTGATAATCTTTCAAACGCTGCGCGGTTCATGCCCAGCTCACTTGCAATCAGTCGAACATTCAGCCGATGATCGCCATGCACCACATGTGTCACACGCTCAACGTTGGCCTCAGTCATGCTCGTTGAAGGACTTCCGCTCTAGGGGTTGTCTTTGAACCCTTTGTGCCACTTAAAAACCACATCTCCGTACACTTGCTGCAGTATTCTGAGTGCTCCTTACGGAGTTTTACGGAGCCGGACCGGAAACTTCATGTTGATTCGTTGCTATGTGCCTATCACTCAACGGCCTAAAATTGAGTAGCTGTTAACATTACGCGAAAAACATATAATGGCTGCAGAGAACCGAGATCGCATTTATACACTTCCCGGATATTACGTCACACGATGACAACCCACTAAGCCCTGTTACTTTTCTGACAAACCTCATATATATATATATATATATATATATATATATATATATATATATATATATATATATATATATTTGTTTAGCAAGATTCTTTATCTGAAAACGTGTGTTGAAACCGATATTGTTATACTTTGGGAGGGTCATGTTGCCAATAAGAAACAAGATGGCGTAGGACAGAACAAAGGAGAGGCACAAAAACAAAGAAAAAGAATCCCCAGTCACTGAAGAGGTCACAGAATGTGTGACGAAATAACTTTGACAATATATAAACAACCATCTGGTTGTGGAACCAACCAACCAACCGGAAATTTATAAATTCCTAAATTTATAAATTTATTATAATAAATTGAAGTGAAAGCAACTGGTGCGTGTCTTTCTTATTGGCAACATGACCCTCCCAAAGTATAACAATATATATATATATATATATATAATATTATTCAAAATATTAATAAATGAGAAATATCATAACCAAAGTATATATTTTATTATACATATTTCAAAGGTACAATGGTGTTTTAGTACGTTTTCATCAGATAAAATATATAAGAGATTGGATATGCGACATACCGCTAAGGTACTTGAATCATCAATTTCTGTAGAGGCCACTACAGGAATTGATGATTCAAGAAGTACCTTAGTGGTATGTCGCATATCCAATCTCTTATATATTTTATCTGATGAAAACGTACTGAAACACCATTGTACCTTTGAAATATGTATAATAAAATATATACTTTGGTTATGATGTTTCTCATTTATTAATATTTTGAAAAATATTATAGATAGTCTAGATAAATGCCAGTCGAGTGCTTCTAATCTATTGTAAAATTGAATTCGTTGAATAATCAACGAACCATATAAACTTTTGGTTATATATATATATATATATGGGGGGTAGGGACTCCAAAAGTAAAGGACATTCAACAAATAATGTGGAAACGGGTTATTTACATGTATGTGTGTGTATACGAACAATACTATTTCTTAAATATGTATCAGGTATGGATAACCTTTTTGTGGTTCATAGCAAAACGTGCCGCATTACAAAAGACAATTATTCAGAAAGTCAGACGGTCTGCACGTTGTTATATACATTATAAAAAGCAAAACAACAAACAAAGGACGCAACCGTCACTTCTGAATTTATCCGTATCATGTTCTTGTTTGAAATCGAAAGTGGGTCATTTGTCAGAGTACGACAGGATAACAACATATTACAGGTATATATGCTAACACACTGATTTTGTAAACAAGTTGCTATAAATATATATATAGAAGGAGACACCCACACACACGTGTGTGTATATATATATATATATATATACACACACACACATAATACATACATAATTATGTATATATATATATATATATATATATATACACACACACACACCATCATCATCACCGTCCATTTTCCACGCTGGCATATATATATAAATATATATATATATATATATATATATATATATATATATATATATATATATATATAATATATTTAGAAACACACAGATACATGCGGACACACACATATATACATGAATGCATCCGCACCCAACTGTGAGTTAAGGGTGCCAACTTCACCGATGTTGCTCAATGAATAACCGGGACAGACCAATTGAGTTGAACTAGACTGAACCAGTCACGTCGTGTAGACGCGTTCTTGAGACTAGTAAAATGAGGTATCCTCTTGATAAGTCGGCAGACCTCGCAGGGACTCTATATCTTTATGATATATTGTTTTTGTTTATGCCACGAAACTACGTAGTCGAGGAATTTAGGAGCAGTTTAGGTATGATACATTTTATTACTAATTATATCTAAATGTTTCTTCTCTCTTCATAATGTATTTTTAACTCTGATACTGGTTCAGTCTAGTTCAACTGAATTGGTCTGTCCCGGTTATTCATTGAGCAACATCGGTGAAGTTGGCACCCTTAACTCACAGTTGGGTGCGGATGCATTCATGTATATATGTGTGTGTCCGCATGTATCTGTGTGTTTCTAAATATATTGTTAATAACTCCCTCTGGTCGAGCAATCTTTGAGGTGTGGGGACAACTGGAAAGCTTCCATTACTCATACTTCTAGCCTTCTTCACCACCTCTTCTGCGGCCTCGATATGAATACCCCCTCCGCCTCTGTGGTATTTTCTTCGTGGTTATAAGAGGCTTAGCTCTGTTTCTCGACCGTTATATCGCGTGACTATCTCCCCCTCCGCCTTTTGGGATTCTTTCTCACGTCGTGTAGACGCGTTCTTGAGACTAGTAAAATGAGGTATCCTTTTGATAA
>OZ024741.1:117892448-117939778 GCA_964016885.1 Eledone cirrhosa | reverse complement strand
CGTATATATATATATAAACACATACACATATACATATATATATATTACATGGCTAGACCCAGCTTTTGATTGCTGATATATATGTATATACATAATCACATATATTCATAAACACGCACACACACACACACACATATATATATATATATATATAAATGAAAGGTATAGAAATTGTTTTAGCGAGAAGCTAATAGTATTCTATAACATATATATATATATATATATATACATATATATATATTATATATATATATATATATATATATATATATATATATATACCTATACATGTATGTGCGCGCCTGCATAAAGGCTGAAATACAACGACTGTTTATATGGAGAAAAAGAAAAAAATATACATCATTTGTTGTTTTCCGCGTTATTAGCTTGCGCATCTTCGTTGTTTTGCATACGAACCTCAAGTATCTACATGTACTATATTTGTATATATGTGTGTGTGCATATATATGTATGTACATATATATATGTATGAACGTGGGAAATGAAAGGTTGCCGATTACCTTAATTAAATGATATATTTGTTCGCAGTCGGAGCTCCTGCCCTCCCGGACCGTAAATTTCCGTGTGGTAGCCATACTGTAGAAGAAAAGACGTCGAATTGTTAATATTTTTTCTCTGGGAAGTTCTTGTATGTCAAGCTTATTTATACTACTGTTTCTTTTTACTCTTTCTCTCTCTCTCTCTCTTGTTTCTCTCTTCTCTCTTGTTTCTTCTTTTACTTCTCCCGCTCACCCCTTCTCTCTTTCTCCCTCTATTGCTTTCTACCTTTCCCTTAAACTCTTTCTCTATCAAGTCTTTCTCTCTATTTTCGCCTTCAATTCTTCTCCCCTTCCATTCACACTGTTTCTCTTTCTCTGTCTCGCTACCCTTCCTGTCTTTTTATTTTACTCCTCTCATCCACCCCCACTTTTTTTATATATCTCCTCTGCCTTTTTCCTTTCTTCTTCTTTAACCCTTCACTTTTCATTTGTATTCTTCTTCTTCTCTCTCTCTCTCGTTATTATTTTCATTAGTACCAGTAATGTACTGAGTAATTGCTGGCCTTGTGGCAAAAGTAGAAACAATTATTTTCGTTACCTCTCTTTCACTCACTTTTCTCTTTTCCCTTTAAATTTCTTCTTTCATACCTATCTGCATACTTACCGCTCTCTCTCTCTCTCTCTCTCTTTCTCTCTCTCTCTCCCTCTCTCTCTCTCTCCCCATATCTCCTTCGTTTATCTGTTTTAATCTCTCCTTCCTTTCTTCTGCATTTTTTACTCTCGTCATCATTTCTGCTAGCGTATGATCTTTTCGGCTGAGGTCTTTAACTATTAGGAGACAAATCAAATGAGACATTTTCATGACAAATAAGGGGTTATTTAATTAAAAAACCAGGCCAGGGTCGTGTACTACATTTGAAGGTCCCATGGGAATTGCGACAGGCTTGCTTGCATTCTTTTTTTTTCTTGATATTTAAAAACAATTATAACTATTACTCTTTTTGTACGCGCGCGCGTGAGTATCGCTCGTTGATTCATAAAAATCGCACACGCACACACACATCTATATAGAGAGAAAGTGAGTGAGGGGACAGAGCAAGAGGGTGGGGGTACGTGAAGCACGTGGTCGTGGGGAGACTCGTTTTGCTTCTGTTTAATAGCTTTTTTCTTCTTCGTATGAAAAGTGTCGTTTTATTTTAAAAAAATAAAAAATAAAATTCTTCCTATTTAAAAGAACATACGATACTAGCACTTGTTTTAAACGATTACTAGTTCCATTATTACTGAATCAATATGCAATCGAATACAAAAATATAAATACAAGCCAGCTCCGGTGCTACTACCAATGTGCAAATATTAAAATTATGAAGAAAATTTATTATTAAACAATACAATTTTAATGAACATTTAATTTTAGAAATAAGCATTAAAAATTTCATTGAAATATAAACGAAAAAAGAATAGTCAAATTAATGTATTAAAAAATAATACAATTTTAATAAAAATTTGATTTAATAAACGATAAACATAGTTTTCTTCAAAATCTTTATTTAAATTATGTAATCTCCCCGCAAGTACGGCATCAACAACGAGATTCCTGGCAGCCTATATCTAAACTATAATAAAGGAAGGTCTGCGGGACTGCGTACGGTTTATTTATTTTTATCCCGTTTGTATTACTTTGAATAAATAATTGTTTCTACTTTTTGGCACAAGGCCAGCAAATACTCAGTACATTACTGGTACTTTATTTTATCGACCCCGTAAGGATGAAAGGCAAAGTTAACCTCGGCGGGATTTGAACTCAGACCATAAAGGGACATAACTATGCTGGAAAGCATGGCGTCCGACTCTCTACCGATACTGCCAATCTACCGATTTACTTTGAATAAATAATTGTTTCTACGTTAAGCACAAGGCCAGCAATTAATCAGTGTATTACTGGTACTTTATTTTATCGACCCTGTAAGGATTAAAGGCAAAGTTAACATCGGCGGGATTTGAACTCAATAATGAATGAATATTACATAATTTATCTACTAAATTTCGTAAAAAATAAATAATTTAAAATTGACTTCTTTTCAAAGTTGCACTTCCGGTATATCGTTGCCACCACCACCACTTCAACTACCATATATATATAGAAAGAGAGAGTGTGTGATGTCAACACTTCCGGTGGCGATCACTTAAATAAACAAACTAATTTTCTGTCACTAATTTTCTCCTAATGCAGTTTATATATAATATCGTCTTTTTTTAATGGCTAACGTAACTGATTACATAAGACAGTGTAACAACGTCTTCTTTCAATTTCTGTGTAATTGTCAATTACGATTTTATTTGATTATATCTACATGTATATATACTTGCGTATAATATCAATATACACACTACACATGCTAGCAGAAAACCACCCGAGGGTGGTTTTTCTGCTAGTATATATATATATATTTGACGGTTAAGTATTTCTTCTTGATTTCATTTTTAATTAAGATTGTACTGCTTTCTCCCCAACTTACACAAAGTCTGAGGATAAAGTTTTTCTTCCTGATTTGTTTTAAATTAAGATTGTATTACTTTTCCCTCATCTTACATTAAACATTTTTTCATCTTGATGGTATAGTCACTTATATGTCTGAATTATTGTTGGCATTTTGCTTACATTAATTTCTCTATTTTCATTTATATATATGTATATATATATATATATATATATATATATATATATATATATATATATATATATATATATATATATATATATATAACGAAGGAAATGTGGTAAAGAACCAGATGGACCATAACGCACCAAAGTACTCAATACTTAGGGTAATAGAGTGGGTAATAGGGGTCCTACTCGTTCATATATATATATATATATATGTGTGTGTGTGTGTGTGTGTGTCTGATGGTAGCTAAGATGCTTCCATAGGCGGTATGCCGGTTAAGCACTCTATGTTCTTACAGAACAGAGTATGATATAATATTATTATATATATACCGCCTATGGAAGTATCTTATATATATATATATATGGAAGCATCTTATATATATATATATGGAACCATCTTATATATATATATATATAGTTAAAAGAATAGAGGTGTAACACACAAGTTATTATATATTGGTAAACGGAATAGAAAATGCTGACAAATTGTTCACAGTTGAAAAATGGTTTAATTAGGAATAAAAGAGTATTAGTGATTGTATGGGTTAGTATTCAGTTGTGGTTTTAAGTTTTTAAGTTTTTACCGGTTGCGCATTTCTAAATGCTTTTCAAAAATAATTTTGAGATAGAGTGCCCGTGTTGTTTGCTCTGATCTGATTAGTTTTGGGAATTCTACCTGTTTTTATGTTAAAAAAGTGGCTCCAGCGTTACTTTGGTGTTGCAAAATTTCTTGTGGTCAAAACAATTTTGATTGGTCGGTAGAGGTCATGTGAGTGTAAAAAATTGATTTTGCGCCAAGACTGTTTTTATGTTAAAAAAGTGGCTCCAGCAACAATTTTGATTGGTCGGTAGAGGTCATGTGAATAAAAAATTGGTTTTGCGCCAAGATTGAGAAATGACTCTTTCACAACAAATATGTGTGTGTGTGTGTGTGTGTGTAGTAGTAGTAGTAGTAGTAGTAAGGTGTTCGATGTTGTGATAATGGTTAGCAGCGATGTGTGTCAAATGGCTATTGAGATAAGTGTGTGTGTGTGTGTGTGTGTGTGTGTGTGTGTGTGTATAGCAGAGTAATTCGTGGTGGCAGGGATGGTCAGTAAGAATGTGTCTGAAAGCAATGGGGGGTATTTTAGCATGTCAAAAGATATTTTTCAGCTTTTGTCATATACGGAGAAGTGCGTGTGTGTGTGTGTATATAAGTCTCTTTGTATGTTGATGTACGCGTGTGTATGTGTGTGTGTATATATGTGTGTGTGTGTGTGTGTGTGTGTGTGTGGTGTGGGTGGACCAGTATTTTTTTCCCCCTGGTAAAATGGTGTACATTATTCGATTGTTGTGAAGAATGGAAAAATATTAGCCAAGAAACATGCAAAAAGTTTGTAGGAGGCTACTCTAAACGCCTACAGCAACAAAGGTTACGCTACGAAATATTAAGAGATGATTTAATAAATGTGTTGTACACTTTTGCGTTATAAAAATATTGATTTTTCTTCATGAGTTATTTCCTTGTTATTTTTTTTAAAATATGATTGTATCATTAAATGCCTCATTATATGTTCTATCAGTAGTTAAATTTTCATTACCATAACTTTATTAAAAATACCTCAACATACATCAACATACAAAGAGACTTATATACACACACACACGCGCACTTCTCCGTATAAGACAAAAGCTGAAAAATATCTTTTGACATGCTAAAATACCCCCCATTGCTTTCAGACACATTCTTACTGACCATCCCTGCCACCACGAATTACTCTGCTATACACACACACACACACACACACACACACACACACTTATCTCAATAGCCATTTGACACACATCGCTGCTAACCATTATCACAACATCGAACACCTTACTACTACTACTACTACTACACACACACACACACACACACACACACACACACACACACACACACACACACACATATTTGTTGTGAAAGAGTCATTTCTCAATCTTGGCGCAAAATCAATTTTTTATTCACATGACCTCTACCGACCAATCAAAATTGTTTTGACCACAAGAATTGTTGCTGGAGCCACTTTTTTAACATAAAAACAGTCTTGGCGCAAAATCAATTTTTTACACTCACATGACCTCTACCGACCAATCAAAATTGTTTTGACCACAAGAAATTTTGCAACACCAAAGTAACGCTGGAGCCACTTTTTTAACATAAAAACAGGTAGAATTCCCAAAACTAATCAGATCAGAGCAAACAGCACGGGCACTCTATCTCAAAATTATTTTTGAAAAGCATTTAGAAATGCGCAACCGGTAAAAACTTAAAACCACAACTGAATACTAACCCATACAATCACTAGTACTCTTTTATTCCTAATTAAACCATTTTTCAACTGTGAACAATTTGTCAGCATTTTCTATTCCGTTTACCAGTATATATATATATATATATATATATATAAAGAATGAATAATAACAGGTAGACATCATAAAAAGGTAATTTATTCCGTGTGCTTACAAGTGTTTCCACGGTGGTACTGCAGCCTAGTTACGCTACGTGCAAATTCACAAGTACTTGCAGAACTCGAATATCCAATGCTGTGACCACTGTTTCCTCAGAGCAGAATGGTAAATGTACAATGTAAATATCCTTAAGTGGGGTTGTTGGGGAAGATAGAGTAGAACAGGAAGAATATATATATATATATATATATATATATATATATATATATATATATATATATATATATATATATATATATATATATATATATATATATATATATATATATATATATATATATATATATATATATATATATATATATATATATATATATATATATATATATATATATATATATATATATATATATATATATATATATATATATATATATATATGATATAATATAATATTATTATGGTGGATTGGCAGTATCGGTAGAGGGTCGGTCGCCATGCTTTGCAGCAAAGAGTTACGGCCCGTTATGATCTGAGTTCAAATCCCGCCGAGGTTAACTTTGCCTTTCATCCTTACGGGGTCGATAAAATAAAGTACCAGTAATACACTGGGATCATTGCTGGCCTTGTGCCATAATTAGAAATAATTATATATATATATATGTGTGTATGTATATATATATGTATGTATATTTGTATATGTATATATATATATATGTATATGTATATTTGTATATACAGGGCCCCGCAAAAGTTTACAACACATTAGGAAAAATGCGGTTTTAGGTATTTTTAATAAAGTTATGGTAATGAAAATTTAACTACTGATAGAACATATAATGAGGCATTTAATGATACAATCATATTTTTAAAAAAATAACAAGGAAATAACTCATGAAGAAAAATCAATATTTTTATAACGCAAAAGTGTACAACACATTTATTAAATCATCTCTTAATATTTCGTAGCGTAACCTTTGTTGCTGTAGGCGTTTGGAGTAGCCTCCTACAAACTTTTTGCATGTTTCTTGGCTAATATTTTTCCATTCTTCACAACAAATTTTCTTTATTTCAGGGATATTTTGGGGTTTCCTTTTTTGAATTCTGAGTTTCAGTTCTCTCCACAAATTTTCGATCGGGTTAAGATCTGGAGACTGACATGGCCATTTTAGAACATTTATTCCATTCGTACTTAACCAAGATTGTGTTAGCTTTGCAGTATGCTTTGGATCGTTATCTTGTTGAAAAAACCAACCTGACTTTAAGCTGAGAGAATGTGCACTTCGATGTAAATTCCTTTGTAAAATACCTCTATAATAAGCGCTATCCATTCTTCCTTCTATTATTTCAATATTTCCTACACCTGTGGCACTAAAGCAACCCCAGACCATGATTGATCCACCTCCAAATTTTACAGTTCGAATAGTATTCTTCGGCGAATATTCCGTACTTTTCTTTCTCCAGACTTTTGCCACAGCATTTCGACCAAAAAGTTCAATTTTTGTTTCGTCCGACCAAAGTACATCTTCCCAAAATGACGCAGGTTTGATGAGATGCTCATTTGCAAAGTTTAATCGACGAAGAACGTGTTTCCTCGTAAGAAGTGGTGTTTTCCTTGGAGACCTCGAGAAGATATCATATCGACGAAGTGAACGACTAATTGTATCTGTGCTCACTTTTACTCCACTTCCTTCTAGGTCATCCTGAAGATTTTTAAGAGTACACCGGGGTTCGTTGCCAACCTTTCTCGTCAATAACCGAGCTGCACGTTCCGTTATCTTTCTAGGACGACCAGAACTAATTAGAGGACAGATGGAATGATGAGATTTCCAGTGACGAATTATAGTACCAACTGAACTCAATGGCACATTTAACTGACAAGATATCTTTCTATAACCAACACCATTTGTATGAAGGTCTTCAATGCGTTTACGGAGGTCTTAATCAATCAGTTTATTTTTCCCCATATTGTCAATGTTTACAGGACGGTTGTCAATGTTTACAGGATGGTTGTCAGACAAATAATGACATAATGTTTTTAATTGTCCTTAGAAGTTACTTTAAACCTAATCTAGAACATTCTACTGCATTTTAAATCTGAAAATTTAAGAATTTTCTTGAAAAAAAGCTATAAATATAAGATGTGTTGTAAACTTTTGCGTTATAAAAATATTGATTTTTTTTCTTCATGAGTTATTTCCTTGTTATTTTTTTAAAAATATGATTGTATCATTAAATGCCTCATTATATGTTCTATCAGTAGTTAAATTTTCATTACCATAACTTTATTAAAAATACCTAAAACCGCACTTTTCCTAATGTGTTGTAAACTTTTGCGGGGCACTGTATATATATATGTGTGTATATATGTATATATATATATATATGTATGTATATATATGTGTGTATGTATATGTATGTATATATATATATGTATGTATATATATATATATATGTATGTATATATAAGCAAAAGGGATACAAATACATGTTTATAACTGACACGAAGCACTCGACAAGTTTTCTGGAGTACGATGTCAATATTTATAAAACAAACTTTGTATTTTATATATAATAGAATAAATATGGTTTTATAAATATAGTTTCCATTTATTAATATCATTGATGTATGTATATATATATATATATATATATATATATATATATATATATATATATATTATGAAAATAAATCAAAGAAGCCTTCAATACATCAAAATTCTTTATTAGCCAACAATGTTTCGTCCTATTAAGGACTCATCAGGGCAAGTAAAGCTATAAGAAGCACTATCGGCCAATACAAGCCAACAAATTATCAAGTAAAAATTGCTAAGGAAGTGAATAACATTTTGAACCCATATTACAAATATAGTACAATGCAAAAACTAAAGCTAAACACAAGTGGTGAAATAAAGCGAGAATTACAGTACGATATATAATATAATATAATATAATATAATATAATTGATAATGACAATAATAATAATATTAAAAGGCCCAATATACACACATATATATATACATATATATATATATATATATATATATATATATATATATATATATATATATATATCAATACACATATCCATCAATAAAAAAACACAAAACTAACACTTATTAAGAGTTTAAATATAAATATAATACATATATTATTTACAGTATAAAATGATAAAGAAATGAATAAAAATAAAAATATAATATATAATATACTATATAATTTATAATCTCCGGTCAATTTGCACAAACAATATAAATATTACAATAACACTATAATAACAATATTATAATATATTGGCATATAACATAACAAATCATATAAAGTTACGCACTTTATATGACAGCTATTTCAGTGTTTAAGTTCTTTATCCTCACTTTATTCTCGGTTGTGCACGAAAATGGTCCCAAACAAAAAGTGATGGTCGCACCATAAAGCACCATGACGCCGCGACCATACTTTATCTAGACATAACTTAACGCCATTTTCGTTCATCCACCCCTTGGAGTGGACATGAATAACAATTCCTGATGGAAAAGTGTCTTTTGGAAATGTTTTTCTTTTAAATATTAAGTATTAGAAGTGGTGGCAGTTTCGTACCAGCTGCGCTACAAGTCAATACTACAGTATAGTATCTTTTTTCTTGTCCGAATTTTTACATGGGGTAATTACCTCAAATCTGACCTTCGCCTTATAAGACACACAGTGATTTTGAGGGTCAAATTTGTGTTGTGTGCTTAGTTTGCGCATGCGTTACACCCGGGTGTGTGTGTTTTTTATTTATTTATTTATGTGTTTATTTGTTTGTCACTAGCACACAACACACAAAAACAAGATGGTGTAGGACTGAACAAAGGAGAAACAAAAAATAAAAACCTAGTCACTGAGGAGGTCACAGAATGTGTGACGAAAGAGCTTTGACAATATATAAACAACCTTCGGGTTATCAAACCAACTAACCAGCCGGAAATTTATAATAAATTGAAGTAAAAATCAACAGGTGTGTTTTTAATTGGCAGCATGACCCTCACAAAGTATAACAATATATATTGTATATATATATATATATATATATATATATATATATATATATATATATATATATATATATATATATATATATATGTGTGTGTGTATATATATATATATAAAGAATAAGGGCTTAATCCAGTATTTTATGTCATATGCTGCGTTATAATGTTTCTGCTTTAACTCTTGGTGGAGCCGTACGAGCGACGTCGTCGTGATATAGGGTGGTCTCTGACATTTACACCTTGCGGAGATCGTTTCTGTTTCTCCCCGGGTCAGATCAGAGAGAGAGAGAGAGGGAGGGAGGAAAGAGAGAAGGAGATGAGAGAGAGGCGATGGGGGCGGGGGTATATTTATCTATTATGAGCTGAAGCATCCAAAATGCTAACTCTAATTAGTTATGTAAGGTAAAATACTTTATCACGAAAATATATTATATATAGAGTAATTGTTTCAACTTTTGGCACAAGGCCAGCAATTATCCCAGTGAATTACTGGTACTTTATTTTATCGGCCCCATAAGGTTGAAAGGCAAAGTTAACCTCGGCGGGATTTGAACTCAGACCGAAAAGGGCCGTAACTCTATGCTGTAAAGCATGGTGTCTGACTCTTTACCGATACTGCCAAATCCACCGCAGTATATATAGAGTAATTGTTTCTACTTTTGGCACAAGGCCAGCAATTACCCAGTGCATTACTGGTACTTTATTTTATCGACCCCGTAAGGATGAAAGGCAAAGTTAACCTCGGCGGGATTTGAACTCAGATCATACAGGGAGGTAACTCTATGCCTCAAAGCATGGCCTCCGACCCTCTACCGATACTGCCAATCCACCGCAGTATATATAGAGTAATGCAAATGCTAAAGGGTTAAAGCAGCTGGCCCTGATACTATGTCAGCAAGAATCTGCGAGACAGGGCTATTGAATGATACCTTCCTTCAATTTTGTAATGCAGTATACAATCAAAGTATAATTGAAAAGTGGACTGAAGGTTGTATTCTCCTATTTCTCAAGAAAGGTAATTTAGGTGTAGCTAAAAGTTACAGATGGATTACTATTACAATGATTGCGGCAAATATCTACATTTTCTTGCTGAACCATACACAGCCAGAAATCGAGTTCTTGCACAGAAACCAAATTCATAAAGTCACTACTTTAAAAACGTATGGTTTTCAAAATGTTTTTAATTAAACATACAGTATATTGCAAAATATACTATACATATATATATATATATATATAGGAACAAGTATGACCCCGACCGCAGAGCTCAAGCCGTTTCGACGGCTAATTCTGGATTAGCCGTCGAAACGGCTTGAGCTCTGCCGTCGGGGTCATACTTGTTCCTATTACCCACTCTACTACCCTAAGTATTGAGTACTTTGGTGCGTTATGGTCCATCTGGTTCCTTACCGCATTTCCTTCGTTATATATATTCATATATATATATATATATATATATATATATATATATATATATATATATATTAAATTGTTAAACAATATTCAATGATTATGTCAAAGAATGAGTTTTACAGTAGATTGGAAGCACTCTACGGGAAAATAATTTTCTGGAGTTATTAAGATTAAAATATAAGTATTAATAAAATAGATGTTCTTTTGATCAATTACATTTTATTATACATATTTCGGATGTACAACAGTACGTCCTCATCAGACAAAATATAATTGTTTCTACTATTGGCACAGGGCCAGCAATTATTCCAGTGTATTACTGGTACTTTATTTTATCGACCCCGTAAGGATGAAAGGTAAAGTTAACCTCGGCGGGATTTGAACTCAGAATGGCAAGGGCCGTAACTCTATGCGTCAAAGCATGGCGTCCGACCCTCTACCGATACTGCCAATCCATCGCCCTCATCAGACAAAATATAATGATACATGACATACCCTGAGATGTTAAATGGTTAAGATTATACCTCGATACCTTTTTTTCAATACCTTGATTAAATCTTAACCATTTAACATCTCAGGGTATGTCATGTATCATTATATTTTGTCTGATGAGGACGTACTGTTGTACATCCGAAATATGTATAATAAAATGTAATTGATCAAAAGAACATCTATTTTATTAATACTTATATTTTAATATATATATATATATATATATATATATATATATATATATATATATATATATATATATATATATATATATATATATATATACAGGGTGAGCATAAAGTCTATCCCTGACTGTTTCATAGATGCCATTTTGTTACAACTACTTTCTGTAGAAGAAAAAAATGTAAAACCTGTTCAGAAAAACTTTAAACTTGAAATTTATAAATTAAAACAATGAAAAAGTAAAATCTCAAATAGTATCCGAGATATGGTATTTTATAATCAGGGAACGACTTATAATCAGAGAAAGACTTTATGCTCACACTGTATACACACACACACACACAAACATACATATCCAGTATCTAAGATACACATTTAGCTTCGTACCCGTTATTATTGGAGTTACAGGTTATATACGAATTCGTCTAGAACAAAATATAACTGAATTGATATTTGTGGAGAAAGAACGTGAGTCCTTAATTCATAAATTACAAATGGCCACGATATCTGGAACCTTCAAAATCTGTAAAAGATTCATACGATTTAACGGATGAACGATTGTACAAGGGACAACGAAAGTTTCCTTTTCTTTACAACCTTAACACCGGGAAGGTGGTCAGTCAAAATTATGTGAGGACATACATACATACATTAGGATTGCAGCGTCTTCACAGACGATTGCCGTCTCATTGATTCTTTATTGTCATCCCATCTGTGTCCATTACTTCGTTGATGACTTTATGGACTCGTAGATCTGCATAGTACGACATTGGCAACAGAAGAGAGCTGTGCTTTCCACAGGACCGGTGGTGTTACCCTGTGGGACACAACCTTTATGCACTATCATGTGTTTTTTTTAGTCCGGAACTAGTTCTACACTCTTTGTTGCATATCACGTACGTTGTTTCGCCAGGTTTTGCATACATACATTAATGGAACAGTAATGTTTGGGACCACACTTTGTAAACGTGCTCAAATATTGGAGCTACAGGTTATATACCAACCCGCTTAGACCAAAGTATAACTGAACTTGGATTTGTGGACAAAGAGCGCAGCTCCCTAATTCATAAACTACAAATGGCTGCGATAGTTGGAACCTTCAAAAGTTGCAAAACATTCTTGCGATTCAAGGGATGACAATTGCTTTTCTTTTTACAACCTTGATATTAGGATGGTGGCCGGTCAAAATTGTACTCGAAATTAAGAGAAAGAGAACATACATACATACATAACACGGTCAGTTTGACCGTGTCGTTGGAGCGTTGGGTATTTGTTCTGGCTCTCAACGCTGGAAGCTGAAATCCCACTGAGGTTTACTTGGGATTTCATCCTTCCAGTTGTTACATCTGGGTGTTTCTCTGGATCAAGGGAGGGATCAGTTAGGAATGTGCATCTGCTCGATCCATCACGAGCACCTAAAGCTTTTAACAATGACATTGGTATACACTATGAGTAACACTCGATTACGAATGGTGGTTTAGATAGGCACACATACGTACATAAACACGCACACACACACATTTATATTATATATTGTTGTTGTTATCATTATTATCGTCAACCAGGTCGGTAGATTGGTAGTACCGGTAGAGGGTCGGACGCCATGCTATGCAGCATGGACTTACGGCCCTTTATTGTCTGATTTCAAATCCCACCGAGGTTAATTTTGCCTTTCATCCTTACGGAGTCGATAAAATAAAGTACCAGTAATGTACTGGGTAATTGCTGGCCTTGTGCCAAAAAGTAGAAACAATTATCATCAGTGGTTTTAATAGTCTTAATTAGTAACTTTACATATATCTCCCCCCCTCTCTCTCTATATATATATATATATGCATATATGAGAATGGATGTATATATATATATATTAAAAAAATAGAGGTGTGACACACGAGTTGTGATATATTAGTAAAAAGGAAAAGAAAATGGTGACAAATTTTTCCCAGTGAAAAATAGTTTAATTAGGAATAAGTATAAATTAGTAATAAGTAATAGTTAGTATTCAGTTTTAGTTTTAAGTTTTTACCGGTTGCGCATTTCTTATGCTTTTCAAAAATAATTTTGAGATAGAGTACTCGTGAAAAATCACGACCATATATATATATATATATATGGAAAGTTATATTTAAATTGTTGGGTTACAACTAGTAAATATTTATAACTGATATAAAAGCACTCAACAAGTATTTGGAGTATATTTACGATATTAAATAAATGGAAACTATATTTATAAAACCATATTTATTTCATTATATATATTTCAGGGATATCATATTAACAATATGTTATGCCTTCTTCAGACAAAATACAATATAGACAGTTTTATAGATAAATAGATTTGACATACCGTTCAACATCGACTGCCAAATCAACATTGACTGCCAAATCAACTTTTTCAAATACAAGTCGATGTTGAACGGTATGTCAAATCTATTTATCTATAAAACTGTCTATATTGTATTTTGTCTGAAGAAGGCATAACATATTGTTAATATGATATCCCTGAAATATATATAATGAAATAAATATGGTTTTATAAATATAGTTTCCATTTATTTAATATCGTATATATATATATATATATATATATATATATATATATATATATATATATATATATATAAATGAAAATAGAGAGATTAATGTAAGCAAAAAGCCAACAATAATTCAGACATATAACATCAAGATGAAAAATTTTTAACGTAAGATTTTGGATAAGTAATACAATCTTATAATCAAGAAAAAATACTTACCTGTATATATATAAAATTAAGTATCTGTGTGTGTCTGTGTGTCTGTGTATTACCTATAGGGGCCTACATCTTACGACCGATTTTCATGAAACTTTACATGCTCATAGATTAGTCATCGGGGAGTGTTTTCTATATATCAGCGTATCCTTTTTTTTTTTATTCCGGAGTCATTCTGCAGATAAAAGTCGATAGGGGGGTCACCTTTTTTTAGGTATCGAAAAATAAGATTTTTGGCTCTAGCTCCCACATTTTGCTACCGATTTCGTTCAAATTTTAAAGCAAAATAGAATTTATCATTGCACATCCTGTAATGGCTTTATATTTTGCATTTGTTGTTTAGGGACGGCGTGGCAGCCGCTTAAATATTCAAAACTACCACTTTTAGACTCAAATTTCCACTTTTTCGGCTGTAACTCCCACATTAATCAACCTACTTTGTTCAAATTTTACACTACGTTAGATCTGATTATTTCAAGTCTTAAAGTGGCTTTACATCTTGGAATTTTTGTTCAGGAACGGCGTGGAAGTCGCTTAAATATTCGAAAATACCACCTTTTCGCTCAAATTTCCGCCTTTTCGGCTCTAGTTCCCGCATATTTCAAACGATTTCGTTCAAATTCGAAACTTCGGCTCCACCTCACACATAAATCAATTTATTTGGTTCAACTTTTATACTACGATAGAACCTATCATTAACTCCCACATTTTTCAACCGATTTCGTTCAAATTCGAAACTTCTGCTCCACCTCACACATACATCAATTTATTTGGTTCAACTTTTATACTACGATAGAACCTATCATTGCACATCTTATAGTAGCTTTACACTTTGTATTTTTTGTTCAGGGACGGCGTGACAGCCGTTTAACTCTTCAAAATACGATTTTTTCCACCTCCCACATATTCCATACGATTTCACTCAACATTTCGCCATTTGCTACACCTCACGACCGATTTTCAGGAAACTCGCAGTCGCTAAGATCAACACCTTTCATCAAAGCAGATATTATTTTACTTACCCAGGCAACGCTGGGTACTGCTGCTAGTATATATATATATATATATATATATATATATATATATATATATATATATATATATGTATGTATATGTGTGTATATATATATATATATATATATATATATATATATATATATATATATATAACGAAGGAAATGTGGTAAAGAACCAGGTGGACCATAACGCACCAAAGTACTCAATACTTGAGGTAGTAGAGTGGGTAATAGGAACCAGTAAGACCCCGGCAGCTGAGCTCAAGCCGTTTCGACGGCTAATTCTGGACTAAATGAAAATTTATCCTGGTATTTAAATAGCCGATCTTCTCAAGGGGTAATTCCATATATGGTCAAAGTGATTGTCAAAAATCGGTAGTAATTCTGTGGTTGCAAATTAGTAGGGGAGATGGTGGCTAAACCTGCCAGTAAGAGAAAGAGGGGAGGGGGTGGAGTAGCCCCAATCAAGCGTTTGTAGTGCCAGTTACAGCTGGGCATGAGGTCAAAGAAGATACAGGGGAGGGGGAAGGGGAGGAAGTCGGAACGGTAGGTAGAACAATGGGGGGTAGAAATATATAGGAAAGAAAAAATACTGAGAGTGAAGAAAAGCAAATAAGTGTAAAGAAAAACAAATGAGTGTAAAGAAAAAAGTAAAGTAAATTAAATTCTACGACCTAGGTCTCTAGCTATTGTTAGTCTAGAATAAATAAATAAATAAATAAAGAAAGAAGTAAAGAAAGAAATAAAGAAATAACGAAATAAGTAAAAGAACTAGGTGGGACGGAATAGGCGAGGACCCTTTTAAGAGGTATAAGTACGTAAATGATACCGTGACGGGTCAACAAAAGGGGCCAAAATACTAAAGAGACTACCACGAAATAAACAATAAAGGTTTCCATCCCGGGCACAATTCCAGCAACCACCCAGTGCAGCAAAGTGAACTAATACGAGATAATAATTCTGAGTCCCGAGAAAAATATATACTAATGCTAACTCTAAAAGATCTAAAACAAGCTACATGAAAGTTCGTACGAAGTAAAGGTAGAATACGGAAGAATAAATTCAGAATCCACCCCGCCCAAAAGAAAAGCGAAGAAAGAAATACTGAAACGAAAAAATAAGGCATAAGTGCCACTAAGAAATATAGAGGGCACAGAGAATAGTGGGAGCGGTCGGAAAAAGGGGACAAGTATCCGGGGTCTAAACCAACTGCTATAAAGGGCGGAGTCCGCCAAATCTATCCTAGACTAGGGGAGGGGGTGGGGGTACTAAGGCTACAAGGGGCCAAAGGGCAGCCTCGGGTGGGCGAGAAAAGACGCCGACAAAGGAGAAGAGCTGGGGTAGAAGGACTAAGGAGAGAGGGGGAAGGAAGGAAATAAAGGAAGCGATAAAAGAATACAAAGAAGATCTTACGTCTCCCTTGGCAAGCAGGGGTTACCCATTGCAAAATCGGCAAGTGGGGTGTTATAGCCCTAGTCTACCCCCCCCGGGTCATTATGGGGTTTGAGGGCGAGGTAACCCATAAATGTGGCCCTAACAGGTACTACTACTCCGGGCCAGAGCAGACCTGGGAGTTATGACAACTAAGGGGTAACTCCACATTCCCCACAGCTCCTGAACTCCCGAACTGGAGCCTTGCCACTGGATGTAGTTTAATGTCATACCCAGGACCGTCTTAAAGCAGGAGAGTTAAGGCGAAAAAGATATCGGATGCTGAATTTGCCGACGACATAGTTTTGGTGACAAACACAGTGAAGGGGGAAGAGGATTTGATGCGGGAGGTGGAGACTGTGTCGATGAGTGTGGGGCTGAGAATGAATGAGATGAAGACGAAATATCTGGTGAGAGTATTAAGAAGCCAGAGAAGATTACTAATGTAGGCGGGAAGCCGCTAGAATTGGTTGAGGACTTCCTGTATTTGGGAGCAAAGATTGGGAACACGGAAGATGATGTGCTAGAGAGGAAGAGCAAAGCCTGGGCGGCGTGCCACAGCTTGAGATCGGTGTGGAAGTCGGATGTTCGTAAATACCTGAAGATCCGCCTCTTCGTTGCTGTAGTGGGGTCTGTGCTGCTCTACGGGCCTGGGACATGGACACTGACCAAGAAACTCACTCAGATGGTGGATGGGTGCTGCACGAGAATGCTGAGGATGGCTCTGAACATTAATCAGTATACACTGAGGATGAAAAACTCAGAGCTCCCGTGCGAGCCCCTGCATGTACACACTGGAAGTGGAAGACCGAGGTTAACATATGTTGATGCCCTAAGGACAGACACTGGTCTGTTGGAGACGCAGGACATTGCAGCGATAATGAGGGACAGAGACCGCTGGAGAGAACTCGTCTATGGATCTCGGGAATTTTACCCGCCCTAGATATATATATATATATATATATATATGTATATATATATATAAATATGTATATATATATATATATGTATATATATATACATACATATATATATATATATATATATATATATATATATATATATATATATATATATATATATATATATATATATATATATATATATATATATATATATATATATATATATATATATATATCAAAGGTATATATTGAGTTAGAAACTCAAAATAGTCTCTTACAATAAAACAATTTTCGTACTGTACTACGTGTTAGATTAATCGCCCCCTCTAAATCAGATCTGGGGGTTGTTAGTAAAGCCATCTTGGATAGAATTATCCCACAGGTTCGTTCTAATTGCTCTTCTTTGAACTTAAATTTATGGTTTGGTACTTCTGAAGTGATTGGCTGGTTCAACAAATTGAATAATAAAAACAAACTAAAATTTGTTCAATTTGATATTGCCAGCTACTATTCTTCTATTTCGCCTTCACTTCTCAACAATGCTCTATCTTTCGCATTTAAATATTCTGACATCACCACAGATGAACTTCACAACATTCTCACCGCACGTAAAACCATCCTAGAATTCAACAATGAATATTGGACCAGAGCTGATACCTCTAACAACTTCGACATCACAATGGGAGCATCCGATTCATCCCAATTGACAGATTTAATTGGTATCTTTATTTTGAACTCTTTGAGTCGGAAAATTCCTCAACTTCGCGGTGGAATTTATCGTGACGATGGACTCTTTACTATCTTAAATTGCAACATAGTTAACCTTAATATTATTAAGAACAATATACGTAATCTCTTTAACCAACATAAATTAAAAATTGAATTTGATAACAGCATCAAACTAGCTAATTTCTTGGATGTATCTCCTAATCTTGACACTGGCCTATATTACCCTTACCATAAAAACAATGAGAACCTAAATTATGTTAATTTTAGATCTAACCACCCCACTAATATTAAGAATGCTATAGTTAGTAATATTGGAAAAAGAATATCTAACCTATCTTCTAATACAAATATCTTTGATGCTAACGCCAATTACTATAATAACGCGCTTTCTAAAGCCGGCTATCCTGATAAAATCAAATCTAGTCAAGAAACGAATTCTAGAAGATCTTACAGTAGAATAATTAATCATGATCATTCCAATAACTTTAATAAAAGACCTAGATACAAAAACATAATCTGGTATAATGCTCCTTTCTCCATCTCTATTAATAATAATATTCCTAAATTATTCTTTAGTGCCTTAAATAAATGCTTCCCTCCTTCACATATATATAGTAAAATATTTAACAAACACACTATAAAATTTTCCTGTTCGACATCCTCCAACATTTCCAACATTATCTCTAAACACAACAATAAAATACTAAATACTAAATCTCTTCCTTCCAACACTGAATATCATAATAATAGTAATAGCACTCCCGACGTCATTGTAAACTCTAGGCTAATTTCTGCAAACCCAAATACAACGTCAAACACAACTTCGCTAAATGTTCTTAATCCCATTCTAAATCAAGAAACTATTATTCCTATCGTAAATAACTTCTCCAATCCAATTCCTTCTATAGATAATACTAGGTCACTCGTTAATAATCTCTCTAATCGCAATTGCAATTGCCATGTTAAAAATAAATGTCCTCTCAACAACCATTGTCTTGATAAAAACTTAATCTACGAATGTAAAGTTATTACTGACACCAATTCCTTCACCTATTTTGGCTCCACTTCCACCTCTTTTAAAGCTCGTCTTTATAATCATCATTCGTCTTTTAAATACCAACTTAAAAGAACCAACACGGCTCTCTCAGAACTCATATGGTCCTTGAAAGACAAAAATATTAAATATAACATCTCTTGGAAAAAGGTTTCCTCTGCTTCGACATACTTGAACAGTTCTCTATCCAAGACTTGCAATATCTGTCTAAATGAAAAATTTACCATTATATCTAATTTAGATTCTATAATAAATAGACGCACTGACTTGTTTTCTCTCTGCTTGCATAAATTCCATAGAACATTCCATAAAGTCTACAGCTAATATCCAATACTTTATCAATTTAGAATCCTTTTCTCAAAGGCACATATATATATATATACTTCTTTAAAAATATACCCATCTTTCTACCTTATTTCAAAGTTATTTATTATACATTATATAATACTTGTTACTCATTCTATATCACTCCTATTTATCACTTCCCTTTCTTCCTTTTCCTTTTCTTTTCTTTTTCTTTTAATTTCTAACCCCTAATCTGTACCTTTTCTCACTTTGCCTAACATTGAAACAATTATTACACAATACAATATATTCTTACTTTATATCACCTTGAAAAAATCCTTCGTAAACATAAACATTTTTTTTGACGTTAGATTATTCATCCTCAATTCATTATTTTTTTCTCCCTTTCATCTAACTTACTCATGCTCATCTCACAATATATCCTTACTTACATTACTTTTGTTTTTTTAATAATACATATCAACATTTTCTTTCCATCGCACATATTATTAAACCCTTAAATATTATTCTTAATACATATTAACACTTTCTTTCCATCGCACATATTATTAAACCCTTAAATATTATTCTTAATACATATTAACATTTTCTTTTTCATCGCACATATTATCAAACCCTTAAATATACAAACCTTAACTTTACATTATTTTTTTCTCTTCGTTAATTTTCAAATTCTTTTAATTTATACATTATCTTCCAACGGTTTTCAACCTCTCTATGTAAAACAATATATCTTTCTCAGTTATAAAAGCTATCTCTCTCTCTCTATCACCCATCTCTCCTCCTATCTCATCCTTCCTCATTATACTCCTCCCTCTCCACTTTTTACTCTCATCTCCTCCTGTTTTTCATCCCCCCCCCTCTAAATAAAATATGTTTCCCAATATCACACATCAATCTAAAACTACTTCTCATATGTTGATTTAAAACTGAACTATCCACAAGTGATGTCTTCCTGTTTTATCTGATGAAAACACAAATATTATTGCATGATGATGTTTGTTTTTGAAATGCGCATAATAAAATACATGGAACTCTTTTAACCATTTTTTGTTCTTATATATTATATATATATATATATATATATATATATATATATATATATATATATATATATATATATGAGTCCCGGGTTCAATCGGGGGTAATCACAATAAGTATGGTACTTAATACATTAGTAGAGTATATACACGATTTAAAACAGAAATGGCTTCTACAGGACTAGAACTGTTTCATTCGAAGGAAATCATCAGTTCTAGTCCTGTAGAAGCCATTTCTATATAAGTATATATATAAAAATAACCAAAGTAAAGATGCTGATGTTACATAAATCGTTTAATCATCATAATTATTTCAACGGTTCTCCCATGCAATCAAGAAGTCTTTCATGCATTTGTTGTTGTTGTGAGAACGGTATCCTCAGATGAATCCATTTTAGTGATATGCTGAATCTCCATCGTAACTACAAACTACGAATGTTGAAACCTTTCTCCTGCTTGCTCCTGTTTTTACCAAAACAATCTCTTCGAAAAACACACACACACACACACACACACACACACATATATATATATATATATATATATATATATATATATATATATATATATATATATATATATATAAGGATAGAACCAATTTGAAACTAATTAGACCATTACTCAACAGAGTACTCGATACTTGGGGTAGTAGAGTCTGGTATATTATAAAGAATCGGGACCCGTTTCAACAGCTAGTCTGGAAACAGCAAGAGCTCAGCCATCGGGTCCCGACTCTTTATATATATATAAAGAGGGGTTGGTTGTGAATGACACTGATGAGAGATTAGCGAATCTTGAAACAGATGTCAGATATTCTCAGAGGCTACTGAAATATCTGTGACATGTTCACTAAGTAAAAGAGATAAAAATATTGTATATAGTATATGCTTCCACATGCACCCCTAATATATATCTGTGTGTGTGTGTGTGTGTGTGTGTGTGTGTGTGTGTGTGTGTGTGTGTGTGTGTGTGTGTGTGTGTGTGTGTGTGTGTGTGTGTGTGTGTGTGTGTGTGTGTGTGTGTGTGTTTGTGTGTGTGTGTGTGTGTGTGTTTGTGTGTGTTTGTGTGCCTTAGACATACGCAGGCTTTTTACTGTGAAAGTAGTTAAACTAGTTGGGCATATAAGCCCCTAGAGTAGGCAAAATGTGGACATTTTTTCCGTCTCCAGTAAAAAAAACTGCGTTGAAGCCATTAACTGAAAGTAAACCTATATTCAAAATGCATAATTCGCTCAACGCTTCTTTAAAAATGCGGTTGTTTTATACACACACGTATATATATATATATATATATAACGGAAGAAATGTGGTAAGGAACCAGGTGGACCATAACGCACCAAAGTACTCAATACTTAGGGTAGTAGAGTGGGTAATAGGAACGAGTAGGACCCCGATGGCTGAGCTCAAGCCGTTTCGACGCCTAATTCTGGACTAGTCCAGAATTAGCCGTCGAAACGGCTTGAGCTCAGCCATCGGGGTCCTACTCGTTCCTATATATATATATTTCATGGTCTGGTGGTCTGTGACTAAATCGACTCCCCCACCAGACCCTGGTGGGGTTAGGAGCGTAAGTGGAAACCCAGCTGCACAAAAAACAACTGCTGTCAAAGGGCGGCTGAACTCCACAGATTCAACGACCATCCACCCCAACTATAGGTTAAATAGCCTCATCAACCCACGAATGGCCAAGCATGGTAAGTACGGCTATACACACTGGAGAGGTTAAGCTCCATTACAATAACACATGACCCCTTGAATTACGGGTGTAACTCATTTTTCTCCAGCTGAGTGGACTGAAGCAATGTGAAATAATGCATTTTGCTCAAGGACAAAACGTACCGACCAGTCCGGGAATGGAACTCACAATCTTACGATCATGAACAGAACACACTACCCACTACGCCACACGCCTCCCGTAAAAGAAATTAAAAAATAGGTGTGTTTGCAAAAATAATCAGTTGTCTAATTTGGTTTTGTGCTGACTGGTTTTAGCTATTACCTCATATCCGATTGTCAGGCAAGGAACAAAAGCCTGTCTTTTCACATTATTCTTTTTACATGGCGCCACCCCACGTGCTGGGCGGGCTATAGATAATAAGAAAGTAGAAGAATAAAAAGAACGCAGTTAAAGAGTGAGGACGATAGAAAGTTACAATTTTTAATGATCCCATTTTTTTCGGATTTTCCATTCATTATCAAGGGGAATCCGTAGTGGGGACCTCAGAGAGGCATTTTTCAGGTTTCTCTCTAAAGTACCCCATACTAACTTTTCTTGATAATAGATGGCAAATCCGAAAATATCTGGGATCATGAAAAATTGGTATGGTAACTTTCTATCGTCCTCACTCTTTTACTTCACTTCACTGTGAAGTGGATAACTGATAACTGCCACTTCTTTACAGAAGACGGCCATCTCTTCAACAAATTCCCTACTATTATGATCCACCGCCAATGGATGGATTGGCAGAGGTTCGACGCCATGCTTTGCAGCATAGAGTTACGGCCCTTTACAGCCTGAGTTCAAATTCTACCGAGGTCAAATTTGCCTTTTATCCAGCCAAAGTCAGCAGTGATGTCCCACAAGGCACTGTGTTGGGCCCACTTCTTTTCATCATCTACATTAATGACATTACTGACATCATCAAGCACAGCAGCATATGACTCTTCGCAGCTGATTCCAAGCTCCAAAGGGTCATCACACACACACACATATATATATATATATTGAATGAGTGTGAAAGATCAAAGGTCATTATTGAAAGTCTCTGGATTTCGCAAAATAGATATTTTTTTATTGGGGAAGGTAAAATATTTTTCCGCAAAAATTTGATTTCACTGTTTTGTTTCCACTTATGTATTTTTTGAAAATGTTATTTATTCATTATAAAAATTAAATGTAATTCTAATGATAAAATAAAAATATACTTTTAAATACTGGGCCTCTGAGAGTGTGTGGCTCTAAGCTCTATATGTAGGTGGGCGCCCTTCATCTGGCAACCAATTTTTTAGACCTAGTCCGCCACTATGTATATATATATATATATATATATATATATATATATATATATATATATATAGTAATAATAATAAATTTGAAGACTAAAATCCAAAGAGGGCGCGATAAGTCACGGTCGTGTGTCATCGCCTTTGAGAGGTGTAATTGGGTAAGGTCGGCTTTTATCACCTCATCCCAGGTCATCTTGGGTCTCCCCACTCTGCGGTTTCCAATGACTTCTAGTGCTCTGCACCTTTTTATGCAGCTGTCATCCTTCATACGCATCACATGTCCATACCAGCGCAACCGCCTCTCCTGCACACAGCATTTGATTCATCTTATGCTCAGTCTCTCTCTCAATTCATTTATGCTTTGTCGTTCACGTATATTACTGTTACACATCCATCGGAGCATGCAGGCTTCGTTTCTCTCTAATCTACGTAAGTCTTCCACCTTCAGCGCCCAGGTCTCACTACCATGCAACATCGCTGTTCGGATACATGCATCATACAGTCTGCCTTTCATTTTGAGGGAAAAGCCTTTTGCAGCTAGCAGTGGCAGTAGCTCCCTGAACTTCTTCCATCCTGTTCTTACCCTAGTTATTGTACTTTCTGAACACCCACCTCCGCTACTAATTCGGTCACCTAGGTAGCAGAAGCTGTCTACTGTTTCTACAGAGCCCTCCCAGAGATTGGTGGTACTTGTTTCCTGTGGCTGTTTGCTGCTTGCTGTCTCAGCACAGCTGCTGCATGTGAAGCCTACATTCTTAGTTAAGCTTCCTGAGATCCCACTACATCTCTTGTGTACCCATTGTTTGCATTTGGGGCAGAGAATGGAGTTCCTACCTACACCTTTCCTACATACTGAGCAAGGCCATTTCCCTGAGGGGATCTGGGTTCTGTTTTCTCGTCTACTTACAAGGACCTTAGTCTTTGTCATGTTGACTTTGAGACTCTTTCTAGTCCCTGCTTCCAAGTTTGGAATTTATTCTCTAGTTCTACCATAGATTCAGCTATGAGTGCGAGGTCATCAGCATACAGGAGTTCCCATGGGCATCCGGTCTTAAACTCCTCCGTTATTGCCTGCAGGACTATGATGAACAGGAGAGGGCTAAGAACAGAGCCCTGGTGGACCCCAACCTGTACGCTAAATTCCTCGCTATACTCATTGCTAATCCTAACTTTGCTGACTGCTCCCCTATACATGGCTTGTACCGCTTTCACAAGCCATTCATCTACTCCTAGTTTTCTAAGAGCCCACCAGATTACAGCACGTGGAACTCTGTCAAGGCTTTCTCAAGGTCGACAAATGCCAAGTAGAGTGGCTTACTTTTAGCTAGGTACTTTTCCTGTAATTGCCTCACAAGGAAGAGGGCATCAGTGGTGCCTCTTCCTGGTACAAACCCAAATTGCATCTCGTCTATTTTCACCCGGTCCCTAATCAACTGTGCTATAACTCTTTCTGTTACTTTCATGACCTGGTCCATCAACTTTATACCTCTATAGTTTCCTCTATCTAGTGCATCGCCTTTACCTTTGTAGCAGTTGACAATGATGCTACTGCACCAATCTTTTGGTATGACACCTTCTAGTATTACCTGGTTAACAATACGTGTGGTTATAATGTGACCTACAGACCCAGATGCCTTCAGCATCTCGGCAGCTATACCCGATGGACCGGTTGCCTTCCCCATCTTCATATCTTTGATTGCCTTACTTACTACGCTGCTGCTGACTTGTACTGCTGGCCCTCTATAGGGTCTACTTGGGGTAGGGTCTCTTCTTCCCATATATATATATATATATATATATATATATGTATATAATGCCAATCATTGTAAGTTTGAATCTAACTGACAAGCAAAAACATATATATAGGAATAAGGTAAGCCCAAATCATAGTAGATTCAAATATCACAGAGAGGGGGGGGGGAATGAGGTGGAACAGAAATGATACATGGATTGCAGGTTAAAATGTAGTCTAGATAGATGAGAAACAAAACGAGGATGTAGTTTATGGAACACCCAAATGATTTAGAAGTCGACCTTAAGTAGGAGCAATAACATTAAGAAAGATATGAACGACACCACAACACTTTGTTTTGAAAATTTTGAATAAGTATAAATTTTCATAAGACTTTCGTAGTTGTCTCTGTGGCCTAGTGGTAGTAACTAGAATCGGTTGGGTTCAATCCTGTTCAAAAGGTGCATGTAACCGTTTTCGGTTTTTATTTTACAACTTTAGAAGAGATGGTCATCCTGGATGGGAATATCTTCTATCTTTTATATGTTATAACTCCATTGAATTCACTGAAAGTTATTGGTATCGTATACATCGGTATCAGAGTAAAAACAACAGAGCTTATCAACGTAACACATGTTTTATTGATGGAGTGATGTGTGCATAAATGATAAGTCATACCTAGATGTTTAATGTCCCAAAGAATGGACTGAAGAGATTATTGCATGAAGGTCCCATGGTGGGGATCCCATCACGTGGTTAATAGTCAGAGCGAAACTATTAACGTCTGGCTTCTTCGAACGCTGCAGTTAGACTGTCCTGTTTGTACAAGCGTTGCTGCTGATGTGACGCCATAACAAGGGAGGCAACTCTTGCTACATTATCTCCCGCCAGATTTTTAAAACATAAAAATCGAATCAACCATGTATGAAGTAAGATGGCGAGCATGTAACACTAAAGTCCAGGTATGAAAATTACAAAAAATAATGTTTGCAACAAAAGCAAACAGCAAAATATAAGCATGCAAAAATTAATGATAGATATCAAGGTAGCCAACCGCTCTTGGCCAGAGAACGACTGGACATCTGTCTATCCATCACACAAAGATACAATGTAATTAACTTAAAAGAAGAGGTCAAATGAGCAAAGACACGTGCTCGAACAAAATTATAAACAAAGTTCAAATGTTCAAAATAAGGTTCACAGGTATGTTAGCACATGACAGCAGAAAAGAGAGTGTGTCCTCAAGAGAATGTATGCAGGTGGTTTCTGGACTGTGGTACAACGTGAAATTCCCAACCTCCGAAGGCGGTGGGATTTTCTCACAGGAAGAGAACTGCAAAAATAAATTCTCTATTCGGTTCTGCTGGTTTGAGTTGTTGGTAGACCGCGGATGAAGCTGTTGTTGTTGTTGTTGATGTTGTTGTCTCGCGGAGTGAGATAGCCTATTCGAAGTTGTTTCAATTCACAGTAAAAAGTTTCCCAGAAAAAATGAGTTGCGGAAAGTTCTAGAAATAACAGCCAAAGTTGATGGTCGATGTTGAGAACGCGTTGACCTGGATGAGTCAAGAGGCCAGCGACCATAGAAATAAGCATTCTGAAAAAATGCCCAGTTTTCAACGGCAAATTTACGTGGTAAATTTTTAAACCGGCAAATAGGAGAATATAGCTTAAGGCTGGAGAATCCTTGGCAAGAAACATTATCTATGGCGCATGTTATCTCAGTGAGTCGAGATGTTTGCTCCCACACACGTGCCGAAACAAGGTTAAAGTCAAGTTGAATAAAAAAAATATTTCTTTTGCGCGAGAAAATGGCGCGAAAATGATAGTGGAACAGGTCGTTGGCAGCCATTTTGAAAATGTGTGTGTGAACGTGATAATATGATGAAAAAGAAGGAAAGGCTATATTCACTTTGTTTAACAAATATGGCAAGAGTTCAATTTTTTTGTGAAAGTGATGAAAAAGTAGCGAAAAAAGGCTTAGTTGAATGAGTAAGCGAGCTGTGATGTTCATCAAAATTGACATGTTGAATATAAGAATACAGGAGTCCAAGTCTTTTTTGAGTGTTCGTTGTGAGAAGAACGAAGAATATATCCAGTGAGTGAAACACATTTAAACGATGTAAACACGTGAGGTGAAGAGCAAAATTTTTTCTTGTTTGTTTGCTGCTGAGAAAAAGATTACTTCTATTTTTCGTTGTAGACAGTTTCGGAGAAAAAATCCATGTGGAATGTTGTTAGAGGAATTTTTTTTTTTTTTTTCCGAAATAGCGTCACGTAGGTGAGAAAAAGTTTGTCCAAACGAAAAGTTCAACGTGTGTCTGTGTGTTCGTTTCATCTGTCTGCGCGAATCAACAGTTCAATAAGTCATTCGATGTCACCATTAAAGCGAATGGCGAAATTAAATAGGCTGCATTTTCTTGATTTATCGTCGGGGTTCACCACTTTAGAAGAGATGGTCGTCCTGGATGGGAATATCTTCTATCTTTTATATGTTATGACTCCATTGAATTCACTGAAAGTTATTGGTATCGTAAACATCGGTATCAGAGTAAAAACAACAGAGCTTATCAACGTAACAAATGTTTTATTGATGGAGTGGTGTGTGCATAAATGTTAAGTCATACCTGGATGTTTAATGTCCCAAAGAATCGACTGAAGAGTTTATTGCGTGAAGGTCCCATGGTGGGGATCCCATCACGTCGTTAATTGTCAGAGCGAAACTATTAACGTCTGGCTTCTTCGAACGCTGCAGTTAGACTGTCCTATTTGTACAAGCGCTGCTGCTGATGTGACGTCATAACAAGGGAAGCAACTCTTGCTACATAACCAATAGTAAAAACAGGCTCACTACCTTCTATGATTCCTCCAACTAGGCCACCGATTCATCTACGAAAGTATAAGGAAAATTGATAATTATATACCTACTTTCAAAATCAAAGTTAAAAAGATTTGGTGTCGTTCATGGCTTCCCTAGAGCTATTACCGTAGTAATATTTAGGATCGACTTGTCAATCTTCTGGCCCTTTGGAAAAAACCTTATTATTCCTATGTGTGTTTAACTGTTGAATTAATTTAATTTGATTATTTTAGCAAACAAATAATATATATATATATATATATATATATATATATATATATAAATAAATAAATTATACAATTATCAAAGTTGTGTTCAAATCATTTAATAGCTGACAATCGTTTCTTCCAAACTCTCATTTGGAATCATCGGAGCATTATCAATGTTTGTACATGTAATTAGCCTCCTATTCAACTGAACAATAATATAGATACATATATATTGATGCTGTGAGCAACAGTTTCGTATTTACAGGGTGGAATGGATGTGACATATATTTTACGATAATTGTACAAAATTTAAAATTAAAATTAAAATTAAAATTAAAATTAAAATTAAAAGCACAGAGTGGAATACATGCAACACATAATACAAGAGAATAGTCCAATAGTCCATTGTGAAAGGAGCTTTGAGAAAGAAAGAGATCATTAGCAATACATATGCAGGTGTGTAGAAAGTGCACATGCGTTAGACATACATATGAGAAGGAAATAAGCAAAGTTATTATGTATCTATAGATAAATAAATACTGTGTTTTAAGCAAAACTGTATTGTATTAAAATCTAAGGTGGACGTAGTTTGTTGATAGTGTCTGAATTTGTGTGTGTTGAGGAGAATAAAGTTATTGCAGTCTCTTCCATTACATATGTTGAATTATATTTTAGTTAATGTTTATATTGAATGTTTAAGTTAGTTAAAGCAATGGATTGTAAATTAGTCTTATTGTATTCATATACATGGTCTACATTAGTTCAACAGCTAGGTTTTCTAACGGTTAAAATATCCGGAAGTGAGTAAGGGGAACTAATGCGTAAGGGGAGGTAACTAGCTAATTAAATTCAGTTATTCAAAATCTTTGCTCTAATACACATTATAATGTGATACAATAGAATCTCTATTACATAATGCTATACATTTATACTTGATTTTAAACACAGTGTGTTTTATTATAATACATTAAAGGTCCCTTAAGATTGTTATCCATTCATTACTGGACAAGATATATGTTATGGAAAATAGCTGTTTATATATTTAACTAGATATATCACATATGCAACAATATACATTATTGTTTAAAAATTAATCCCATGCATACAATGCTATTACATTATATATTTAAATATAAATGTATATATACTTTATTATTACTACATTGTGTTAAAGGTAGATCCCTTATATACATGTTATTAATTTAAGTATTTAATTAGATACATGTGTATCTAATTTATTATTACATATTACATTAAATGTCCCAACATATTAAATATCCATTACTTTATATAATATAATTAAGCTATACTAGTTATACCAAAAGGTGGTAACTTTATGTTTAATTCTAACAGTTATTGCAGAGTATAAGGTTAGAGGTACATCGGTGTTGTGTAGAAGGAAGAGCTGATCAAAGAGTGTGAAGTGTTAAATGTGGTGGAGAATTCAAATCTGACATTGATAAATACTAACAGCTAGGTTTAAAGTTATGGAAAGAGTGACGGTATCGGTGTTGGCACGAGGAAAATGTCTCCGACTTTTTATTAAGGAGGTCTGGTTTCGAAAAGACTATAGTATGGGTCTCTAGAAGACAGAGATTACACAATTTATTCGGTGGTTTATACGATGATGCCCTACCTACTACTTCCCATTGCAGTGTAAATGGTCTATTCCTAGTTTTCAGAGAGTGTACGTAGCTAGATAAAGAAGTGGAGTTGGCTAGATTGTGTTTCTTGAAAGAGTGGAGGTGTGAGTTGTATCTCGTCTTGATGCTGTTCGAAGTAGAGCCGATATATGTTTTAGAAGAGTTGTTTGCGTTGACGGTGCATGAGTAGACGTTGTCTTTCGTTAAGCAATTATTACCTAAGGGGCAAGTTCTATTAGTTCTACAGTTACATTTATTCTGGGTGTTAGCTTGCCGGTTCCTATGTTGTGAAGAATTCTGGTTGCTAGGGATAGCACTAGGGTAATGATGTCTATCATTCGTATTGTTATTGATTTCATTAGTGTTATTATCATTATTACTATTATTACTACTATTGTTTACAGGTACTAAGTTTACCTCCTGTTGTGTTTTAATTAGTTGGAAATAATTATTAATTTTCCTTTTATTACTACTAGCTATATGGTATGCTATGTTAGGTGTGGTGGAGTACGATATTTTAATTGTATGTTTATTGATAAGGTTATGGTACTTGTGGCCGGTCGGGAAGTTTTTTCTAAGATTGAGAAGAAAGCCTTAGGCAAGTTGGTAGAGATGTTTAGATTGAAAGGGTGATTGAATGATTCCGATGACTTCAAATGAGAGTTTGGAAGAAACGATTGTCTGCTATTTAATGATTTGAACACAACTCTGATAATTGTATAATTTATTTATTTTCCTCCTCTGTGAAACAACTGATGTTCATACAGTGAGCTATTTCTCTTACTGGTAATAAGGTAAAAGGAAATTACTGACCTTCCTGTTTATAGTTGTTTATACTATATACATAACTGTAAATAGTATTATTATATATATATATATATATATATATATATATATATATATATATATATATATATATATATATATATATAGTTATACTTGGGGAGGGTCATATTTGTGTAATATTGCCAGAATTAATAACAGAACACACTCACTGTTTGGTTGGTTTTCGCTTCTCGCTTCGGTGTCTTTTATATCGGTAATCTAACTTACTCGGTCCTCAATGTTGCCATTGACTGACCGACGGTCAAAAATAATACACATACAATATAGACACAAACACATATATATAGTTTATCATAAATCTTTCGTTGCACATCTGCAACATCGTCAGTGGTGTTATATTTTTCTCCTGTTGTACTGTATGTCTACGCCATTTTTATTCAGTCTGTCTATATATTTATTTATTTATTTGCTTGTTTGTTTATTTTATTTTGTCTTCTTTGCGCATGCGTTTCCGTGTGTGTATAGTGTTTTGTTTGCTGTGTGATGGGTGACTAGTGTGTGTTTATGTGCTTGTTGTTATTGTGCTTGTGTGTGTATTTATTTATTTATTTATTTATTTATTTTATTTTATTTACTTATTTATACTTCTCTTAGGTCAGTGTTGTTTATTTGGGTGTTGTTGTTATTCCATTCATTCTTTCTGTTTAGCCTTGGTCTTCTAATTTCTATTTCACTGGCCTCTCTGATTTTCCTATCTGCTGGGTCATTTCTATGTTTAGATATTATTCTAATTTCTATGTTGTCTATGTTACCGTCATGTTGTTGTCTAGCATGTTCGTATAGTACTGACCCGTTTTTTCGTCCTTTTAGTTCCCCCCAGTGTTGGTCTATCCTTTCACCTATGCTACGAGCTGTCTCACCTATGTATGTTGTTGTCATGTTTCTGCAGGTAACCTCTGTACATCTTATGCTATAGACTACGTTTCTAGTTTTACTGTTTATCCGGGGGTTCACCTTACATATGATACATTTCCTATTGGTACAGTGGGTTTTCTTAAAAGGGTAGGTTTTGCTGATCAGGGATTTTATGGTGGTTCCTGGCTTTTCTACCACCTTTATTTTTAAGTGGGTCTTTCTCAGGGCCTTTCTACACTGGTTAGCTAATTTTCCTCCAGGGGTAGCGTCCACAAACATGACACTCTGGTATCTCTTGTTGTCGTACCATGAGGTGGCTTTCCCTATCTTATGTCTAGCCCTATCTAAACTATTCCATGATTTTCTCCTGTATAGTGGGCAAATTCCTTTCATGTCCAGTTCTATGAGGGTCTTATACTTTTCCATGGCTCCTTCGTATACTCTGACTCTGTCTCTTTGGTTGTAGCCAGAGAACTGCATGCGGTTGATGAAGTGTTGGATGTGTCGTTCCATTTCTGTTGGGTCGCACATGCGGAACACATTCTTCATCACTCGTACCAAATCTGCGATCAGAATATTAAACTTAGCACTACTGGACATTGCTGAGTTTTTGAGTATCAGGTATTTGGAGGCCATGGGTTTAGCATAGTGTGAGTGGAGAATTTGGGCTCTCTCGTCTATAGTGTTAATCCAGAGTTCTGTGTCTAATACAGGTAGTCTATTGTTAGGGTGTTTGGAAGGGAAGTCGATAGTTACAGTTATACTCTGGTGTATGGAATTAGCTATCTGCTGGATGCTTTCCATCGTGCTACGTTCTAAATCAAACTTGTTAGTGCTCTCTAGTGGGGGTGTTCTTATAACTATATTGATATCGTCTACATAACAAGAGTACATGATGAGGTCTATGGAGCTCTCATTAAGGAGATCTTTAAGTCTCCTTTCCCACCATACCATGAAAAGGTTGGCAACATCACCAGCTATGCTGACGCCGATGGCTGCTCCCTCATTTTGGGTGTAGATCTTCTCGTTGAACTTAACTATGTGGCCCTTTAGGGTAGTTTTGATACTAGCCCCTATTGCATGTGCGACCATTTTTCTTACCTGATCATTGTTTTGGGGGGTCCGTATAGCTTTTGTCCACCCAATCCACCTTCCCATGGAAGTCTTTTTTGCCATAGAGGTTATGGTGGGGGGTCTACCTCTTATAGGTCTACTAGGGCAGAAACATCTAAGGTCATGGCTGTCTAGGTAGTCAGTGTCGTAGGTAAGTCTAAGTAGGAGGCCCAGTTCGTCTGTGTCGACGTCGCAGAACTCCACCTCACTCTCAATGATCATCTCCACACATCTTTTCACAGCAAAATCAATGTTAATGGATGGGTACAGTGACACCACATCCATGCTGCCTATTATGCAGTTGGATAGGTTCCTGTTTTTGTTGCACTCACTGATTCTGCTGAGGAGGTCCTCCGTACTGTCACATACATCTGGGGACATCTTGATCATGGAGCGTATAACCATTAGAGAGGAAGTAGGAGATCCTGTAGTTGCTAGCTATATTAGCTCCGCATACGGGTCTTGTTGGTGGTCCTGTTGTCGGGTCGTCGACTGTCTTGTGGTCTTTGCGGAGCCCATACAAGGGTGGTATGCCATTGTTAGACGCCTGGAAGTTGTTGGCAGTGCGTCTGCTTGGCTTTAGGATGTCAGTCCACATCATCATGTGAGCGTTGAGGATTTTCTCTCTCCCATCGTGTGTTTGTTGTGCAATTTCGCTCGTGTTGGTGATGTGGGGTTGCATAACCTTGATGTAGTTCGGCATGTTATCTATTGACATCCTACCAGACTTATCCGTGGGTAGACTTACTACCTCACCATCCCTTGTGCGCTGCTTGAGGCTAACCAAGCCTTCTACAGGTTTCCTCCCAAGTTATTGGGCCTCTGGTCTGCTCTGTCTCTTAGTATACCTGTCTACTATTTGTCTAATCTTATTTCTAGCTATGGTGAACTGTGCCTCTGTCTCGTCATCTATTTGTTGTGGTATGCAAACTCTTTTATTAAAGGGTAACCTCGTAGGATAGATATTGCCCATCTTATATGTTTTGTCAGCTGGGTTGAAAAATAGTTTCTCTAAGGGGTTGTCATTATATCTATCGTCATAGTTGTGTGTGTTGCTATTATTGTTATCATGGTGGTTGTTGTTGTTTCTATCATTAGCATTATTATTATTGTTATGATTGCTAGATGTATTGTTGTTTACTTCACCGTTATTGTTGTTGTTGTTGTTACTGTTATTTCTACCATTGTGGTTGTTACTTTTATTATGTTTCTTGTTTTTGTTGTGTCTATCATTGATGTTGCTACATGTACTATTTCCATTATTACCACTGTGGTTATTGTTGTTGTTGTTCGTATTGTTAGCGTTATTACTACTGTGGTCGCTGCTGCTGTGTCTGTGGTTAATGTTTCTATTATTATTATTATTGTGGTTGTTGTTGTTCTGTCTATCGCTAGTATTATTACCATTATCATTATTTCTCACTTTCCTGCTATTGTTATTGTCATGGCTGTTATTTCTTTACTCAGAGTTATTGTTTATATTACTACTACCGTTATTATTGTTGTTGTTGTTGTTGTTTACCTTTGCATTCCAACGTATTTTTGTGAAACACTTTTCCAGCGCCGTTTTGCACTCCATAGGGTTAATCTTTTTGTAAATGGCAAATTTTGGTGGGAGCCGCAGGATTTGTTGTTCTTGTTCACTGATTAAAGTGTTCCCATAAATATTTACTGTGTGGTCATTGGTAAATTCTTCCGGTAGTTTTACATCAGTCATACGGATATTGTCGATGTTATCTGGGTATTTATGAGAATATTCGATTTTCCTTTCTTGTAGTTTTTTCTTATTCATCCATTCTAATTTCTTATTGAAATGCCTATTGCATTCGTTTCGAGCGTATTTCGTTTCACGTCGAATGTCGCTCATGAAGTTATCCCTCTCGTTTGGTGTGATGAGATTTCGGATTTCCTTACCGTTAATGCGTTTCTGTCTGTAAAGTTCGTTAACTTTTGTGTATGTTGTTCTTTTCATATTAACTGTTATTGTGTGTTTTAGTCGTTCAGCTTGTGATTTGTTCAATAATAAATTATTTACTTGTTTTGATATGTTTGTTGTGTATATTTTGAAGGAAACACAGTGTTTTAAGAAGTGGATTTGTTCTGTTGTTATTGTAGTTTTTATATAACAGAAAACAGTGTCTTTCAATAACCTTTCAGCTTGGCACAAGCTAGTGCCATAGCGACGATGAATTAGTTTTGTGAGGTTTTTTATATGAAATCGTGTGTCGAAACAAATATTGTTATACTTGGGGAGGGTCATATTTGTGTAATATTGCCAGAATTAATAACAGAACACACTCACTGTTTGGTTGGTTTTCGCTTCTCGCTTCTGTGTCTTTTATATCGGTAATCTAACTTACTCGGTCCTCAATGTTGCCATTGACTGACCGATGGTCAAAAATAATACACATACAATATAGACACAAACACATATATATAGTTTATCATAAATCTTTCGTTGCACATCTGCAACATCGTCAGTGGTGTTATATTTTCCTCCTGTTGTACTGTATATCTACGCCATTTTTATTCAGTCTGTCTATATATTTATTTATTTATTTGCTTGTTTGTTTATTTTATTTTGTCTTCTTTGCGCATGCGTTTGCGTGTGTGTATAGTGTTTTGTTTGCTGTGTGATGGGTGACTAGTGTGTGTTTATGTGCTTGTTGTTATTGTGCTTGTGTGTTTATTTATTTATTTATTTATTTTATTTTATTTACTTATTTATACTTCTCTTAGGTCAGTGTTGTTTGTTTGGGTGTTGTTGTTATTCCATTCATTCTTTCTGTTTAGCCTTGGTCTTCTAATTTCTATTTCACTGGCCTCTCTGATTTGCCTATCTGCTGGCTCATTTCTATGTTTAGATATTATTCTAATTTCTATGTTGTCTATGTTACCGTCATGTTGTTGTCTAGCATGTTCGTATAGTACTGACCCGTTTTTTCGTCCTTTTAGTTCCCCCAGTGTTGGTCTCTCCTTTCACCTATGCTACGAGCTGTAATATATATATATATATATATATATTACCTGGATTTGCGACCGATAGATAGTATTAGCAACTGGAAAGACCCATGGAAACATCGTTTCTTCGGTCCGATTTGACGAAAGTCGATCGAATGACGATGTATATATATATATATATATATATATATATATATATATATATATATATATATATATATGGTATATATACTACCAGTGGTACCCGGCGTTGCACGGGATAAGGTATTTTGGAATGCGGGCCGCCAACAGATCTAATCGTGGAAAAACTGCATGCCTGGACAATATGTAAAGAAAATAAACCGAATACTCTGCTGGCTGGATAAACTTTAAGATTTTCCTCGATGAAGCAGGAAAATGTAGGTTTTCACCTAATGCGGGATCAAGAAAATGAATTTTTTATGTGCATAATATGTCTTTAAATTTCGGGAAAATCGGCTAGACGTAACGCCTCCAAAAGCACCTAAGAAGATGAAACAATGAAGTTTTTCACCTAATGCGGGACCTAGGCCATAAGAAAGTAGGATTTTCTTTGCTTACGGTATGAAGAAGAGACTGACTAATACATAGTTACAATTTCAAGGAAATCGGTCTGACGTAACGCCTCAAAAAAAACCTAAAAACCTTTAAAAACGCAGTTTTTCACCTAATAGGAGATAAAAAAAAGTTAATTTTTTTATGTGCATAACACTAAGTAATCCATAAGTAATTCACATGTAAAGTTTGAAAAAAAATTGGTTGGGTACTTCTCGAGTTTTAGGGATTCAAACTCACACACACACACACACACACACACACACACACACACACACACACACACACACACACACACACACACAGACATCCTCAGGGAAGTGACGTAATGCAGACAGTCAGACATACAGACAGATAATATAAGGGCGCGACGTTATATCTATGTAGCTATCTAACGAGAGAAAGACTAAGAATTATAGAGCGATATCGCTAAATCGCCTAATGCGGTCCCTAGGGCATTGAAAATTTGAAATATTTTTTGCTGAGAACACTCCCTGAAACATAAGTATTAGATGTGTAAAGTTTGAAAACATTCGGTTTGGTGCTTCTCTACAATACTAAGCGGTAAAATAGTAAATTTGTTCTCGTAAAGGCACGTAAGTAAACAAACTGAAGCTATTACAGCGATGTTTTTCTTTACCAGCTTTAATGTTTAGTGTTGTGTGAAATATATAACCTGCAGACCTGATTTTTGAATCGCAGCAGGGTCGACTTTGTTTCACTCGCTCCACTAAAAGTTGGATTTTCTTTCCTCACGGTATGAAGAAGAGACTGACTAATACATAGTTACCGGCTTTCATTTTTAGTGTTGTGTGAAATATATAACCGCCTTAGCTAAGCTTAGTATTGCTGACGTAATGCAGACAGTCAGACATACAGACATAATATAAGGGCGCGACGTTATATGTATGTATCTATCTAAAAAGAGAAAGACTAAGAATTATAGAGCGAGATCGCTAAATCGCCTAATGCGGTCCCTAGGGCATTGAAAATTTGAAATTCTTTTTGCTCAGAACACTCCCTGAAACATAAGTATTACATGTGTAAAGTTTGAAAACAGTCGGTTGGGTGGTTCTCGAACTTTAGGGATTCGAACTCACACACAGACATCCATCCTCAGTTATATATATATATATATATATATATATATATATATATATATATATATATAATGCCAACCCTTGTAAGTTTGAATCTGACATGCAAAAAACATATATATATGAATAAAGAAAGCCCAAATCATAGTAAATTCAAATATCACAGAGAGAAAGAGAGAGAAGGGGCAGAAATGAGGTGTAACAGAAATGAAACAGTATAAGGAAAATTGATAATTATAAACCTACTTTTAAAATCAAAGTTAAAAAGATGTGCTGGCGTTCATGGCTTTCCTAGAGCTATTAATAATATTTAGGGTCGACTTCTGATCATTATTGAAAGTCTCAGGATTTCGCAAAATACATAATATTTTTTATTGGGGAAGGTAATATATTTTCCCGCAAAAATTTGATTGCACTGTTTTGTTTCCACTTATGTATTTTTCGAAAATGTTATTTATTTATTCTAGAAATTAAATGATAGCATTTTATATGTAGGTGGGCCCCCTTCATCTCCTGGCGACCAATATTTTCAGACCCAATCCGCCAATATATATATATATTTAGACCCAGTCCGCCACTATATATATATATATATATATATATATATGAAAAGTGTAATTTTCTACACAAAGCGAAGGTTATAGAGAAAATTGAGGTTGGTAATGGCACATGGAATATATAAGAGACAGAATACTTTTTTGTGAAAAAACATAATTTTATAAGGTAAGGAAATAATAAAGGGTATAAAAAATGACCGGTTTCGATGGGTCTGCAAAAGCCATCTTTTCAAATGTTGATTAATATTAAGAAAAATTAATAATACGAAGAGTTAAAATTTGAGACTTGAAAATTCAAGTATAAAATTCATTGTGGGATTTCATAGCAGTTTTCATCTTGGTAGCAACAACAGGTTGACTGCTGTGTCCCTTTCTGGTAGTGAATGAGAAGTTATTTGGGGTGTGGGTTATTTTATAAAGGTCAGATTTAGCAATCACCAACTGGCCAGCTGCTGTGTGTGTGTGTATGTATGTGTGTATATGTATATATATATATATATATATATATGTATATGTATATGTATGTGTGGATGAAGGTGTGTGTGTATATATAGGTGTAAGTGCACTAAATCCCTTTCTATCACGCTCCACTCTCCTACCCATCACAGGAAGATATGTGTATGTATATTGCTTCCACCCCCTCACTGACCAGCAGCTGGCCAGTTGGTGATTGCTAAATCTGACCTTTATAAAATAACCCACACCCCAAATAACTTCTCATTCACTACCAGAAAGGGACACAGCAGTCAACCTGTTGTTGCTACCAAGATGAAAACTGCTATGAGATCCCACAATGAATTTTATACTTGAATTTTCAAGTCTCAAATTTTAACTCTTCGTATTATTAATTTTTCTTAATATTAATCAACATTTGAAAAGATGGCTTTTGCAGACCCATCGAAACCGGTCATTTTTTATACCCTTTATTATTTCCTTACCTTATAAAATTATGTTTTTTCACAAAAAAGTATTCTGTCTCTTATATATTCCATGTGCCATTACCAACCTCAATTTTCTCTCTCTCTCTCTCTCTATATATATATATATATATATATATATATATATCTTTAGGTTTGTTGGTTCACCACTGGATAGAACTGGTCATTCCGTATGGTCAATCTTGGTGTAATATTGCGGAGAGTACTCAACGTAGTGCAGTTCACCCGTCTTCGTTTGTGTAGTTGGTGGTGCGAATACAGAGTTAATTATAAATAAAATAAAATAACAGGAGGCTGGACTGGTGTAAATCCTTGAAAGGTTTATTATACTATGATCATTTCAATGACCGGGTTCCATATGAATCCGGTGATATCATCAGGTATTGGAATATAACAAAGGGATATGTAAAAAACCATGGGTCCGAATAATCAGAGACAGAGACAAAGAGGACGACTGACCAACTAGCTGCCTTCACCTCGACCAGTCGCCCTCAAAGTGATGGCAACTGAATCTACTAATAACCATCTGGAGAGGGGGCGAAGTCTTATAATGCACTACCACCTCTCCGTCAAAGAAAAAGGGGAAGAAAGAAAGGAAGAAAAAAGGAAGAAAGAAGTCAGCGTAAGGGTCACACTACATTCATGCTAGAAAATGCCGCGAAAAATGCTATCCAAAGAATCTATATGGTCTAATGTGTGAACCGAAAATTGTAACGTTAAGAGTCTTATATGAAAAAATTTATCTCGATAAGATATAAGGATGGGATATAGAGTAAAGATTTTGATTGCGAGTCCCAGCCAGCACCCCCCAACCATGAGTCAGCCAGTTTCGAGTGGTATCGTCCAGCGAAAGAAATGGAAATTAATTTTTCCGAGTACTCTCTCCGTAAGTTCATTAAATAAACCTCGCTACCTTAACCTTTAATTTTCTAATAATTTATTTTTCAATTTATCATTTTGCAATTTAATATTTTTAATTTAATTTAATTTCATCCTATAACTAGCAACATAAGTTTAATGTTCCAATTTTCGGTTCACACATTAGACCATATAGATTCTTTGGAGTAGCATTTTTCGCGGCATTTTCTAGCATGAATGTAGTGTGACCCTTACGCTGACTTCTTTCTTCCTTTCTTTCTTTCTTCCCCCTTTTCTTTGGCGGAGAGGTGGTAGTGCATTATAAGCCTTCGCCCCTCTCCAGATGGTCATTAGTAGATTCTGTTGCCATCACTTTGAGGGCGACTGGTCGAGGTGAAGGCAGCTAGTTGGTCAGTCGTCCTCTTTGTCTCTGTCTCTGATTTTTCGGACCCATGGTTTTTTACATATTCCTTTGTTATATTCCAATACCTGATGATATCACCGGATTCATATGGAACCCGGTCATTGAAATGATCATAGTATAATAAACCTTTCAAGGATTTACACCAGTCCAGCCTCCTGTTATTTTATTTTATTTATATATATATTTTTTTTTTTATTTATTTTATAGAAGGAGCTTCTACAGGACTAGTACTGTTTCATTCAGATGAAATCTTCAGGAAGCTGGGTGTCATATTAAGTTCTGGTATTTATACATTTAGGTAGTGGTAAGGAGGGGTGGTGGAAGGGGGGGGGTATTTAGGTACACAGGACCACTTCATGGCACAGGCCGTTTTTTCTTTGGGGAGTGGTCAATTAGCCAGAGTGCTTTTTTGAAATAAATAAATAAGTAAATAAATAAATAAATGAATACATAGATAAAAGAATAAAAGAATAAAAAAAAAAAAATAAAAAAAAAAAATAAAAAATAATAAAAAAAATAAAAAAAATAATAATAAAAAAAATAAATAAATAAAAAAATAAAAAAAAAAAAAAATAAATAAAAAAAAATAAAAAATAAAAAAATAAAAAAATAAATAAAAATAAATAAATAAAAACCCCAAGAATAGTAATTCAATAGTTATATAGTAGGGAATTTAGGTGGGTTGGTAATAGAAATTAAACATTTAACAAGACCGAATCATGGCACAGACTGGGGTGAGTGGTCAAGTTAACATACAAGCCACAGGTGGCCAGAGTGTTTTTGTTGGATGGAAAGAATAAAATATATTTACATACTCACAACCACATACAAAAACACTTACACACACATATATATACACACACATATTTAAACACTTACACACACATATATACCTATATATATATATATATATATATATATATATATATATATATATATTATATTTTGAGAACAAACTCTCAGTCGTTTACAATAATTAAGCTCCAGGAAGGGGCTCTTCCGAGCAGTTAATACATTTAAAGTGTACGATAAACACGAAATGTGTTTACATTGCAACAGACAAAGTTAGCTATTAATGAAATGAACTAATAAAAGTGAATACAATTTGTCTGTCTCGATATAAGTCAATAAAGACAAGATTATATTGGCAACGGCCATGATTCCTGGACATATTTAAATTTCAAAATTCAAACCTGTTCTGTAGACGAATTTGAACCTCGAAACCCAAATAAGTTTCGCAACGGTGGAATGTGAATTGAAAAATAAAGAGAATCGAAATGGAATAGAAATAAAAGAGTGAAATGCCCAAATCTTCTGTGCTTATCAACAGGAATCCAGTAAGATTAGTCTATCTCACATCAAAAATTTTGCAGGACTGGCTACACGTGGGTAGGCAGGCCAAAACTAGCTATCCCACATTCACGGTGCTAGAAATAACAGCCGCTTATGCAGGATTAAGGATCAGCTCTTACAATAAAGGAGCAATACATTATATTATATTTTGAGAATAAACTCTCAGTCGTTTACAATAATTAAGCTCCAGGAAGGGGCTCTTCCGAGCAGTTAATACATTTAAAGTGTACGATAAACACGAAATGTGTTTACATTGCAACAGACAAAGTTAGCTATTAATGAAATAAACTAATAAAAGTGAATACAATTTGTCTGTCTCGATATAAGTCAATAAAGACAAGATTATATTGGCAACGGCCATGATTCCTGGACATATTTAAATTTCAAAATTCAAACCTGTTCTGTAGACGAATTTGAACCTCGAAACCCAAATAAGTTTCGCAACGGTGGAATGTGAATTGAAAAATAAAGAGAATCGAAATGGAATAGAAATAAAAGAGTGAAATGCCCAAATCTTCTGTGTTTATCAACAGGAATCCAGTAAGATTAGTCTATCTCACATCAAAAATTTTGCAGGACTTATATCGAGACAGACAAATTGTATTCACTTTTATTAGTTTATTTCATTAATAGCTAACTTTGTCTGTTGCAATGTAAACACATTTCGTGTTTATCGTACACTTTAAATGTATATATATATTATTTTTATATGAGCCGCCAGTGTCCGCGCATTGCCTGGAGACTTAACTGAGAATAGACTTCCTGATGACGCAATGAATTCTCGACAGTTGAATTACGTAACTGTCTTTATCCCATTGCAGAAACTAATTAGTTGGAGTGAAAATTTAAGTAAGAAAAAAATTTTTTTTAAATTTTTTTTAAAAAAATATTTTTTTATTTTACGTCCTTTATATTATTGTTCTGCATTCTCCTGCATTGAACCACCTAGGTACTATGACATAACCTGTGTATTTGCTGGCATGGGCGTGCATCTGTGCGCTTATGTTAGTTGATATATTAAATTATCTATATTTATCTCCAAATCACTGATTTGTCGAGCAAACTTGTCAAAACCACTTCTAAAAAAATTTTTTTTTTGGGGTGTTAGTAGGCGTCAGTCATCTTACCATCCCATTCCTTCTAACTAGCCTCTGTGTCACGTGATTGATTCTTTAGAATCGGCCATTTGACTTGAAGCAGTGAGAATTTCGGTACATAGAATTCAGTCCTCGCAAGCTGTTCGATCTACCGAATTATTATTATTTTTATATGAGCCGCCAGTGTCCGCGCATTGCCTGGAGACTTAACTGAGAATAGACTTCCTGATGACGCAATGAATTCTCGACAGTTGAATTACGTAACTGTCTTTATCCCATTGCAGAAACTAATTAGTTGGAGTGAAAATTTAAGTAAGAAAAAAATTTTTTTTAAATTTTTTTTAAAAAAATATTTTTTTATTTTACGTCCTTTATATTATTGTTCTGCATTCTCCTGCATTGAACCACCTAGGTACTATGACATAACCTGTGTATTTGCTGGCATGGGCGTGCATCTGTGCGCTTATGTTAGTTGATATATTAAATTATCTATATTTATCTCCAAATCACTGATTTGTCGAGCAAACTTGTCAAAACCACTTCTAAAAAAATTTTTTTTTGGGGTGTTAGTAGGCGTCAGTCATCTTACCATCCCATTCCTTCTAACTAGCCTCTGTGTCACGTGATTGATTCTTTAGAATCGGCCATTTGACTTGAAGCAGTGAGAATTTCGGTACATAGAATTCAGTCCTCGCAAGCTGTTCGATCTACCGAATTATTATTATTTTTATATGAGCCGCCAGTGTCCGCGCATTGCCTGGAGACTTAACTGAGAATAGACTTCCTGATGACGCAATGAATTCTCGACAGTTGAATTACGTAACTGTCTTTATCCCATTGCAGAAACTAATTAGTTGGAGTGAAAATTTAAGTAAGAAAAAAATTTTTTTTAAATTTTTTTTAAAAAAATATTTTTTTATTTTACGTCCTTTATATTATTGTTCTGCATTCTCCTGCATTGAACCACCTAGGTACTATGACATAACCTGTGTATTTGCTGGCATGGGCGTGCATCTGTGCGCTTATGTTAGTTGATATATTAAATTATCTATATATATAAATATATATATATATGTGTGTGTGTGTGTGCACACCTACACATTCACACATATATACATATATATATATATATATACACACACACACATATGTGTGCGTATACACGTACACATACACACACATACATATACACACACACACATATATATACATACACATATATACATATATACACAAGGAAAACCCAAACACACAAATATACACACACACACGCATACACATACACACACATATATATCTACACATACACACGTGCGCATACACATACATATATATATATATACATATATATATATATATATATACACACCTACATGTACGTATGCCTCTCTCGTGTAAACTATACTATACATACACATACATACATATGCACACACATACATACACATACATACACACACACGCACATACATTCACACATATATATACATATATACACATACACACACACATACATATAAAATCTCATATATATATATATATATATATATATACCCATACACACACACACACATATATATATATATATATATATATATATATATATATATATATATATACATATATATATATACATATATATATATACATATATATATATATATACATACATATATATGTATACATATATACATACACACACATACACAATTACAGGCAAACACGCATACATACACATACATACAAATAAGTACACATAAACGCATATGCACAAACACGCACTCGTTCGCACTCATACATGTGTCTATCGTATAAAGGTAGTGGAACAAATTTTAATTTTAAATTTTAAATTTTAAACTGGGCCTGATAGAGGATGAAATAATTAATGTCACTATTAAGTTATTAATATTATCATCAAGTAATTAATTACTATTTACTATTTATTACTTACTATTTACCATTCACTATTCGTTACCTATCTTTTATCCCTTATCTATTCATTACCTAATCATTCACTCATAAATTAATAAATAATTAAATGAATGAGTTAACTAACAAACAAACAAACAAACAAACAGATAAACAAATAAACCAGTAAATAAGTAAATAAATAAACAAATAAATAAATAAATAAATGGATAAATAAATAAATAAGTAAATAAAGTAACTAAATAAATAAATAAATAAATAAATAAATATACAGTTAAATAGATAAATAAATCATGAACGTGTGCGTGCAGCGGTTCATAACTGCGCGTATGCAAACATGAGCAGGTATATACGTGAATTTGTGTGTGCGGCCACGGAACTTTACTCAGAGGTATACAACACAATATATAAGACCTGGAGGGGAGGAAAGAAGGTAATAATGAGAGATAGAGGGGAGGAAAGAGGGTAATAATGAGAGATGGAGGGACGGAAATGGGAAGGGGGCGGGGCGGGGTGGTGATATGGGGGGGTGGTCAGTCGGGGGGCCGGGGGGTCTGTAGTTTTTGTAATTTGCATAGTTCTTGTGCATGCAATTAGGGGAGTGTTCCGAGATCTTGTTGAGGAGAGGGCCTTTGGCGAATAGAATCTCATAGCTCTCGGAGATACAGAGGTCACAGCAATTATGGCCTCCCGTGTATGATCGCGCTCTCTGGAGTAGTCTCCATTGGGTCTTGAAGGGGATGGAGTTCCTTTTTAGGTGCCAGATGTGGGCGGCGAGTGTAGTTTGGTTAGATTTGTCTGGGCGCCGGAACGAATGTGTGTGGGCGTACCAGCGAGACTTAAAACTATTAGAAGTCATCCCGATGTACGAGTTTCTTTTTTCATCGGGGCCTGAGAGTACATCGCATATATACACGAGATCTTTTTTTAGACAGTTGTTGTTGAGAGGACAGGTCGTCTTATCAGGGCAATTGCAGTTGCTATCGGTTGCTGGATGGGCTTCGGAAAAAGTAGACTTATTTAGCTTCTTGATGTTGTTGTTGGCTAAGTTTCTAGCTAGATTAGGTGTGGTGGAGTAAGAGAGTCTAATGGTATTCTTATTAAGGATAGTATAGTACCTATGTTGGGTGGGGAAGTGTTTTTGTAAGAGAGTGAAGAAAATTTTTGCTACAGGTGTTGAAACTTCTCGGTTGAAGTTGTACCAGCTAATGTGCCTTCGCCTATTCTTCCTGGGTGGGCGTGGGGCTATAGTAAGGTAGGTGATCTTATCTCTAAAGCCGCTGCGGGCCAGGGCCTCGTTGTAATAGGGGGCTGCTGCTCTAAAGATATCTTCATTGGCGGCGAGGCTAGATATCCTAATGGAGACACTTTTTACTAGGTTGTCTAATATATTTTTGGGGTGGTTAGAATTAACGTCTATATATCTAAGGGATTCATTAGGTTTGTGGTACGGGTAGTAAAGGGAAGTTTCTAAGTCGAGGGTAATGTCTAGGAAGTTAGCTTTAGTTAAGTTCGAATCTAAGGTAATCCTAAGGCCTAAGTTTTTAAAGAAGGTGTAAAGGTTTTTCCTGAACCCATCCGTGGTCCTGGGGTTGATTTTGTGGAGAGCAAAGAGGCCGTCATCTCGGTAGAGACCGCCCGAGAGGCCTGTGAAGAGGGTCTTCAACCTGTGGAGGATGAACAGACCCACAAGGTCACTAATTTCAGCTGAGTCGCTAGCACCCATGCTAACATCGAAAGGGGTCTCAGATTTTTTGTTGATCCAGTGGGATCTGTCATGGTAAAGAAAAGTCTTACGTGCATGGAGGATCACTTCCTGCTCGGCTTCGGTAATAGTGGTTAAGTTCCTGGCGAAGTTAATCGCGTCAATCAGCAGGCTCTCTGATATGGAGGCGTAGTAATCCTCGATGTCTAGCTGCAGGAAGCGGGTGTTGCTTTTGTCGGGCAAGTCCCGGAACCATGTGATTGCCTCTGATGTCCTATTCCAGAGTGGGAGGGGTGAGGCAGTACGTAGTCTAGGTAGAATCCTGTCCAAGATCTTCTTACTGACGGATCCTATGTCAGACTTGGTCGGGTTAATCAGCCGGACCGACGGTTTATTGTCGAAGTTGTTCTTGTGGTCTTTCAGGGTGAAGTGTGGGGACTTTACCCTCAGAGGTTCTGTCCGGTCTTCCAGTTTAAGGGAAGTGGCGATCTTCTTTCCGGCTATGTTTGTTTCAGTCAAAGTAGTGTCATCAACTTATTTGTACTTTGCTGTGATGGCATTATCCGCAAGCTTGTTGTAGGTGTCGGGAATAACCGCATAGGTGTTTTTAGTTTTGTCTGAAG
>OZ024741.1:117874948-117887448 GCA_964016885.1 Eledone cirrhosa | reverse complement strand
CAAAACATGGTCTCACCGGGAATTGGGATCGCCGGAAATCGAACGGGATATCTGACGCCGAGGGGAAAAGGTTCATCCTTGGAATGAAAACATTCTCCCCTCTCCCGCACCCCATTACAATGGTGGCCTAAATCAAGTGGAGCGTCAGTGACTTGACGACCATGCGAGTACCGTTGCACTGCTTTGGTGGACGCAAGTTTCTTATTAGCATAATGGGACAGCCAACCCTAAGCTTAAGAATGTGAGGTGGGAGCCCTGGGGGCTCAAGGGAATTTAATAACTCAACCGGATAATTAACGATATCGTCGGGGTCTGACGTCCGGTCGATAGATTTGAAGATGGCTCTTTACCGAGAAACTTCCCAATCAGCTGCTCGTTAATAAAATAAACCATGGTATTTTTCGGAGCAAGGATGGCTCTTTCGCTGAGCCAATCGAGGTTTTTAAAGTTAGATGAGACATTAGGAAAAACTGCTTCCCAAAGGCCAGAAGGGCTGCTCACAATGTTGCACAGGTAGTCGATTGCTATGCCACCCTTGTCACCCGCAGGGACCTTGCCCTCACCAAGTGCTAAGATATTCTGAGCAAATGCTGCAGACATGGTGTCACCATGCAAATGAGCACGCATATTTGTGCTCAGGTACAAACTCTTCACCTAGAGCCACAACATGGACGACTTAAGGCAGGCACGCACTTCATCAGCTCTTGTCCCTTTGGGTATGACAGGAAGCGTTTGCCGAAAATCCCCAGATAGAAGAAGGGTTACGCCACCCATAGGAGCCGTAGAATCCCTAATGTCTTTCAGGGTCCTGTCTAATGCCTCAAGGGCACCCTTGTGTGCCATTGTGCCCTCATCCCAAACAATGAGGCAACATTTTTTTTGAGAACCAGAGCTTCGTGTGAACTCTTGCTGATATTGCATCTTGGTGTCTCAGTGTTTACTAAATCCAAAGGGTGTTTAAAGGTTGAATGTGCTGTCCTGCCTCCCGGCAGCAAAGTAGCAGCGATCCCGGACGATGCAACGGACAACGCAATTTTTTTCTCCTGACGAATCTTAGCGAGAATCAATTTCGTTACATAAGTTTTTCCGGTACCCCCAGGAGCATCGAGAAAGTAAATACCCTCAGTCTGATTTTGAACCGCGTCAATGATAGTTAAATAGGCCAACCTTTGGTCCGACAGAAGTTTGGGCTCATTTTCCTCTAAGTATTGGGAAAGAGATTCGATGACATATGCTGTTTCCCGCAACAAATCCGGGGCCAACGTGTTAGCTTCCTCTCTCACGGTTGACGGCAAGCCATACGTCGCCAACTCACTCCCACCCATGTCGAGGAGGGCGTCCTCGATATCAATGAGTGCCCTGTTGTAGATAATGTCGCTGTAACCAACTTCCACTGAAGTATACTGCAGATGAGCCAGGCGCAGGAAGTCCTCAGACATGAAGTCTCTGTACTTGACCCATAAAGATTTGGGATCACCCAATTCACACTTTTGAAGCAAAATGGCAAAGATTTCCCGTAGACCTTTAGGTGATTTCAACAAAGCACCCTCTGCTAAAGTGGAATCCCATTGCGAATCATCTTCCAAAAGACCACGCTTAAAGCAGGCTTCCCGGTATGTATCACATATTTCTCTATCAACACTTTTGAGGTCCTGAAAACTTTGGGGACCTACAACTTCATGCAGAAGAAGGCGGAGATGAAAGCATTCATGCTGACTTGGAGGCACAGTGTAAACCCTTCCAAGACAGCTGTCAAATTTTATACCAGGATGTCTTTCAGCAGCCTGACCTGACTTTCTTAGCACCCAAGTGTTTTTCGACCATATAAAGTAGGATGGAACCTGGGAGTACACAAATGTATCGAACTGGCAAAGTTTGAAGAAACCCGTCAGAGTGGTCTCTTTCGGATCGACGTCCAACTTGGCGGCGGTTTGGTCCGTAAAGTAAACCCTTTGCCAATTTTCAAAATGTACCGCAAGCTGTACGATGGCGGGGTGACGTTGGTGTAGTGGTAAACCAAATAGGCGCCAAAAAGCTTCATTGCTACTGATGTACCGCCCCGCCAGGTATTCTGTGACCTCGTCCCTGCTATTTTCAGCTTGAAATGCGAACATTGCGGCATCAGAGCCCTTATTTATATGTTTGCATATGTATTTTATCGACTTGACGGAGATGCAAAACTCAACGTTGATGTGGGCGTTGAACATCTTCAAGAGAAGCGGGCAGTAAGGGACCACCCATCTATTGTCGACTTGACCTCCCCTTACTGTTGTGGTGAAGCCACCGTTCTCGGGCCGTCTCCGCCTGTACAGAGGGTACCCGTCGCCACCAGTCTGAGTCTGGTCAACAAATTTTTGGGGGTATCCCTTACTGCACGACCCCCCTTTCAGACACGTGCGATGCTCATTAGGACCCGACGCACACGGATCACGTTAGCTTTGACGATGTCATATAATTCCTAGTCAGTTGCTGGGTTAGGGATTTCAGCCGAAATGAAGCTGTCTATGGCATTTGAATTGATTTTATTAGCTAACCAAATCAAAATGTGAGCATGTGGCAGTCCTCGTTTTTTCCATTCGACGGTGAACATGTCACATTTTACAGCCCCAAATACCTGACCTTTTGGATTAAAGCCATGAGTTTAGCCAGTTTCAGTCTGAACACTCTGGCAATGAGGTCATGTCTGTTCGAATAATTTTGCCCAGGAAAAAGTTCACGGGTTACATTCCGATTCATATGTCTATAGCATTAATCTGTTATATGAAGTGTTATTTTGAGGGTTGTTATTTGCAATAGCCGATTGAAAATGCTCCAGATAAGCAGTATGTCAATACGGAACGCTCCACTGCAGTGTTGTCATATAGTGAGTGAAGAGCGACAGAGAGAGTAAAGCAGTTAAATTATAGAGAGGGGGAATATACGGAACGCTCCATTTGATCATATACATTGTTTCTCTCTCTGCAGTGTTGTCATATAGGGAGTGAAGAGCGACAGAGAGAGTAAAGCAGTTAAATTATAGAGAGGGGAATGATCATGATCGATTTTTGTCATTATTGTTGATTGATTTGAAATTTTTTTGCTTCATGACCTTCTCCTGACCAAAAGCAATAATTGTCCCACTTTGAATAGAATCCCGTGAAAAAAGTTTTCTCATTAATTTTTTGTCTCATATTGAGAAAAACAAAGAAAGAAAATTATAAAAAGGACAACAATAAAATATAATGTCTTTGTTGAGAATCATGTAAATAAATGCTTAAGCGTCATTATTGTTACGTTTGTTCAAATCCCGCCGAGGTTAACTTTGCCTTTCATCCTTACGGGGTCGATAAAATAAAGTACCAGTAATGTACTGGGTAATTGCTGGCCTTGTGCCAAAAATAGAAACAATTATTGTTACGTTTGTTGTTTTATAAATTCATCTCTTGCTTTTGAATATTTGTTATTTGATGTAAAATGTAAGTGTGTAAAATGTAACGTTGAGAGAGCAGTATGTATTTAGTGTTATCGGCTTTTAAATTTTGATATTTGATGTATGAGTGTTGTTTAGTTATCAAAGTTTTTTTCGCGTTCCCGAACGAAGAGGGGGAATGATCTATTATAGAGAGAGAGGAGCGACGGAGAGAGTAAAGTTAGTGTTAAACCTCGAAGCATGAAGAGAGTAAAGCAGTTAAATTATAGAGAGGGGGAATAATCTATTGTAGAGAGAGGGAAGAGCGACGGAAAGAGTAAAGCTATGGTTGTTGTATAAATCGATGTGTTGCCTAGGTTTCAAAGTTTGTGTCGCGTTCCTTCAAAAAGAAGTTTTGTTGTTGTTCTAAACTGTAATGGTGATATAGGGTAGTAGACGGAGGCAGTAACCTTTTGAAGAGAGTTGCAGAGGAGATTGAGGGGGGAGTAGAGGGAGTGGTGAACCTTTTAAAGAGAGTTGCAACATGTATGTAGTTTCATATATTTTTGATGGTATTAGTTAGAGGAATGAAGCGTGTAAGAGAGAGGATTACAGCATGTATTTAGTTTTATCGATTTCTTTTCATAGAAGCAGGAAACTTTTGGCAAAAATAATTACGCCTTGACCTGCCCTGGTAAATTTAGAGCACATTGGAAAAAAAATCATCAAAATCGGTAGAGAAATGTGGAAATGCATAAAAATCATACACACAGACAGACAGACATCTACCGTTTTATATATATATATATATATAGATGATGATTTAGTGTTATATATATATATATATATATATATATATATATATATATATCCAGGGGTGTAATGTGAAGGTATTGTAGATTCACCCAGGTGACCACTCGATGTTTAAGTTTACGTCATTGGCGAGGTGTAGAGCTAGACAGAGTGTAATAATAATACAAATCTGTATTATTAATAATAATAATTATATAATATAATACAATATAATATAATTGTTTCTACTTTTGGCACAAGGCCAGCAATTACCCAGTGCATTACTGGTACTTTATTTTATTGACCCCGTAAGGATGAAAGGCAAAGTTAACCTCGGCGGGATTTGAACTCAGAATAGAATATCATATAATATAATATATATAATTATATAATATAAAATAATATAATAATAATTACATACTATTAATAATAATAATCAAATAATACAGATCGAACCTTGAGCTGATCAATAGCGAAACGCGCGTGACCAATGTAATTATATATATATATATATATATATATATATATATATATATATATATATATATATATATATATATATATACATACATACATATAAAACTGAAGTTGTCTGTGTGTGTGTGTGTGTCCTAATTTTGGCAAAGTCTATACAAATCCAGATTTCTACTCCGATTGACTTCCAACTTGCATTTATATATTTCTTGCGGTCTAAAGATATTAACTGCTACTTTTATTTTTCAAATTTCTGTTGTTAAATGCGGTTTTTCACTAAAACTTTCAGCCCTTTTTGTCAGTTCGGAAATTTTGTCTACAATGTTCAAGAGAGACAACTCTTTAGTATTTTGAAAGAGTTACCCCTCTTTATAGACTACACTATCCCTACTTAAACGTACATCCCTTGAAATTGTTGATGGTGACCCCAATAGTAATTCCGAAGCTTTCGGCATCCGATATAACAGTTCGGTCTATATCAGATTGTGTAGATTTTTGTAACCTTAAAAGTATCCAACTAAATTCCTTCTGCTCTCCACCACTGCAGTCCCACATGCTTACTGCTCTGTAACTTTCATTGTACCATAGCACAACAAATACATGTTCGGTTTGTCGAATGCCTTTTTACTTAACCCTATCGTCTTGGCTTTCGTGGGTTGAACATTTTACTCTCAGGCACCCAATTAAGTTAAACCCCTGGTAATCTACGACGAATTTTTTTTATAAGCACAAAATGTAGACACCATCCCCAGGCCGAGGTATTCCGTAATTCTCTGTACTGTTTCAGAAAGGAGGGATAAACATGCCAATCTAGGTTTAGAAGCCCGAGCAACGCCGGGCCATTCTGGTAGTATATATATATATATATAACAAAGAGGGTGTGGTAAGATTCCAGGTGGACCACAACGCATCAGAGTACTCAGTACTCATATATGTTATGATTTAGTGTTAAAGAATAAAAATTAATGATAAAATAAGAATGTTTTAAAAAATGAAACTCCCTAGAGTGTATGACCCTAAGCTCAGTGCTGGACTTACCTATAACTATAGCTTAGAACCATACACTCTCGGAGGCTCGGTATTTAAAAGTATATTTTTATTTTCTCATTAGATTTTATTCTTTAAATTGTTTATTATCAACAAAAGTTATATATATATATATATATAATATATATAACGAAGGAAATGTGGTAAGGAACCAGGTGGACCATAACGCACCAAAGTACTCAATACTTAGGGTAGTAGAGTGGGTAATAGGAATAAGTAAGACCCCGACGGCTGAGCTCAAGCCGTTTCGACGGCTAATTCTGTCGAAACGGCTTGAGCTCAGCCGTCGGGGTCTTACTTATTCCTATAATATATATATATATATATATATATATATATATATATATATAATATATATATATATATAATATATATATATAATATACATATATATATTTTTTTGTCCAATTCCACCCCGCCCGTCTCTTTAATCGTCTAATTTCTTATTCTTTCTTTTGATGAAGGAGTAGCGTCCGAAACGCTAAGACCCTCTTCCTGCAATTTCAAGCATTAACCTAATATATTCCTTCCATATACTGTACCGATGGTGTTGTTATTTCTGTTTACCTTTTACACACACACACACACACACACACACACACACACACACACACACACACACACACACATATATATATATATATATATATATATATATATATATATATATATATATATATATATATATATAAATGAAAAGTATAGAAATTATTGTAGCAAGAAGCCAACAGTATTCCATAATATATAAGTGACTATAGCGTCAAAATGGAAAAATAGTTAACGTAAGATATGGGAAAATAATTCAAACTCAATTCAAAAAGAATCAGGATATAGATTCATCCACAGAATTTGGTGAAATCCAGGGAAAAATCAATAGAGCCTTAACTCAGAATAAAATAAAGTTTAAAATACTCATCCTTCAATTTGGAAAAACTACAAATGCTCTGTATAGTCTTAAAGACTATTTCACGAAACTTTCAGTGGGGATGGTCACGGTTGGAGTCGATCATCAGCAGAGCTCAAAGACACGATGACCAAATTTTTCCACTCTTTATAATATGCCAAAAAGGGAATTTAAAAGCAGGCTAGTTCAACATCATGCGTAATTATGAAGAAAAACGCACATGTAGAGACAGGGCTGGTGACGTCAGAATGAGACGAATGTCTGTTTACATGAAACAACAGTCAAAAACATTCCGAAAAAAACTCTACAATATAAGGAATTCAGCAAAAGCAATATTATCGCGGTTTATATATATATATATATATATATATATATATATGTGTGTGTGTGTGTGTGTGTGTGTATCTTTATCATAATGTATAATTACTTACAATATTTTATTTTTATCCGATTTTTTTTAGGGAAGGGCCTCAAATTTCATATAGCTTAGGGCCTCAGCAGGTAAAAAAACCAGTCCTGACTAAGCTATTGTTTATTTAACTTATAGGAAGTCCAACACTGTTCATAAGGCCAATTCGTCTCGGTTGATAGCGGTTGGAGGTGTGTTGAAAGTAAGAAGAAACCTAATTCTGAAAAACTGTTCGAATACTTGCATTAGAGTTCCTTTTCTTTCTTTTTTTTTTTTGTCATTTGCTAGCTTTGTAAGAAATGGTTGTGGTCATTGACCCCCTGGAAAGCCCCCGGGACCACGCCATCATATTACGAATGACACCAGGTCTTTTTCTTGACAAACATTATATATTTTCTGCCAAGAGTTGCGATAGGTAGATAGTATCAGCAATGGAAAGATCCAAGGATAAAAAAGAACATTAGTTTCCTTGGCCCAATTTGACGATCAATGTTATCTTTTTTTTTTTTTTTTTTTTTTTTTTGTTTGTTTTATTAATGTTTGTCATGGATATTTTATGGGCGAATACAAAGACAGAAATACAGTTTATCCTTGACTTGCTTTAATTTAAAAAAAAATGATTTTATGTGGTACTGGTGGTGGTGATAAATCAAACGTCGGATTAGGTTCACGTTCTTTGGGTCTAGGCCTAGGGCGTGCAACGGGCGGCCCGCGGTCCACAATCCAGCTCGCCAGACCAGTCAGAGTGACCCGCGATGACCGTTTTTAATTTTTACCTTGCAGACTTATTTTGAAATTTTTTCGTAACCGTAATACAATTTTCTGTTAGTTGACCTATACTAAAGGGCTTCACTGATAGGGTTATGTGTGTTATAATGTCCCAGTTGACCTATACTAAAGGGCTTCACTGATAAGGTTATGTGTATTATAATTTCCCAGTCCCATGTTATGGAAAGAGGTTGTGATGAAACTTTGGAATAGTGCTTAATAAATGTTAATGGCCCTAATAGTTGTTCCAATGTTCAAAAGTGGCCTGCCAGTGGAATATGTTGCACACCCCCTGGTCTAAGCCATCTGATGCGCTTCCGCACACTCCAGAAACTATGGTGACTGGGAAGATAATTATTATCATCCACACGGCCATATATGATTCTCAATGGTGCTACAATGTGTGTATTTGACAGTTCCTTGCAAATCATTTCTGTAAACGATATCTGATGTTTCCTGCCACGCTTCTATTTATCAAAATATACATAAAACGTTCCCCAACGTAATCAAAACCGGCACCTGGATATTCACCCCCACATAGGCTAGCTCTATAACGTGCACCCACTTTTCCTAGTTCTCCAAAATAAAATAATTTTGTTTTACTGCTTAGTAAGCAGACGGACCTAGTTTTTGACATTTCATGCTTTGACCATCAACCAAAGAAAAAAAAAAAAAAATTTAAGCCTGCATTTTCCACTACACCGTCCATACTCATCCATGCCAAATCATGTGACTGGTCATAACACCATACAACTTTGTCCACCACTTTTGATATTTTCCACAATGCTGCTACGCAGAAAAGATGTTTAGTAATTTATATATTGATCGCAGGAAATTATAAAAGTGACGCTTTAAGGTTCTGTAATTCACTCCTAAGATGTCTGCGCCCTAGTTGGCTTGATAGTAGCGTCAGTCTTGTTCGTAGGTCATTTCTGTAAGCGATATCTGCTGTTTCCTGCCATGTTACCGTTTATCAAAATATACCTAACATATACATCATTACAATAATGTGAAATGTTACACTTGTTTCACTGAAACAAAATCTGTTTTTGTTTTTGTTCTTTTTGTTTTTTGGGGTGGAAGAGCCACTATATTTCTCTTTATCTCAAGTTATCCCTCACTCACCTTTCTTTCTCTCTCTCTCTCTCTCTCTCTCTCTCTCTCTCTCTCTCTCTCTCTCTCTCTCTCTCTCTCTCTCTCTCTCTCTCTCACCAAGCACATATATACATATACGTGTGCATATATATAAGAAAGTAAGTCCATAGAATCATTTGATAATATATATATATATATATATATATATATATATATATATATATATATATATATATATATATATATATATATATTAAGAAAGTAAAACAAAGAAGCCTTCAATACATCAAAAGTCTTTATTAGCCGACAATGTTTCGTCCTATTAAGGACTCATCAGGGCAATTAAAACAACAAGAAGTATTATCGGCCAATACAAGTCGGAAACTCCGAAGAATATGGAGTGTACAATACTTTAGTGTATGTACACTCCATATTCTTCGGAGTTTCCGGCTTGTATTGGCCGATAATACTTCTTGTTGTTTTAATTGCCCTGATGAGTCCTTAATAGGACGAAACATTGTCGGCTAATAAAGACTTTTGATGTATTGAAGGCTTCTTTGTTTTACTTTCTTAATTCTTCGGCTCTGTTTAACTACATTGAGCTATACCTTTTACTGTCATTTCTATAATACGAAGAGGGTGTTTAACTCCAACACGCTCCAGTATTTTAACCCTTATATATATATATATATATAATCAGAATTTCAAGTAGGAGAATCAAGTTACACTTATTATAAATACGTTTATTCGTTATTCATTTACAATTGTTTCAAATGCCAAATATTTTAATGGTTCGATTTCAAAATGGAAGGGATGAATCCGAACCCATATTAAGAATATATATATATATAATGTCTGCTCCACTCGCTCTTCCACACTTACTTTCTTGACAAATTCTATATATGTACATTTCCCCTTTCCTACGTTACTATTTGTTCAACTTGCCTGCACCGTATCTTGTCCTGTTTCCAGCCATAAGCTTAAGGCGGTGGATTGGCATTATAGGTAGGGCGTCGGACTTGCTTTCCAGCATAATATTACGTACCTTTAATCCTTACGGAGTTGATAAAATAAAGTACCAGTAATACATGGGTGCAATTTAATTGACTTTCTCCTCCCACCAAAATTGATGGCCTTGTGCCTAAATCTGAAACTATGATTATTTATTTATTTGTTTATTTATTCATGTACTCGCTTTGCTATCCTAGTTGTGGTGTCTTGTATACACCTTCCCGGTAGCTTGTTCAATCCGTCGGGCAGCCTGGGCCTAATGTGATGCAAACCCACCCTTACCTACGAAATTCCATTGCTGAAATAAGCGATCTAAATTTACAGTTTAGTAAGCTGATTAACCTAGTTTTCAATATTTCTTGCTCTGACCACACTAAGAATATTATTAACCTTGCATTTTCGACTACACAATCCACATTCACCCATGCCAAATCACATGACAGGTCATAAAACTATGCAATCTTCTCAACTACTTCTGGATATTTCCACAACGCTACTATGAAGCAAAGATTTTTATCGTATTTATTTATATTTGTATAAAACTAAGATCCTTTAAGGTTGTATAACGTGGCCTCCTTGAGTTGTGCTTCCTTGACAACGGCCTGGTTGTCCTGATAGTAGCGTAGATCTTGTGTATAAGTATTCAGCGCGGTGTAGTTAAATTGTAGTCATCGATCCATATTACTAACAGATGTTCAATTTCAACAATTTTCTTATTTCGATTTCAAATAAATTATTTTACAGTTGAAGATGAATCCATATGTCATTTCTTCTTATAAACATTTCATTCTTTCAAAATTGATCGTGCTGTTGCTTCGTTCAGTCGAAATGAGCGCCTCTACCTTGACTTTGTAATATCACTTTAAAAAAAAATATATACTAATAATTTTATTAAGGCATAACCGTCAACTTATTACAAATAAAAAGAGATAAAAGAAAGAAAAGGGAAAGGAAAAAAGAAAGAAAACAAAAATAACACATGAGCAGGTAATACACACAACTAGGACAACATGCAACAAAAGGCAGGTGAGGGGGAGGGGGGCAAACGAACCGCTGTCAGAGCAAAAGATAACAATATCACTTTCATATTTTAAAAGATTTTTATACTTCCTCAATTCTGGAGCCAGTCAGATTGTCCAGAGTCGATGGGAAGAAGTCCTGATAGACATATCCTTTGCCATAGGCTAGAGGCAGATGGATACCTCATATGGGATTCTATTGTTAGCAATTTTTGTTTTGCCCCTTCACATATTCTAGATAAAATAAAGTACTAGTAAAATATTGGAATCAATTTTATCATCTTACAACTAAAACGCTGGCCTAAATTAGAAATAATTATTTCTATCTACTGTGTCTATAACCCGGTGGGAATAGGCCCAATTCCGGTGGGAAATGTAGCCTTACCACCACCATCAACACTAACAACGCCACAAAATCTGGTAATAAGACCAAGCCTTATGGCAAATGTAGTAACTATTGTAAGGGAGATAACTCTAGATTATATTATCTCCCTTGCTTTTCCTCCTAAAAAATATTGTTAGAGTAAACTTATTTTTTTTGTTGTGTAGTGCTTAGGTGTACAACAACTCATTAAAAGTGCATGTATAGTACATAGAATAATGTACATAGGTCAGGAAAGTTAACAGTGTATGAGTCATGATATACAGACAGACACACACACACGTGCGTGTATGTATATATAAATATATATGCATGTCTGTGTATAGTGACCAAACTGAAACTCTGAAGTCACTATCCTTTTTCTAATAATTACCTATTAGTGTTGACTGGTCATTCAGTTCATGTTTTAAATACTATGGTATTTGAAATACATATGAGTATGTGCTTGTATGAAACATATCTTAAATTAACCTCACCTACAATAGGCTTATCATAATCCTCAATATCTGTAGTTTCTTTTACCCATTAAAACTAATCCCTGAATGACCACATTTAAAACCTCTTACCTACAACTATAAAACTACAAATCTCGTTGGTTTAATCCCTGAACTACTATTTATAGTTTACTGCTGTTATTCCCAGATCTATCTCTACCATATCAATAAATGCAACTCATAGCACTCCTAGAACTACCATCTTTAGAAATCCCTATTTTTTATGTGAATCAGTTATGTATGTATGAACCCATAACTAATGATAGGGGTCTTAGTGCTGCCATGGTGAAATATGGCATATCTTGGGCATTTAAAAACTGGTGGAACCCATCCCTTCTCCAGATTTTAATATAGCCAATTTCTTCCAAAGAAGAGAGATAAAGAGAGAGGAAGTAAGAAAGAAATATTGAAGAAGGATCGACCCCAGTATTGGACTGGTAATTCTTTTATAAAGACTTTGAAGGGGTAAAAGGCAAAGTGGATCTCAGCAAGTTTTGAACTCAGGGTACAGAAAGCAGGAAAGAACACAAAGCATTCTATTTGCACCTATTACCATTTCTACTTTCAACCTAAAACTATGGCAGAAAACACTAGTTGAAAGTGTCAAGCTAAGGAATTGAACCTGAACCCACATAAACTGTAAAATGAATGTCTTAACCTTATATTCATAATTTTGTCTAAGGTCTTAACTCTTTAGCATTTGCATTACTTTATATG
>OZ024741.1:117582448-117867448 GCA_964016885.1 Eledone cirrhosa | reverse complement strand
TGAGGCGTACCGAAAGTAGGCGTAGATTGAGGGTGAGGGAGGGGATATTATGAGGTGTTTTTTTAAACTATTGTTCTTGGGACAGAACCAGTTTGTAGGATTTATATGTTGCATAGTTTTTGTGCATGCAGTTCGGGCTGTGTTCAGAGAGTTTGTTCAGTGTCGGGTCCTTGGTAAATAGTATATCATAGCTCTCTGAAATACAAAGGTCGCAACACTTGTGTTCTCCTATGTATGAGTATGCTCTCTGGAGTTATTTCCATTTGAGCGTGAAAGGGGTGGAGTTCCTCTTGAGGTCCCAGATATCAGTGGCAAGCGGTGTTTGATTGGATTTATCTGGTCTTCTAAACGAGTGGGTATGGGCATACCACCGGGTCTTAAATTTGTTGGATGTCATTCCAATATATGTTTTTTTGTTGTTGTCATCAATGCCCAATGCCTGAGACAACATCGCATTTCTATACGATGCCAGTCATCAGGCATTTGTTTTCAAGTGGATACACTTCCTTGTTGTGGCAGTTGCACAAGGCTCCCATCCAGGGGTTAGGTTTCAGAGGTAGTAGGCTTATTTAATTTAGCTAAATTAGGTGTAGTGGAGTAGGAGAGTCTTATCATATCCTTATTAAAGATAGTGTAGTACCTATGTTGTTAGGGGAAGTGTTTATTCAGCAATTTGAAGTAAGTCCTAGCTATTGGTGTAGATCCCTCTCGGTTGTACCAACTAATTTGCCTATGCCTATTTCTCCTAAGTGGTGTTGGGGTGTTTTCTAGATAGGTAATCTTTTCTTTAAAGCCACTGGTGGTTCTAGACAGTTTCTGTGTACCAAATTTTATTCACAAGAAATTAGTCAACCTGAGGTAGATTCTATGATGGAAGACATGTACCCAAGGTGCTGAGCAGTGCGATCGAATCCAAAATTGAATGGCTTCGAGGCAAAATTCTTAATCACGCACACATCCCAGCACCCATGTACAAGTATTTCATAATTAAGTTATATATATATATACACAGGAATCTGTTAAGATATATACAACATGATGAAAGCCACTGCTGACACAAATCGATGAAATATCTGTGTAGCAACAAAATGCTTCCTAAAAGACAGGAAAATATTTATAATTTTAAATTAGAAGTTTTATTTATTTATATATTTTTTATTTTGTTTTGTTTTTATTTATTTTCTGAGTTAAAGTGTAGAAGCAGAGTTATGTATCTTGCTCAGAGGCACAACACTGGCTGTAACAACATTTGAACACATGTTTATCTAGTCACTGGGCCTCATTTCGTTGTCATCAACAACGGCATAGACATTTAAAAAAAATGATTACAAAAAATGAAACAGTAAAATGCATAAGATTTAGTGATAGGTTTAAATAGTGGTAAATTCAATTGTTGCATCTTGTCTTTAAACGAAGAACAGTACTTTATGTGTATTAGTCAAACAGAAAAAAAAAAAACCCAAATATATATATATATATATATATGTACCAGCCTTATCTGAGTTATTTGGCTATAAAACAACAGGTTCCATTTATTCATATAACATTACCCAGAGACTTAGAGGGAAGTTGACCCATGCTAATATATACAGCATATATTGGTTGATAAAAAAAAGTACCAGTGTAGTACTGGAGTCGATTCTTCCTCTATATCTCTTTCTCACTTCTATTCTCTCACTCTCTATCCTTCTCTGGAAGAAATCTACTGTATAGAAATGCCCTAGAAATACTGTATGGCAATATGGCGCCCTTATGACTCCCTCAGTAGTTGCAAGACCATGCTTGCATACAATATAGACAGAGGCCCTCTGTATATATCATGAGACCATGGATCTGCACTAGGAAAGTTTCTCTCCAAGATGTAGGTCTGGGTAAATTTTTTTTTTAATATATATTTTTTATTTTATTTTAGTGAAGACCAGAAACTGGTCAAGCATGTAAATCTCACCTCTGCATTCCACCAAGGCTGTCCAAAGGAAAGGTAGAAATTTGGGCCAGATTAAGATTAGATATTTAGGGGCCTAAGTCGCTATTAGGGGTGGTGGGGTGCATTGGATGGCACTACACCCCACTCTTCCTTTACTTTTTAATGGCGTACCCTCAGATCTAGAAAAGTCTATGGTGGTATCCTAAAACTCTGCCTTAGAATTATTGCAAATTAGAGTACCCGCCCAAAGTGCTCTGAAATTGCCAACACAAACCAACCCACCTCTGACACTAAAGCCTAGCAATGGGCCTGGCCTAACTATCAAAAGGATTATGGAGGCCCCCTTTGTATGGGCCATGGTTCAGGTGTAACATTACACCATAGTCTATTGTAAATCTGGCGCTGGAAAAAAATTTCTATGAGGGGCCTTCTTTACTTGAGGTCCTAAGCACATGCTTATTTTGTTTAATGGTTAACGCTTGGCACAAATAACAGCACCAGTAAACTCTGTACATAAAAGAAAGCTGGAACAGATACTATAAGACATCCTATCCTTTAACAATTCTGCCAATCTACTTGACCCCTGGACTGGTACTTTGTTTACTGACCCCGCTCCCTCCACTACCACCATGAAAAGGAGGGATTTGAACTCAGAGCACTGACAGCTGGAACAAATACTGCAAGGTAATTTCTCAAGCATTCTCATAATTCTGTTAATTTTGCTGCCTTCTATTCTAACATACAACACATTGTTCTGAACCATAGGAAAATTGGTAAGATAAATACATATAAAATAAATGGAGAATATATATATATGTATGTGTGTGTGTATGTATATATATATATATATGTGTGTGTATTATGTATATATATATATATATATATATATATATGTATATGTATATATATATATATATATATATATATATATATATATATATATATCTAGGGCGGGTAAAATTCCTGAGATGCATGGACGAGTTCTCTCCAGCAGTCTCTGTCCCTCATTATCGATGCCATGTCCTGCATCTCCAACAGAGCAGTGTCTGTCCTTAGGGCATCAACATATGTTAACTTTGGTCTTCCTCTTCCAGTGTGTCCATGCAGGGACTCCCACAGGAGCACTGAATGCAGTATCAACTCTGGATGTCAGTGAGCATGCCCAGCTAACCTCAGTCTCATCTGTGTCACTTTTGAGCTGACTTTTGGGAGGCTCCCGTTCGGCTCTGAGTTCTTCAGCCTCAGTGTATACTGATTAATGTTCAGAGCCATCCTCAGCATTCTCGTGTAGCACCCATCCACCATCTGAGTGAGTTTCTTGGTCAGTGTCCAAGTCTCAGACCCATACAGCAGCACAGACTCCACTACAGCAACGAAGAGGCAGATCTTCAGGTCTTTACGAAGGTCCGACTTTCACACCGATCTCAAGCTGTGACACACCGTCCAGGCTTTGCTCTTCCTCTTGACCACATCATCTTCCGTATTCCCAATCTTTGCTCCCAAATACAGGAAGTCTTCAACCAATTCTAGCAACTTCCCGCCTACATTAGTAATCTTCTCTGGCGTCTTAATATTCTCTACCAGATATTTTGTCTTAATCTCATTCGTTCTCAGCCCATGGAATCCCCAAGAAGCTAGTAGACCTGATATCACCGCTCTACACCAACACCAAAGCCCAACTCATTACACCTGATGGGATGACAGAGTTCTTTGAGATACTGGCTGGAGTGTTCCAGGGAGATACATTGGCTCCCTACCTTTTTATCATCGTAGTGGACTATTGTATGCGCCTTGCACTGGAGAAACACCAGGACTCTGGCTTTACTGTAACACTGGCTCAGAGCAGGAGAGTTAAGGCAAAAATATATATATATATATGCATTATATATTTATATATATATATATATATATATCATCATCATCGTTTAACGTCCATGTTCCACGCTTGCATGGGTTTGGACGGGAGTTTTCCCACTTGAGGCAAGAGTGGTTGTCTTGCTCGCATAGGACTGTCTGGCGGGTTTTCTACAGCTGGATGCCCTTCCTAACACCAACCACATTTACAGTGTGGGACTGGGAGGTTTTTACCGTGTTGCCTACACGGCCATATTACAGCGTGGACTGTGTGTTTTTTGTCGTGACACCTACACGATCTCATTTGTTTCGGCCTGGATGTTGTGGCACCAACATAACTTTACATTGAAAGGGGCGGTGTAGATGGGGTGGGGGTGGCGGGACGGTGGTGTATTTTGTTAGAGATGCCTACTAACTGTAGTAGGTTTTACTTTGTATTTAGGTAAGGCGGGTCTTCTCTATTACTGAGTGCCGCCAAAGATCTCGGTCCAGTGACATTGTCTTGGAGAGGTGTGTGTGAGGTCGGAGTTTATCAGGTCGTCCCAGATATATATATATATATATATATATATATACATATATATGCATTATATATATATATATATATAGTTTAGGGAACTACTACCACTGCTAGCTGCAAAAGGCTTCTCCCTCAGAATGAAAGGCAGACTGTATGATGCGTGTATCCGAACAGCGATGTTGCATGGTAGTGAGACCTGGGCGCTGAAGGTGGAAGACTTACGTAGATTAGAGAGAAACGAAGCCTGCATGCTCCGATGGATGTGTAACAGTAATATACGTGAACGACAAAGCATAAATGAATTGAGAGAGAGACTGAGCATAAGAGGAATCAAATGCTGCGTGCAGGAGAGGCGGTTACGCTGGTATGGACATGTGATGCGTATGAAGGATGACAGCTGCATAAAAAGGTGCAGAGCACTAGAAGTTGATGGAAACCGCGGAGTGGGGAGACCCAAGATGACTTGGGATGAGGTGATAAAAGCCGACCTTACCCAACTACACCTCTCAAAGTCTATGACACACGACCGTGACTTCTGGCGTCACGCAGTAATACAGGGTACCCGACCTCCCATGGGTACATGCTGAAGTATATAAACAATATGCCCCCCCCCCCCCACCGCAAGGTGGTCGTGGAGGTGCCACGGCAAAAAAGCACCCAGCCCACACTGTAAAGTGGACGTGTAGGCGCCACGAAAAAGCACCCAGCACTCACTGTAAATGAGGTTGGTGTTAGGAAGGGCATCCAGCTGTAGAAATCAAGCCAGATCAGTTCCTGTATGAGCAAGGCATGGTCAGCCGACCAGACACTGCCCACAACAGGACAACCCGTCTAACCCATGCTAGCGTGGAAGAACGGACGTAAAACGGTGATGATGATGATGATGATGATATATATATATATATATATATATATATATATATATAGTGACGAAACATAAGTCAATTGCATGAACTCATAATCCTTTATTTACTGCTATATATATTTCGATGATAACCATTGAATGGCTATGACCTCATCAGGCAGTTAGTCAGTTCTTAGATATGCCAGCTCTGTGTTTATAGTGTTGATGGTATCAGAGCCTTGGCATATATATATATATATATATATATATATATATATATATATATATATATATATATATGCACTCTTATGTCAGATACCATTTCCTAAATGTCATCCACAACAATTTGTATGTTTGTTTATTTTAAACTTAAGCAAACATATCCTCTGTTCTGAACCTTCACCTTTTACTAAATTACATTAAATTTATCCTCTTTAATACTATATAAGTCAAAAGAACAATAACATTCTAAAGATGAAAAAAATATAAACAATAAATAATATATAACCGGTTAACATTTTCTGTGTATTTTCAGCCTTGATATTTGCATAGCCTCTTGGATGCTGAGTATACAACAAATTATGTGTAAAACAGATATAATATAACATAATATTATATAATAATAGAAAATAATATAATCTAACATTATATAATGTAATAATATAATATAATATAATATAATATAATATAATACAATATTAATTGGTTAGAGCATTGGCCTTGCAATCGAAAGGTTGTGAGTTCAATTCTCAGACCGGGCGATGTGTTGTTTCCTTGAACAAGACACTTTATTTCACATTGCTCCAGTTTACTCAGCTGTAGAAATGAGATGATATGGATTGGAGTCCCTATCATTCCACTGTAAAGTGGACGTGTAGGTGCCATAGCAAAAAAAGCACCCAGCACTCACTGTAAATGAGATTGGTGTTAGGAAGTGCATCCAGCTGTAGAAATCAAGCCAGAATCAGTTCCCGTCCCACCCTTGCAAGCAGGGAAAAAGCGGACGTAAAATGAAATGATGATGATGATGATGATAATATTACAGACCTGTCAACTCTCCCCATCTGACGGAGAGATCTACCCACTTTCAGGTGGGTAAGAGATGTCTTCTCTTGTGAAAATGGGTATAGCTTTCATTATGTAAAATCTCTCCATTTTGTCTCATTTCTCCCTGTTTTGGGACACTTGTTTTCGTGGTTCTCCCCATTTGGGTTTTTAGAGTTTTTAAAAGTCTAATATAATTGTTTCTACTTTAGGCACAAGGCCAGCAATTACCCAGTGCATTACTGGTACTTTATTTTATCGACCCCCGTAAGGATGAAAGGCAAAGTCAACCTCGGCGGGATTTGAACTCAGATCGTAAAGGGACGTAACTATGCTGGAAAGCATGGCGTCCGATCCTCTACCGATACTGCCAATCCACCGCCCTTCTAATATAATAGTCTAATATAATATATGATATAATGTAATATAGTATCATCATCATCATCATCATCATTTTACGTCCGCTTTTCCCTGCTTGCAAGTATAATATAATATAATATAATATAATACAATATTAATATAATATAATACAATATTAATATAATATATAATATAATACAATATTAATATAATTGCTAGCTGGTTTGTTGAGTATACAACAAATTATATGTAAAACAAATATAATATTTGGTGAGGTAGAATGTTAGTTTATAAAAATGTGAAAAATAAAGAAAATAACAGCCTAATTTAACAATGAGATGTGGCTGGTGGTCTGTAGAGGAATTGGTAAAACAATTGACCAGAATGCAATAGGTACGAGTCTTGAATGTCATCTAAAGACTTGATGTTTTACTGTTATAGCTTTAGTGCTTTCTCAACAAAAATAAAACAACAAAAAAAACAACAAAACAAAACAACAAAAAACACCAACACCTATACAGACTCTCATCCCACACACCAGCCTATAACTAATGAAGTCCCACTAAGTCTCTAGTGGGGAAGATTCTGACTCTTAACCCTTTCATGATTGCATATCTAATAAAATACACATTATTTTAATTAATTAATGAACAATTTTAAGGGATTTTCTAAAATTATCAATTATTTCATTACTAAGATAGTAACTTAATGTAAGGTTCTTATATAATTTACTAAATTTTAGCATCTCAGCAACTATTCCTGATGGCCCTGTTGATTTGCCTGTTTTCATGTCCTTAATTGCCTTACATACTACACTGTTGCTGACTTGCACTGCTGGTTACTCTGTAGGGTTCACCTGGGGCAGGCTATCTTCCTCCCACACATTCTCCTCATTCATAAGTCAATGACACTTCCATGCTGCCTTCTTTTCGGTTTCAGTGAGGACAAGTGCACCATAGTCCTCCCAGACACACTTCTCCCCCACAACATCACTATTTTTCCTGACACATTGCCTTGCAATCCCAAACACACACCTAATCCCCTTGATCTATATATATAACATGAAAAGACAATGTAATTCAAAATGGTAGTCCAACTGTGCAACCCAAGGAACAAGGTGTTTCCTGTATTCAGGTAAACTTCAGGCCTTAATGTTCATAAATAGTAAATTGTGATGAAAAAGGAGAAAAGAAGAGAATTGAGAATTGTATATAATCTGTGAAAAGAAATGGAAAAAAGAGACAAAAAGAGACAAACCAGGAGCAACAGCTAATCTGTTTTATATTGATAAGTTGTTGACCCTGATATTGTAGTGTGTGAATGTGTGTGGAAGTGCGTGTTATAAAAAATAGCATATATCTGATATCATTGTGCGTCAGAAATAGCATATAACTGATATGATTATTATGTGTCAAAAATAGTAAACAAATGGAAATTTCTGAGATTGAATGAAAGGTGATGGCCCATCACATCAGAATGGTGGGGTGGTTGGAGAAATAGAGGAAAATATAGCTAGATATGAGCTAACTGCACATCATAGGGAGTAGTGTTGAAAGAGATCATCATTATCATCATCATCATCATTATCATCATCACCGTTTAATGACCGTTTTTCCATGCTAGCATACGTTAGACAAGTTGTCCCATTGCAAGACAAACCAGATCAGATGACTGTGTTTTGCTCATACAGAACTGATTCTGGTTTGGTTTCTATGGCTGGATGCACTGCCTAACATCAACCACATTTACAGTGTGTCCTGGGAGCATTTTATCATGACTTTGATACTACCACCTTACAGAGTGAACTGGGTGCTTTTTGTCGTGGCACCAGCACTACATCATTGCAGCACTAGTGAGCTCAGTGTACATGGTCATAAAGGAGAGGGGCCACTTTTTTCCTGTACTTGGGGTTCTTTACCAATTTTGTAAACTATTATTTATAGCAATCAACTATGTTCACAGTTATTTTCTGCGTTCAAAATTTTCTATACTTTCTAAGAATTTCAATTCACTCGATGCTCTGATGATTTATTTATATATATATTTGGAATTCATCGATATTATATTTGCATGCTAGCAACACAAGTCGATTTATTTGAGTATTGCCTGAACAACACTCAGTGATACCCTAAATGAATCCATTATCTCAGAGTGTCGACTAATTATTCGATTTTAGGAAAGTAGCCAATCGTCAGATCAGACCAAAAAACAATGTTTCCTTTGGCCTTTCCATTGCTGATATTATCTGCCGGTCACAAACGTTGGCAGAAGAAAGGATCTAATCATCAGATCGGATGAGGTAAACCATGTTTCCATTGGTCTTTTAATTGTTGGTCCTATCTACCAGTCACAACTCCTGGCAGAAATTCGTTTTTGAAAGGTCTGTGAACAGAAAACATAGACAACTTGTGAACGTCGTACAGAAGACAACCCCGCCTCACCTTTCTTATATTCTGTGAAGTTTGAGTGTTCTTCACTCTGACAATATGAAATTTGCTTGACTGTGTGCATATATGTGATCTTTAGAGAATGTGCACAAAGAGGAGTCAGTACATAATCAAGCAATTAATGAGATGAAAGACTTTTGTATAAGTAACAAAGTTTTGAATACTTGAAAAAATATTGATTTTGCTTTTGACTTTTTTTTAGTAGGGTTTGGTGCTTTGAATATTTCTTTGCTTATATAGGTGTGTATTTTCAGTGAATGGTGATGAAAATAGTGTATCATTGTTAAAACAAAGAAAGAAACAAATATGTAAAAAGAATGAAAAGGTTTGTTAAATTTGAGGTTGCCTATTTTTGTGATTCTTTCTTTGGTTGATTGTAGAGGTAAAAAATCAATGATGGCAGCATTGCAATTACATTCATGATTGAGACAATATAGAAACTTATGGTGTAGTCGTTGTTCTGGTATTCAGTGATAAGACCTGCAATTACAATAAAATATTATAGAGAGGAAACATGCTGAAGAAGAGAAAATAATAATGGAAAAGGTGCGAGAATGACAAAGCATGGATGAACTGAAGGAGAAACTGGGTATAAGAGGAATTAGAAGTAGTAGTGCAGGAGAGGAGAGGAGACTGTGTTGGTATGGATATATGATGTGCATGGATGATAATTACTGGGTGAATAAGTGGCTAAGTATTCCCAATGGAAGGAAACTGCAGCAGAGGAAGACCAAGAAAGACCTGGATGGAAGTGGTGAAAGCTGACCTCAGATTACTGGATCTCACGGAGGAAATGACAAAGGAACATGACAAGTGGAGAGATGCTGTACTGAGAAGGACCTATCCAACCCATGCAAGCATGGAACAACAGACATAAAATGATGATGATGGTGATGATGATGAATAGTTTTTAATCAACCAATTATATAGCTCTCCCATCCTCAAACTATGTTTTCCCCTTCACCGTTTCATTACCATATTTCTAATGCCTAGGAATTTTTGTGTATACTGTTTTTAGAATAGATTAACAGTCTAACCCATGCTAGCATGGAAGATAGATGTTAAACGAAGATGATGATGATGATGATAATGACGATATACCTGCATGTCATAAAAGTGACTAAAAGGATTGGCATAAGAAAGTACATCCAGCAGTTAAATATTGTCTCAAAACATCCTGTCCAACCCATGCTAGCATGGAAAAGTGAACATAAGAATGATGATAATTATACATATATGTGTGTGTGTACATATATATATTTTTAACCCATCATCATCAATGTTTAATATCCATTTTTCCACATGGGTTAAACAGGTTGTCACGTTATGAAACAAGTCAGGTCAGGCGATCATGTCTTGCTGATATAGATCTGTACTTTGGCTTGGTTTCTACAGCTGGATGCTCTACCTAATGCCAACCATGTTACAATGTGGACTGGGTGCATTTCGTTGTGTCACCAGTATGACCACCTTACAGAGTGGACTGGGTGCTTTTTACTCATGTCACCAACATGACCACTACACAGGGTGGACTGGAAGCATTTTGTGTCACCAGCATAATCACCTTACAGGGTGGACTGGATACTTTTGGTGTTGTGGCACTATACAGGATGAACTTAGTGCTATATATATATATATATATATATATATAGTGATATATATAGTGCTATATATATATATATATATATATATAGTGCTATCATCATCATCATCAACGTTTAACGTCCGTGTTCCACGCTTGCATGGGTTTGGACGGGGGTAGTCCCACTTGAGGCAAGAGTGATTGTCTTGCTCGCATAGGACTGTCTGGCAGGTTTTCTACAGTTGGATGCCCTTCCTAACACCAACCACATTTACAGTGTGGGTCTGGGAGGTTTTTACCGTGTTGCCTACACGGCCACATTACAGCGTGGACTGTGTGTTTTTTTGTCGTGACACCTACACGATCTCATTTGTTTCGGCCTGGATGGCGCGGCACCAACATAACTTTACATAGAACGGGGTGGTGTAGATGGGGTGGGGGTGGTGGCGGGACGGGGTGTATTTTGTTAGAGATGCCTACTGGCAAGGCGGGTCTTCTCTGTTACTGAGTACCGCCAAAGGTCTCGGTCCAGTGACATTGTCTTGGAGAGGTGTAAGTGTGTGAGGTCGGAGTTTATCAGCTCGTCCCAGGTTTTTCTAGGTCTGCCTATTCCGTGGCTACCGTCTATCTTTATTGCCCTGCACTTTGTTATACAGCTATCGACTTTCATGCGCATCACGTGTCCATACCAACGTAGCCTTCTCTCGAGTAAACAACATCTGATCCCTCTTATCTCTAATTTTTTCCTTAGTTCGTTTATGCTTTGCTATATATATATATATATATATATATATAGTGCTATATATATCATCATCATCATTTTATGATGATATATTTATATATATATATGTAAGTATGTATGTATACGTACATACATATATGTATACAGACATACAGTAGCATGCATATATATATATATATATATACATACAGGTACACATACATATATGTACGTATCAGTTTAGCGGACGTTTATTATAACGCCCGCTTATTATAACGTCCGTTTGTTTACAAACGAACAAAGCGGGCGCTATAATAAACGTCCGCTAAACTGATACGTACATATATGTATGTGTACCTGTATGTATATATATATATATATATATATATATATATGCATGCTACTGTAAGTCTGTATACATATATGTATGTACGTATACATACATACTTACATTTAAGTAAGTACCGTACTAAGAGTGAGAAATGAAATTTCGTTTTCATTCTATTACAACTTATCGTTTTCGGTGCGCCTGGCCGACTGAACTCACTCGATATGCAAATTAGGCTGCTCAGCCGTTAATTTTCATAAGGAAAGTATATACTTTCGAACGTTCAACCATCTGGCAGAAGGGTATACTTTGCTGATGATAGCTAAGAAGCTTGAAACTAGTACATCGTTCCTGTGTCAGTGTTGAACAAAAAGGTGACGTGGTTGCCTTAACACCGTACGGCATAAATTCAGGCTGTCCGTTTGTTTACAAATGGACAAAGCGGGCGTTATAATAAACGTCCGCTAAACTGATACGTACATATATGTATGTGTACCTGTATGTATATTTTTTTAACTACCCCACTTTTGGCCGAAAAAAAAAAATGCTAGGGTTGATAAAATGGCCTCTTATCCTTTACCCCCCGTCCCCACTATAGCGTGTTACGCGCTGGCTAGTTCACCCCTTCAATCGCTCCCTTCCCCCTTCTCTCTCTCCAAATATAAATAAACCTGTAGCGAGGTAAGAATCCCAGAATTTGTCAACGCTAAAAAATGGTGAGACCTCGTTCCTGCGAAAGTATAATGTAAATGCCATTTTTCTGATCTCTCTCCAGCCTATCGGTTCATTCATTCATATTTATTCTATTCTATAATTCTGTTTGGTTGTTTCTAAATAATCTTCTTGTATTTTTAACTATATTTTTAACTACCCCACTTTGCTAACTACCCCATACCCCTCCCTCCCGCCCCCACTCTCCACCTTATTATTTGGACCAATCACAAATCAACAGCCTATGCTATCACTTCTGGCTGCTTTTCGATATGATGGATGGACTAAGGAATTTCTGGAGAGTCTGAAGAATCTGGACACTCGATGACAATGTCAAAGATAACGACAAATTCACCTCATGCTGCCGGACGAAAGGGCAAGTCCCCCTCCTCTTTGTTTCGGCCGCGTATGGCCAACATAACCCCAACCCCATCCCCCTCACCCCTCCCTACGCCCCATCCTCCAAACACAATCCAAAACTTCAGAGTTGGTACCATAAATGTAGGCACCTTAAAAGGCCGCTCTAATGAGGTTGTAGAAATGCTTGAACATAAGGAGGTTGATGTTTGCTGTATCCAAGAGACCAGGTGGAGGGGCGGGTCTGCTAGATTCATTGTGGGTAAAAAACATTGCTATAAGCTCTTCTGGGTGGGAAATGACAAAGGGATAGGTGGGGTAGGAATCATGTTAGCAGAAAAATGGGTGGATAAGATAATAGATGTAAATAGAGTAAATGACAGAATAATTAAAATAAGACTTGTTCTAAATAGAACTACTGTGACAGTAATATCGGCATACGCGCCCCAATCCGGACTCCCTGGCGTTATAAAAGACAGATTCTATGAGACACTGATGCTCACTACCTCCCAAATAACCGACAGTGACTATATAATTATTGCAGGCGACCTAAGTGGCCACGTTGGTCAACATTGTGACGGCTATGACGGAATCCACGGAGGCTATGGGTTTGGTACTAGAAATGAGGAAGGCTCCAGAATCCTGGAATTCTGTGATGCAAATAACCTAACTATCTGTAACACTAACTTCAAAAAACGAGACAATCACTTGATCACCTACAGATCGGGGGAACATACCAGCCAGGTAGATTATATCCTTACCAGAGGACGTGACAGAGTGTCTGTTGTAAACACTAAATCCCTCCTCCATGAAGAATGCACATCCCAACATAGACTGATAATTAGCGACCTCATAGTCAGGACGAGACGTACTAGACAACAGAAGAGGACTATCCTCAGGAGAAAAATATGGAAGTTAAAGGACCCCACAGCCAGAAATAAATTCCAAAGCATGTTACTTGATGCTTTCGACAGTAAGGAAGAGCAATTAGAGTCAGATAATATAGAGGAACAGTGGGAATTCCTGAAAGCAAACCTGCTGACGGCGGCAGACGAAGTCTGTGGCTGGAGCAGGCCTGTAGGTAGGAGGAGAGTAACATGGTGGTGGAACAGTAAGGTGGAGGAGTCAATTAAGGCCAAAAAGCAGGCTTGGAAAGTATGGCGGGATGGGGGAAGTAGAGAAGACGATCAAGTGGCCAGGAGGGAAGCTAGGAGACAAGTGTACTTCGCAAGAAGAGAAGCAGAGGAAAGAAAGTTCAAGCATGTTCTACAACGTGAGGACCAAAAACGTGAGGTGTTCAGGATTGCTAGGCAATGTGTCAAGGAAAACCGTGATATTGTCGGGGAGAAGTGTGTACTTAATGATGATGGTGTACTTGCCATCACTGACGCTGATAAGAAGGTAGCTTGGAAGTGTCACTACGAAAGGCTTCTAAATGAGGAGAATAAATGGGAGAAAGACAGTCTCCCCCACATCGACCCAATAGAGGGACCAGCAGTGTTAGTCGAAGGTAGTATAATAAGTAAAGCAATCAAAGATATGAAGATGGGTAAGGCGGCTGGGCCTTCGGAAATAGTTGCTGAGATGCTGAAAGCCTCTGGAACAGTGGGACACACCATGGTCACCCGGATAGTAAACCAAGTCATACAGAATGGGGTTGTTCCGAAGGATTGGCGTAGCAGCATCATCATTAACTGTTACAAGGGTAAAGGAGATGCCCTAGATAGGAGTAACTATAGAGGCATTAAATTAATCGCCCAGGTCATGAAGGTCACGGAAAAAGTTATAGCGCAACTAATCAGAGAGAGAATTGATCTAGATGAAATGCAGTTCGGTTTTGTGTCAGGCAAAAGTACCACAGACGCTCTTTTCATTGTACGACAACTACAGGAGAAGTACCTAGCTAAAAGTAAACCCCTATACTTAGCTTTTGTTGACTTGGAGAAAGCCTTCGACAGAGTCCCCCGTTCCATTATCTGGTGGGCTCTTAGAAAACTAGGTGTTGACGAATGGCTTGTGAGAGCTATACAAGCCATGTATAAAGAAACAGTCAGCAAGGTTAGAATTAACAACAAATATAGTGAAGAGTTTAGTGTAAAAGTTGGTGTACATCAGGGCTCTGTTCTTAGCTCCCTACTATTTATTATTGCCCTTCAGGCTATAACAGTGGAGTTCAAGACCGGCTGCCCATGGGAACTCCTATACGCAGATGATCTAACGCTCATAGCTGAATCAATGGCCGAGCTAGAGAAGAAATTCCAAACATGGAAGCATGGCCTAGAATCAAAAGGGCTTAAAATTAACCTGGCTAAGACTAAAGTTCTAGTTTGTAGGAAAGAAAATAAGGCGACGGTCCCTTCCGGGAAATGGCCATGCTCAGTATGTAGGAAAGGCGTAGGTAGAAACTCCATTTTATGTCCCAAATGCAAAGTATAGGTGCATAAAAGATGTAGTGGGATCACAGGTAAGCTAACTAAGAACATAGATTTTACATGTGGCCGGTGCTCTGGTGCAATAAGTAACAGCAAGTGCCCACAAAATACTAGCTCTTTCAATTGCGCAGAGGGTTCTATAGAAATAGTGGATAGCTTTCGTTACCTGGGTGACAAAATCAGCAGTGGGGAAGGGTGCTCTGAAAGTACAGTAGCTAGAGTCAGAACTGGATGGAAAAAGTTCAGAGAGCTTATACCACTATTAGCCACTAAAGGGTTCTCCCTAAAAATGAAAGGCAGGTTGTATGATGCCTGCATACGAACAGCAATGTTGCATGGCAGTGAGACCTGGGCATTGTGTGCAGAGGATATACGCAGACTAGAGAGGAACGAAGCTTGCATGCTCCGCTGGTTGTGTAATAGTAACATACATGAACGGCAAAGCATAAGCGAACTAAGGAAAAAATTAGAAATAAGAGGGATCAGATGTTGTTTACTCGAGAGAAGGCTACGTTGGTATGGTCACGTGATGCGCATGAAAGACGACAGCTGTATAACAAAGTGCAGGGCAATAAAGATAGACGGTAGCTACGGAGTAGGCAGACCCAGAAAAACCTGGGACGAGCTGATAAATTCCGACCTCACACACTTACACCTCTCCAAGACAATGTCACTGGACCGAGACCTTTGGCGGTACTCAGTAATAGAGAAGACCCGCCTTACCTAAATACAAAGTAAAACCTACTACAGTCAGTAGGCATCTCTAACAAAATACACCCCGTCCCACCACCCCCACCCCATCCACACTGCCCCTTTCAATGTAAAGTTATGTTGGTGCCACAACATCCAGGCCGAAACAAATGAGATCGTGTAGGTGTCACGACAAAAAAAAACACACACTCCATGCTGTAATGTGGCCGTGTAAAAACCTCCCAGCCCCACACTGTAAATGTGGTTGGTGTTAGGAAGGGCATCCAGCTGTAGAAAACCCGCCAGACAGTCCTATGCGAGCAAGACAATCACTCTTGCCTCAAGTGGGAAAATCCCCGTCCAAACCCATGCAAGCGTGGAACACGGACGTTAAACGATGATGATGATGATGATGATGATATATATATATATGCATGCTACTGTACGTCTGTATACATATATGTATGTACGTATACATACATACTTACATTTAAGTAAGTGCCGTACTAAGAGTGAGAAATGAAATTTCGTTTTCATTCTATTACAACTTTATATATATATATATATATATATATATATATATATACAGCCAGAAACAGTCCTATACAAGCGAGACACGATCACCCGACCCAACTTGCCTCAAATGGGACAAACCCATCTAACCCATGCTAGCGTGGAAGATAGATATTAAACGATGTTGATGATGAGGATATATATATATATAACATGGTTTTTAAAGTGGGGTACTCTTCCTATTGCCAACCATCTTACAGGATGTACTGAGTGCATTTATTGTGGTAGATTTAAATATTTACTCATATATGTCTATTTGTACAAAAATGGTATGGTGGCAGAAAAGAAAACTATTTCTGCAAGCAGTTAGAAATAACACCAGAAAATTACTTACCAATAAAAAATCCACTTAAAATAATGCCAACTCCTGAAACTGACTCTGACAATCCTGTAGATAAGGAATACAGTTCCAAGTTGAAGAAGTCCAACACCACAATAGTATAGACAGCAAATGCTATTCCAGATGTTAATATATAAAAGAATGTTACCACTGTGATGGCTGTCATTGAAGATATAAATGGAAAAATTAAACTAAATATGCTGCTGCTGAAGACTGAAATGGCATAAATCACTATACTTGGAATCTTCATATAAAGAAATAAAGCACCCAAAATTCGGGAGATGATATCACCAATGGCACCTACTGAGAAGATCCATGCTCCTTCATTTACTGTAAAGCCAACAGAATAGCAGTAATCAGGTAGGACAGTTACCATGGTGTTTATATTGCCAACAGCTATAAATAAAGTACCTAGAAAAAGAATAAAATTTTTGTTTGATAGAATAAATGAAATATTTTTCATAGTGGTTTGCTTTGAGTTTTTGGAAATATCTGGCTGAGATGTTGACTTTGCATTGATATTACTATTGGAATTCATCTTCAGGGAGTTTTCTGAACATTTGTTATTGTCTTGTGTGTAAAATGGTGCTGTTTTTTCGATGTATGGAATTTCAGTTAAATCTCCTTGGTAGGTTTTACCATTCATTTCAACTGTGGAATTGAGTGTTTCTTTAGTTTCACTTAATAATGATTTTTTCTCATCATGACTAAGGCTGTGAAGAATTTCTTCTGTTTGCAAGCAGTTGTCTTCTTTAGCTGTACTTGACATATCTGACACACAACTATGTTTGCTGATACTATTTGGTAATAGTACACTTTCACTGGGTTCTTTGAAAGCAGGTGTCGTTTCACTAACATCCTTTTTTTGGGGTTCTGGCTCTATAACTAAACACTTCCTGTTGTAAAAATATTCTGTCTTCATGGAATATACTAAACCAAAAGGAAGACAGTGTAAGACTGTGGCACCAAGAACAAGGAAACTTCCTCGCCAGGAGTACACATCCACTAAATAGGACACAAGTGTAGGGAAGATTATTAAGCCGAAACTTTCACCAATGGTTATGAGGGAAATTAAAATACGACCAACATCTGGAAAGTGGTAAGCCATGGATGTGTTCATGGAAATATATATCAAGGAACAACCAGTACCTGAAATACAATTAGAAAATTGTTGGTGTTTACAAACTAGAGGAAAGAGTACTCAATAAAGAGGCTGTAATGTTTATTTTAACCTTTTAGCATTTAAACCGACCATATCCAGCCAGGATTCCATCACCTCTTTCTGTTCAAACTGGCTGCAATTGGCCACACATACTGATGTTAAGGTATTGTTCTCAAAATATATAATATCAAAATCTCATAGATTCGATATTATGTGAGATAATTATGTGAGGTAAAGCCTTTACTGTGAAAACATAATAGTAAATATAGAATAATGAAAGGGCTAAAGCTGAAACTAGTAACTGTAATTTGGGAAATTTCTGTTTCAAAAATGGATGTTAAATGATGATGATATATAGGTAGCATGATGACGCCACCTGGTGTCTGGCTTTAAAAACAGACTATTAACTGCCCTTAGTTCTGACGTCATTAGCTGAAGGCTGTCTCTTCCGACTTCGACTTTCAAGCCAACAAGACGTGTTTGTTGGCCTGTCGCATCTATAATGCACCATGCGGTCAACGATACATTTCAATGCATCCCCTTTATGACAATATCTGACACAAAGTCAAGGAGCAACATGAACTGTTTGTTGCACATACACTTACAAAAAACCTATAGAAGAGATCTTCATTCAACCAAACTAGGAAAGTGAACAATCCCTCTAAATATATATATATATTATAAAACTTATCTGGAATGTAACATAACAGAGGTTCTTATGTAAAAATTATGACAGAAGATTTTTAGTTAAATATGAACACTTTAACAGAAAATGTAGAAAAGCAGTATCTTTATTAGTGGCCAGATTGTTGTGAACATTTGCAGTATTAGACTTTATAGTTATAATACTGTATTGTACTTTCCATGAATATCTTACTAATGAGGTGTTGTGCAGTACAGGATGTTAATAGTTAGAACAGTCAATTATATACCATAGAACCAGAGGCAGTTTCAGGAAGTTTGGTATTAAATGGGTTAAAATATTCTGCACAACAGCACAACAAAATGCTTGTGGATTTGAACTTACAAACCTCAAACTGATAGTTCAATACTATATCTGCTATATCATTTTTATTTCTTTTATTATTGATACTTTGATACATATTGAGATAAATCTATCACAAGAGATCTGTTGTTAGTTTGAAAAAGATATATATCTTTATGAAACTGCTTATTTTAATATACTGTGGTAAATGTTTACATATTTTGAATCATAGGACCGGGGTCAGGTGGTTTGATATAAAAAAGGTTTCTTAACCATAAATCTCATGAAATACATCAAATGTGTTTCAGTTAATGTTGAAAATAATCAATAATTTGGAGGGTTTTAATAAAAATTAATGTTTAAAACATAATATAAAAAGTTGTTATATAAATATTTATTTATCTATTTATTTAATCAATTTAAATGTCCACATAGAGCTTGTAAGCCATGGCAGAGTAGGGGAGATATTATCAAATACCCCTTATAATAAAGAAACAAGAGCTAGATAAAGACAAGAAGAGAAAAAAGAAAAGAAAGATAAAGAAAAAGGATGTCCATCAGAAAAAAAAGGACAGCTATAAAGCAGCTGTATCTGTTGTTGAATTTTGATGTGGGGTTTTAATATGGATAAGGGAGTGGTGTAGTTTGCTTCAAGCACTATAGTATATTTTATTAAAAAACTACAGCAATGCAGATAGAACATTAAATGTTAAAAATAATGATAACAAAGATGTTATAATGCTATCTTAGTGTTGTATAATAGTCCTTAATATTTCGGTGTAAAATCCTTTCATCAAAAGAAGAATTGAGGAAATATAAGGACTATTAACCCTTTAGCATTTACATTACTCTATATTTACTATTATATTTTCACTGTAAACACTCTATTTCACATAATTATCTCACATAATATCGAATCTATGAGATTTTGATATTATTTATTTTGAGAACAATACCTTAGCATCAGTATGAGGGTCCAGTTACAGTCGGTTTGAACAGAAAGAGGTGAAAGAATTCTGGCCAGATATGAGTGGTTTAAATGCTAAAGGGTTTAACAACTCCTAAGTAATATCCCAACATCTTGCTGTCATTGTTTTTAACATTTAATATTCCATTTGTATTACTGAAGCCTTCTGATAAAACACATTGTTTTGATATAGATATGAATGCTTTAAAATGGACAATTTTATGAGAGAAGCAGAGGCAGATTGGTAAAAAAAAAAGAGCTACCGAAGTAGTAATAGAGTAGCTGAAGCTTACCCGACATGATTCCCAGGAATGCAAGAATATATGGTACAGTAGGTGCAAAACAACATAGTATGATACCAGAACTGAGTAACAGACTTCCACAGACCATTGCTACCCGGGTACCAAATTTATTAACGGCATAACCAGAGATCACACCTGTACAAGTAAAAAACAATACGTTCATTAGATCCATCAATAGAGTGTGTATGATTATGTGTGCACGTATATATGATTGGGTGTGTGAATGATTGGGTGTGTGTATGATTGTGTGTGTGTATGATTGTGTGTGTGTATGATTTTGTATGGATATGTGTGTGAAGGTATATGCTTTAGTAGTTAGGGTGTTTAGCTCACATTCGTAGGGTTCTAAGTTCAATTCCTGGAGGCACATTGGCGTCTTGAGCAATATGCATTATTTCATGTTATTCCACTCCACTCAGCTGGCAAACATTGGTTTGTACCTGTAATTCAAAAGGCTAGCCATATCACATTTGCCTGTGGAATGGTAAGTTTTTTCTAAGTTAATTTCACAAGTAGGCTGTTCCATTTGTTCAATCAATTGGTAAACTCCTCATCAGAAGCACACATGTTTGTGTATGTGTGTGTCTATGTGTGTGTGTGTGAGTGTATGTGTGTGTGTCTGTTTGCATGTTTGTGTGTGTGTGTAGGTGTGAATGTGTATGTCTCAGTCTGTGTATGTGGTGGGGTAGTCACATCTGCTTTCAGAGTCCTCATTTCTTTAGCTCAACTCCTCCCCTGTGAAGGGGACATGGTAGAAAACTATGCTGCTGCTAATGATGATGATGATGATGGTGATGATGATGGTGATGGTGATGATAATGATGATGATGATAATGACAATGGTGGCGATGATCCCCATTAAAAAGTTATTTTGTCACAAAAGCACTTGGCTTAGTTTGGTGGGAATGGTATACTACCCAGCAATTAACTTAGTCATTATAGTTCATTATGATGTGAGAATCAATAAAAAATAATAAATGTAAATACTGTAAACAATAATGCTGATGATGATGATGATGATAATAATGATTTCTACTATAGGCACAAGGCCAACAATTTTGGGAAAGGAGAAAGCCAATGAAATCAACCCCAGTACATTACTGGTGCTTTATTTTATCGACCCCGTAAGGAGAAAGGCGAAGCTAACCTCGGCGGGATTTGAACTGAGAACATAAAGGGCCATAACTCTATATTGCAGAGAATGGTGTCTGACACCCTGCCGATACTGCCAATCCTTAGGCACAAAGCCAACAACTTTGTGGGAGGGGAAAGTTGATTAAATTGACCCAGTGCATGACTGGTATTTTATTTTATTGACCCCATAAGGATGAAAGGCAAAGCTAATAATAATTGTTTCTACTTTAGGTACAAGGCCAGCAATTGAAAGGGGAGAGGAAAGTCGATTGAATTGACCCTAGTATGTAACTGGTTCTTTATTTTATCGACCTAGTAAGGTTGAAAGGTAAGATTTGAACTCAGAACATAAAAGACAGTGACTATATGCCACAAAGCATGTTGTCTGACACTCTAATGATCAACCAATCCATTGCCATCACTATCCTCAATAATAATAATAATAATAATAATAATAATAATGATAATAATAATTTTTACTATGGGCACAAGGCCAGCAATTTTTTTTTTGGGGGGGGGGTGTGATTAAATCGACCCCAATGCTTTTATTTTATCAACCCCGTAAGGATGAAAGGCAAAGCTAACTTTGGTGGGTTTTGAACTCAGACCTAATAATAATAAAGTGAAAATAAATGGATAAATACAAAGATCTGAAAGATAAGGGTTCCCAGAAGATTGGACATTGCAGCATGTTCTGGAACATGAAGCCAACAAAAAAACTGCACTCGATTGCAAAAGAATGTAGAAAATATGCCAACAGACTCAAGAGAAACCTAACATTGAAGCAGTAAGTGAAAATGTACTCTTGCTGCTTATTGCTCCTGCACATCTGCCATATATATATAACCTATATTCTTTTTAGCTTTCCTGAGATTCTGCTATACATCATGTGTACTCATAGTTTATATTTCGGTATGGATTTCTACCATTGATGAGCTGAGAGAAAAACTGGACACAAGATGAATCAGATGTAGTGTGAAGGGAGAAGAATATGGTGGTATGGACATGTGATATATATGGATGATGATCATTAGGTGAAGAAGTGTCAGGAGATGCCAATGGAAGAAAACACAACAAGGCCTGGGCAGAATTGGTGAGAGGAGATCTAAAAAAAGCTGATCCTCACAGGAGAGATGATGAAGGAACACAATGTGTGTGGGTAAGGCTGTATTGAAAAAGGGCCACGCAAGTATGGAAAAACAGACCTAAAATTATGATAACTTGGTATGTAATGACACATTTACCCTTTGATAACAGGAGAACAGAAGTTAAAGGATGATGATGATGATGATGATATAAATATAACAAACATCATGACCTTTAGTTTATAGAAATAAATCTCTTGTTGTCAACTAAGGCAGTACTTTGAACTTTTTCTAGCTTGTTACTATACTTTCAAAACAATCTCCTCCGCCACTAATTTGGTCACTTAGTCATCAGAGACTATCAACTACTTCTTTGGAGTTTTCCCAGAATTGGAGAAAGTTTATTACACTGGGGCTCTTAGTGTTAACCACTCCTGTACATCTTCTATATACAAAGTCTACCTTTTATGTTAGACTGCCAACAATCCCACTATACCTCTTGTGTAGCCATGTTTTACATTATGTACATCATATGGCATTCCCACGTACTCATTTTCTTTATATTGAGCATGCCAACATCCTTGATGGTATTGTCTTCTTACCGACTTACTAAAACCTTTTTCTGTGCTAGGTGTATTCCAAGTTCTGTTTCTACAGTAGAAACTTCTTTTCTAGCTCTTAACAGATTCAACACAATACACAATATATATATTAAACAGAAACAACACCTAAGCCAGCCAGTTGGTATATCAGATAAGAACTTACATCACTAATGTTTATTCAAGTAAAAAACGGTCTGATGAGATCTTAGCTGAGGATTACATAACAGATACCATCAAAATACGTATAAAGTGATTATGTAACAAATAGAATGTGATGAAATTCAACTATACTGCCTTCTAATTCATTACTATACTAATACTATGTCGTACATGCAGCTATGTGATATTATCATAACAATAGGGCTATACTATGTTGAGTGCTCAATCCAGCTTACACAAAGATTTGTTAATCTATACCTGAAAACTAATAATAGATTTAACACGCAATTACCCTTATATATGCAGTTGTACAGAAGACCGGACTGCCATTGCATACAAACCTACAGTCAGTAGGCACCTCTTAACCCAATGTACACCCCACCCTACACACACTACCCCATCCCCCCTTTCCATCCACTGTGTTGATGACACAACAGTCCACACTGTAATGTGGCCGTGTAGGAGACACGGTAAAAAGGCTCCCAGTCCACACTGTAAATGTGGTTGGTGTTAAGAAGGACATCCAGCTGTAAAATCTACCAGAGACACTTCCGTACGAGCGAGATATGGTCTCCCGATCATTCCCGCATCAAATGGAACAAAACCATCTAACCCATGCTAGCGTGGAAGATGGACATTAAATGATGATGATGATGATATATATATATAATGGTAATTGTGTGTTAATATATCATACATACAAACAGTCACATAGATACACACAGTGAGAAATAGTGATGATATGTCAAACAAATAATAGATAGATATAATAGATAAAAACCAATCCTGTTCTTACCTGCACAACCAAAAATTCCTGTTGGCAAGAAAACAGCCAATGTGACATACTTGAGATCATGAGGAAATGCCAGTTTCAGCTCGACATAGTAGATGGATAATGAGATGATGAAGCCTATAATCATAACATTGGCTCCAAAGCAGCAGAATGATACAAGAATGAGCTTCAATAACTGACTTTTGGAGTATTGAGTCATCCTGAAAAAATATAGTTGGTTGTGAAAAACAAGTGTAGATTAGATTCAAAATATACCACTCCAATAAATTAATTTAACTCTTATTAACTTGTAATGATTTAACAGAAGGTGTCTAAAAACAGGTTTGTTAATTCAAATGTTTACAGTATCTTTAATAGTAGACAGATCATTGTGAAAATTTGATGTGTTAGACTAAATACTTTAATGTTCTATGTGTTGTAGTCATAGTACTGATAATGATAATAATAATAATGATGATGATGATAATGATGATAATCATAATAATGAAAACGATGATGATGACGATGATGAATAATTAGGTATATGACATTGTCAGAATCAGATAAAGAAATACAGTCGTAGCATAGTGTATTAGACACTGGTGTGTTATAAAAATTCATACGAATGATTTGTAGTATTTGATCCATGTCTCAGTGTTTTGAGTTCAAATCCCACCCAGGTCAACACTTTGCCTTTCATCTTATGATCATCATCCTCACAATTTAACATCCATTTTCCACGCTAGCATAGGTTAGACGGGTTGTCCCGTTGTGAGACAAGTCAGATCAGATGACTGAGTCTGGCTCATTCAGAACTGTTTCTGGCTTGATTTCTATGGCTGGATGCCCTTCCTAACACCAACTACATTTACAGCATTGACTGTCTGCTTTTTATTGTGGCACCAAAATGACCAACTGACAGGTTGAACTGGCTGCTTTTTGTCATGTCACCAACATGACCACTTTACTGGGTGGACTGGATACTTTTTGTTGTGTCACCAACACAATCACTTTACAGGGTGGAGTGGATGCTTTTTGTCATGTCACCAACACAACCACTTTACAGGGTGGACTGGGTGGTTTTTGTCATGTCATCAACAAGACCACCTTACAGTGTGGGGTGGGTGCTTTTTATTGTGTCACCAACATGACCACTTTACAGAGTGGGCTGGGTGATTTTTGTTGTGTCACCAATACGACCACCTTTTGGTTGATAAATAAGATACCTGTCCTGAGCGATATCTCTTTCAGCTTTTTGTATTCATCCGCAATATCACAGATGCTATTGTTTTTCCCTTCAACAACAATAGTGATGTGGAGAGGGGGGGGGACTTTGTATGTATGTATATATATGGTCCCATAACTCTTAAGGGGGTCGTAGGGGTGCCGTACTGACATACAGTGTTTCTAGGAATTTAAAAGAAACCTGGCAGAGTCCATCCCCTCTCCAGGACTGAGTACAACAGCTTTCTTCCAGAGAAGGATAGAGAGTGAGAGTATGGAAGTGAGAAAGAGATATAGAAGAAGAATTGACCCCAGTACTTAACTGGTACTTTTTATCGACCTCGAAAGGATGAAAGGCAAAGCTGACCTCAGGCAGGATTTGAACTCAGAGTGTTAAGAACCAGAACAAATGCTGCAAAGTATTTTATCTGACATTCTAATGACCCTGCCAATTTGCCACCCATGGGAAACTTGTATAGATGGGCAACTGCTGGTCTTCCATAAAAAACCTTGTCACTGCATGTACTTTGGAGAGGAACATTCTAGGCATAAATCCATAGTTTCACAGACCTACAGAAGGCCTTAAGGATACACACATACACATTCAAATAATTGTAAAAAGCTGTATAGTTTAGGTGTTACAACAAAAAGCACTCAGCCCACACTGTAAAGTGGTCGTGTAGGTATCACGACAAAAAGCACCCAGCCCACACTGTAAAGTGGTCGTGTAGGTATCACGACAAAAAGCACTCAGTCCACACTGTAAAGTGGTCGTGTAGGTATCACAACAAAAAGCACCCAGCCCACACTGTAAAGTGGTCGTGTAGGTATCACGACAAAAAGCACCCAGCCCACACTGTAAAGTGGTCGTGTAGGTATCACGACAAAAAGCACTCAGTCCACACTGTAAAGTGGTCGTGTAGGTATCACAACAAAAAGCACCCAGCCCACACTGTAAAGTGGTCGTGTAGGTATCACGACAAAAAGCACCCAGCCCACACTGTAAAGTGGTCGTGTAGGTATCACGACAAAAAGCACCCAGCCCGCACTGTAAAGTGGTCGTGTAGGTATCACAACAAAAAGCACTCAGTCCACACTGTAAAGTGGTCGTGTAGGTATCACAACAAAAAGCACTCAGTCCACACTGTAAAGTGGTCGTGTAGGAGTCACAACAAAAAGCACCCAGCCCACACTGTAAAGTGGTCGTGTAGGTATCACAACAAAAAGCACTCAGTCCACACTGTAAAGTGGTCGTGTAGGTATCACGACAAAAAGCACCCAGCCCACACTGTAAAGTGGTCGTGTAGGTATCACAACAAAAAGCACCCAGCCCACACTGTAAAGTGGTCGTGTAGGTGTCATGACAAAAAGCACCCAGCCCACACTGTAAAGTGGTCGTGTAGGAGTCACGACAAAAAGCACCCAGCCCACACTGTAAAGTGGTCGTGTAGGAGTCACGACAAAAAGCACTCAGCCCACACTGTAAAGTGGTCGTGTAGGTATCACAACAAAAAGCACCCAGCCCACACTGTAAAGTGGTCGTGTAGAAGTCACGACAAAAAGCACCCAGCACACACTGTAAAGTGGTCATGTAGGAGTCACGACAAAAAGCACCCAGCACACACTGTAAAGTGGTCGTGTAGGTGTCACGACAAAAAGCACCCAGCACACACTGTAAAGTGGTCGTGTAGGAGTCACGACAAAAAGCACCCAGCACACACTGTAAAGTGGTCGTGTAGGAGTCACGACAAAAAGCACCCAGCACACACTGTAAAGTGGTCGTGTAGGTGTTACGACAAAAAACACCCAGCACACACTGTAAAGTGGTCGTGTAGGAGTCACGACAAAAAGCACCCAGCACACACTGTAAAGTGGTCGTGTAGGAGTCACGACAAAAAGCACCCAGCACACACTGTAAATGTGGTCGTGTAGGAGTCATGACAAAAGGCACCCAGCACACACTGTAAAGTGGTCGTGTAGGAGTCATGACAAAAAGCACCCAGCACACACTGTAAAGTGGTCGTGTAGGAGTCATGACAAAAAGCACCCAGCACACACTGTAAATGTGATCGTGTAGGAGTCATGACAAAAGGCACCCAGCACACACTGTAAAGTGGTCGTGTAGGAGTCACGACAAAAAGCACCCAGCACACACTGTAAATGTGGTCGTGTAGGAGTCACGACAAAAAGCACCCAGCACACACTGTAAATGTGGTCGTGTAGGAGTCATGACAAAAGGCACCCAGCACACACTGTAAAGTGGTCGTGTAGGAGTCATGACAAAAAGCACCCAGCACACACTGTAAATGTGATCGTGTAGGAGTCATGACAAAAGGCACCCAGCACACACTGTAAAGTGGTCGTGTAGGAGTCACGACAAAAAGCACCCAGCACACACTGTAAATGTGGTTGGCGTTAGGAAGAGCATCCAGCTGTAGAAATCTAGCTAGAAACAGTTCTATATGAGCAAGACACAGTCACTTGACCCAACTTGCCTCAAATGGGACAACCTATCTAACCCATGCTAACATAGAAAGTGGACTTTAAATGATGATGATGATGATGATGATGATGATGATGATGATGATGATGATGTATTGATTGCACAATTAGGAGATACACTTCTTGATATTTGTGTAATATATAATGAGGTATTATTGATGCCTTGATAAAACACACCCAGTCAACTGGGTACCATGATATAAAAAACCTGGTGCTATGATAAAAAGCACTCAGTCTATCCTGATGCCATGATGAAAAGCATTGTTAGGTGGTAGTGCTGGTGTTACAATAAAAAGCACCAAGTCCACCCAGTAAAATGGTAGTACTAGAGTCATGATAAAATGCTGTAAAGTGGTTGGTGTTAGGAAAGGCATCCAGCTGTAAAAACTATGTCAAAATGGAGCATATAGACAGGACATGGTCACCTGACTGGTATAGCCTTAGAACATGACAACCAGTGTAAACATGGAAAATTGACGTTAAATGGTGATAAGGATAAAAACACACACACACACATATATGTTCATATCATATTTTGTTTTACCTGCTTAGCTTGCTAGTTTTTTTGGCTTAGGTGGTTAATAGCTTCTTAACCGCTGTCCCAGTTTGTATGGCCTTTATAACTTATGTTTATTATATGGTATGAAATACCTATTTCAACTATAATATATACCTATTTCAACTATAATATATACCTATTTCAACTATGGTATATACGTATTTTTACCATGATATATACCTATTTCTACTAAGTGACCTTTATGCATGCATGGTCCTGTATCTCCCGGGGGAGTTGTAGGAGCACTGGATTGACATACAGTGTTTCTAGAGCATTTTAAAATCAGCCAGAGCCCATCTCCTTTCCAGATCTGAATACAGCAGATTTCTTCCAGAGAAGGATAGAGAGAGAGAGAGAGAGAGGAAGAGAGAAAGAGATATAGAAGAAGAATTGACCTCCAGTACTAGATTGGTACTTTTTAGTTGGATGGATGAAAGACAAAGTTGACCATGGCGGGATTTGGACTCAGAGAGCAGAAAGTTGAAACAAATATCACAAAGCATTCTATCTGATGATGTAACGATTCTGCCAATTTGCCACCTTTTTTGACTTTCATCAGCCACATTCGCATTACTCTATATTTTCATAGTAAAGGCTTTACCTCACATGTCTCACATAATATCGAATCTATGAGATTTTGAAAGTATTTATTTTGAGAACAATACCTTAACATCAGTTTGAGTGACCAGTTACAGCCAGTTTCAACAGAAAAAGGTAGAGAATTCTGGCCGGTTTTGGCCGGTTTGAACATTAAAGGGTTAAAACTCTGGGATAAATACAGGTTACAGATAATGCATGGAATATTCAATAGCTAGCTAACTAATGTTTGTGACATGTATCTTAATTGTTGGGGCTTGGGGTGGCGGTGAGGGCAGTATTTATTTATGTGACATAGGTATCTTAATTGTTTTGGGGGGTCAGTGGGTATTTATTTGTGTATGACATAGGTACCTTAATTGTGAGGGAGGGGGTATTTATTTGTGTGACATAGGTACCTTAATTGTGGGGTCAGTGGGTATTTATTTGTGTAGGACATGAATCTTAATAGCTGGGGTCAGGGGTTATTTATTTGTGTGACATAGATACCTTAATTGTGGGGTCAGGGGGTATTTATTTGTGTGTGACATAGGTACCTTAATTGTGGGGGAGGGGGTATTTATTTGTGTGTGACATGTATCTTAATTGTTGGGGAGGGGGCATTATTTATTTCTGCATGACATGTATATCTTAGTTGTTGTGGGATAGGACGGGGTGGATATTTCTCTAATTTTCCTCAGAATCCAATTTGAATGGTATAAAAAAGTTTGCTTTGCAATCATTAACTTTCAGGTTTGATCCCACCATGGGACATCTAAGGTAAGTGCCATATACCATATAGCCTAGGCTCTTTTTGAGTGAAATTGAAAGAGCCAGCCATATTTCACACTGTCATGCTGAATCTCCCTGAGAATTACATTAAAGGTTGACGTGTCTGTGGAATGCTCAACTATTTACATGTTAATTTCATGATCAGACTGTAACATTGCTCAAACAACTGGAACACTCATCGTCAAAACCAATGGAAGACCATTTCATTAAATATGTAATCTCTTATGCTTTTTTGATATCAATTTGTTTATCTTAAAGTGTTTATGCTTATATTTATTTTCAAATCTACTTGAAAACACTGGCAATGACTTTAATTAAATATATGGTAATTAAAGTCTCCTCCTCTTTCTCCTTCTTCTTCTTCTTCACGACACCAGTATTTTGTACGCATTTTATCATGGTACCAGCATTACTCCTTTAAAGTGTGTCTTAGATGCATTTTGTCACGGCACCAACATTATCACTTTACAAAGTGTACTGAGTGTATTTTATTATGACACCAGCATTATCCCTTTATGGACTGTACTGGGTGCATTTTGAAATGGCACCAGCACTACCACTTTACGTAGTGTACTGGGTGAATTTTATCATGGCACCAACATTATCCATTTGCAGAATGTACTGGGTGCATTTTATCATGGCATGATTATCTCAGACCAGAGAATACATGAAATTACATAATAGCAAAGTTCACATTTTTTACCAAATAAATATGCCAATTACAAACAAAAATGCCATAGCTATTACTTAATTACATAAACATTTCATATGAAAATATAGAATCAAAACAAAAGATAATATTAAGTCAACACTAAGTGTGTCAAACGGTTATACTCCTTAAGTGGTATCAGAGCCTCATTCTAATACTTTTCGAGGAAAACCAACACACTTGTAGCATTACTGCAGGTGATAGCAAGGCTTAAGGCACTGGAAAAATTTGTTTTTTTAAATTTTATTACTTGCAGAAACGTTTTCTAGGGTATATTTAAAACTTCTGTGTAACATATTTTTTAGTTGCAATACAATTTCATACTTAGTTTCTTTATTCCTTTCATATCTTGTATGTGCTGGGTTTTAATATCACTGATAAAATACAGTTGTAAATATTATGGTTCTTCTTCTGAGAGTGGCTGAAGTGGTCCAATTCTGTGGTACACTTGCCCTTGGATCTTGAAGGTGGGTATAAAGGCACCTTCATGGATGATATTTGCACCAAATGATGTCATAAGGAATGCATTATTGTACCTCTGGATATTTTGAAGAAAGTGTCTTGATTCAGTAGTTGTACCAATCAGCAGTTCCCTTAAGGGTTTTGGTGGTTCAGGTAATAGTCTAAACTTAATCTTTCCATTTAAACAGCACAGTCCAGTTGAATCACCATTCCATTTTTTAGCATCACAATTTAGATAAATTTTGTTCATTGAGGAAATTTGAATTAAAGGTTCTGAGGCATAGTCTTGATGTGGATTGTAACTAAAGGCAGCAAAGTTCCACTGAGTAATATTTTAAAATTGCAAATCTTCTGTTCTTGCTCTCTGTTCACATTGCCTTTGAGTTGTTTGAGCTTCAGTTTCTTCATACCGCCTGTGAACTGTTCTATTTCTCTCCATTTGCTGTCTTAATGATTTTCGCACATCTGATTCTTCTTGACAAATAGTAGCTTTCATTGCCCTATCTTCAGTGAGACTTTTTTAATCTTTGTTTCTCTGATTCATCATCCTTCTATTCTGTGCACTTCTTATTCTTTGTTGTTGAAGTCTTGATGATCTGTGTGCATCTGATCCATCCCCTCTGTTTTGTGCTGTAGTTTCATACACCTAATTCCTCTTGATGAATAGTTGCTTTCCTTGTCCTATCATCAGCAAGCTTTTTTTACCTTTGATCTTCTGATTCCTTTTGCCTATATTTCACTGTTTTTCATTGTTTTGTCGCTGCTTTTCACTCATTCTCCCTTTGTAGATGTCTATTCTTCAATGGCATTTTTTCGTGCTTGTAGCTTCAAATGCCACTATTATTTATCAAAAACTTAACATTTTTTCTGTTAATGATAATTTAAGTCAAGTTAAATTTTGTTGAATGAGGATTCACTGCATTAACCTTCAAACTAACAGAAACTAACAGAAAAGAATATGCAAAAAATATTACAGATTTCACGTTATTTTTAGTAGTGTTTCCATAAATCAAATAAAGAACCCAAGATTTAATGAGAGGTAGATGCACACACGTATACACATGGAGTTATATAAAAAATTATGGCATATATACACACACATGGGAAAGTAATGAAGAAAATAGTGGTATGAAACTCTCAGGAGAGCTGGACAACAGAAGGTCTTCAGAAAAGAAATCCTCCCTCACACAAGTGTTTCGGCCCTTAACTTCTTACACTCTATAAGAGCCGGGCTACATCCAGGTCAATTAAGCTGCATGGAGATTTTGTTGACAGGATCTTAAAGGAACTCCGCTCCGTAGCCTCTGCTTTCAAACTTATATTTAGAAACTTTCTTGAGTTTGGAAAAATAACATTGGTAGTCATGGTAATGATGAGACATCAACAATGTCACAGCCACCGCCAACAACAAACATGACTTACTCAGAGTTTCTTCCCTTAGTGTGCGTTAAAATACAAATACAATGCCCTCAAACTGTATGGAGGTCTTTTTGCTCACGGTCTAAATACTAAGTAGATATGACATATATTCACACACAACAGAGATATAAAGAATGCATGACAAAATGTGCTACGGACAATAGAGGGGAGCAGATTTTGATATTAAAGCAGGTGTGTGTTGTTGCTTTATGTTGATTGAACGCATGTCACTCACTTGTTTTAGTTGTACCTCCTTTCATGCAGGAGAGAGAGCTGTATCAGCCATTGCCTTTCCCTTGGACAACCTCGATGGCATGGAGAGGGAAGACCGGTATACATGGGCAACTGCTGGTCTTCCACAAACAAACATCCCTGACTTTTGACTCGGAGGGGAATTATCTAGGTGCAAATCCAATGGTTACATGTGACTGAAGGGGGTCTCTACCCTATATATATATATATATATATACATATATATATACACATACACATGTGGGTAGGCTGAATAGTTCATAGGCTGATTATGAGGATGACCTATTCCCAAGTTTAAGAAACTCACAAGCCAACTTTGAACATGATTGGCCCACTGGTTGTTAAGTGCATTGGAGACAAACTGACAAACAAACAAGCTATTTCATATATATATATTATTCATTTAGTGTCTATTTAGGCTTCTATTTATTGATACGATACTTTGGATTGTAGTGTAAATTAGTATCCATGTCACAACTGACCACTTAAATTTGATCTAAAAAAATTATCTAAAAATAAAAGAAATTTTCGCTTCATCAACATTTATCTCATCAACAAATTATTTCTAATTCTTACAGAATGAAAATATACATAAATAATATATACAATACTTAATTACATATTTCACATCTTCTTCACTCACTTATTCATTCAACATTAAGTAATGTGTGTCAATCAGTCACACACCACAAGGGGAGCCGAAACTTCTCTCTAATACTTTTTGGGACAAGCCATAATATTGACAGCATTGCCACAAGTAATAGCAAGGTTAAGGCATTGGAACAACCAAAAAATAGTTTTAAAAATTCAATTTTTTCATGAGTAATCTATGGTTATAAAAGTATGTAAAAAATAAGCAGTTACGAGGAACTAAATTTAAGATGATAATGGTGGGATAAAATTGTAACTATGCCCTTTGGAAAATGTAGTAGCATTCTTCTTCTCCCACTTATTCCTAAGAGGGTCGTGGAGGAAGACTCCTCAAACACTCCCTCCAGTGGGTCCTGTCAGAAGCAACCGTCTCCAACTGATCTGGCTGGATCCCCAAGTGATACAAGCCAAGATCATGGATGTTATCCAACCATCTTGCTTGGGGCCTACCCCTCGGTCTCCTGCTGATTGGTTTTGCCCGTAAAATCTGTCCAGCGTTTCTTTCCTGAGACATTCTAACCACATGCCCATAGTATCGGTGCTGTGATCTCTCAATTCAGAGAAATAGTGACTTTACCTCGAGTGACTTTCTGAACTTCGAGCTATGCACTCTATCAAATAACATTACTCCAAAGATCCTTCGGAGAAAACCCATTTTGGCCATTTTCGACTGATCTGGCTGGATCCCCAAGCGAGACTAGCCAAGCTAATGGATGTTACCCAAGCATCTTGCTTGGGGTTTACCACTGGATCTGCTGTCGGTTGGTTTTGCCCGTAATATCTGTCCAGAGATTCTTTCCTGCCCATAGTATTGTAGCTGTGATCTCTCAATTCAGAGAAGCAGCAGCTATACCTGGAGTGACTTTCTGATCTCTGAACTATGCACTCCATTGAGTAACATTACTGCAAAGACCCTTTGGAGGAATCCCATTTTGGCCGCTTGTATTCGCAATCGTATTCTTTCGGTCTTTACCCAAGATTCATGACCATAGGTAAGGGTTGGCACAAACACCGAATTGAAGATAACAAGTTTGGCTTTGATGCCTACCTCTCTTCTGATTACTGAAGCTGGTGCATTACTGCACCAGCTCCTGTAATTCTTGCACTTAATTCAGCTTCCTGCCTTCCATCACCCGTGAACAGGGCCCTGAGATACTTGAACTTCTCCAACTGCTTCAGTGGAACTCCATTTACATGTAGAGTGAACTGTGCAGGCTTCCTTGAGAGGTTGGGCGTTTCAGTTTTTGCAGCACTGATTTTCATTTCAGCGATGCAGCACTCAGTATCAAACCTATCGAGTGAAAGTCCTTCACGCAGGTAAACAAGGGACGCATTCAGGCCTTAGGTAGAGGGGCCTGTTCAAAAAATATATTGCAGTCTCCATTCCATGTAACAAAACTAGCGATTGGCTGGCTACTGGGGAGGCATGGTTTGTATGCACAAAGATTGCGTATCCTGAGACCCCAAAGAGGATCTGGAAGGGAGAAAACCCTAACAGTTGGAACCTAGAACATCACAACACTTACAGGTAAGGAGCAGGAACTTGTGGAAGAGGCTAGATATAGTTGTGGTTTACTCAACAAAGATCCGTGGCTCTGTCACTGTAGATTTGGATGGAGGATGGAAACTCCACTATTCAGGTGTGGTGCCAGAAATGATTGCACAGGTGTGAGTGGGGGTGGGTACTCACAAGACCCCGGCTGTCAGGATGTGTTATGGACTGGATCCCATTAGGAAGGAGGATTTGCCTCCGGAAGATTAGGTTGAAAGATAGGTCTTTGTGGGTGGTGCAAGTTTATGCACCAAACAAGGAGTCCGAATACAGATTCTACCTTGATGAAGTCACTGCAGTATTAGATGTAGTTAAGACTGAGACATATATCCTGATGGATATGATTAATGCATATGTTGGCACTGACCACCTGTCATGGAAAGGAGTGATTGGAAGGAATGGCAACCCCAATCTAAATACGAATGGAGAGGCCTTACTAGATAGATTTCTGTTCAAGCAATGGACTCCCTATTATGAACACCTTCCTGCACAGAGACAAATGTAGTAACACAACGAATATGGTATGGTCATGGCAGGAACGATTTTGATCGCGTGTCTGCCGAATTAGGGATGACGTCGGACTACTACTACTACTATTACTACTACTACTACTACTACTACTACTACTACTACTACTACCACTACTACATTATGTATTTCACGATATAATAAATTAACCACCTGGCCCTTGGATGTCATAGTATAGTCCAAACATTAGACACAGGTTTCCGGTCTCCCCATTACCAGTTTTTGGCGGAGTCCTTTGAAAAAAGGGATTATGCGTAGTGCGCTCCCTCTTGATTGAGCGATTAAAAGAAAAGAAGAAAAATATACGAATATCTTAGATGAAAAAAACAGTGTTGTATATACATATACGTGTGTCAGTGTATTAATAGTAATAATAATTGTTTTTGATTTAGGCACAAAGCCAACAATTTTTTGGGTAGGGGCAAGTCGATTAAATCGACCTTAGTGCGTGATTGGTACTTTATGTTATCGACCCCGTAAGGATGAAAGGCAAAGCTAACTTCGAATAATAATAATGTATATATATATATATATATATATATATATATATATATATACATTATTTATATATATTTATATATATAAAGTATGAAGCAAGAGACAAGAAAAAAGCGCTCTATGTAAAAGATAGAGCTAATTAGCTCTAAGTGTTTTAAGTGTATCAGTCATTTTATATATATATAACTAGACGTGGAGAATTGTGCCTTGCACTTTAGTTAATTATAAAACTAACTATAATGTATGAATGTAAACAAATAGCTTGGTTTTCTAGAATTACCGAAACGAAAAAGGTTACTTTTAGCGTGTATAATTCTATCTATGTGCACTGAACTTTTGATGAAGTCGTAGGGACGCCATCGTGACCTTACGGCGTGGAGTTTATCCCTTTACGAGAGAGAGAGAGAGAGAGAAGACAAGGAAAATATAGAGCGGTAAGTATCTAGATAGGTATGAAAGAAAGAAGAAATTTAAAGGGAAAAGAGGAAAATGAGAGAAAGAAAGGAAACGAAAATAATAACGAGAGAGAGAATAGACGCAGTATTCGACTGGTATTTTATTTATCGACCTCGAAAGTATGAAAAACAAATGTTAATCTCTGCTGAGTGCAGAGCGCCGGGACGAATACCTATCATAAAGTATTCTATATTCGACGTTCTAGGTTAATTATCTGATTTATTTTCTCGTAATAATTGTTTTTAATAGGTCATTTTCGCTTTCATTAGAAATGCAAACATATTTAAATAGATAAAATTATGGGGAGTTGTAAAATCAGATTATGGATATAAAATAAATTTGCGTGTAGGGGTGGATTAAAACTCTACGCTCAAACGAAATTCATTTAATTATATCCTAGAAATAAATTTTTTAAATATCATTTCTATCTTTAATCACTTCCAAGTGTCAGTAATCAACACGTACTGTACTATAAGGTGTCAAAACTACCCATTTATTTGATATATTATATTATATTATATTATAATATATTATATTATATTATATTATATTATATCATATTATATTATATTACCAGTAATGCACTGGTAAATTGCTGGGTAATAAATACCCATTTATTTGATATACTATATTATATTATATTATATCATATCATATCATATTATATCATATTATATTATATTATATTCAAAAGTAGAAACAATTATATTACCTGTAATGCACTGGGTAATTGTTGGCCTTGTGCCAAAAGTAGAAACAATTATATTTTTTTTATATTATATTATATTATATAGGTGCATACTTATATATTTACCTTTGTCGGCAGGTCGTTAAGTATGAAAGATCGGCAAAGCCACATCGTCGACCAAAACATTTTGGGTCGACATTCATTGCATCATTGCTAGCATCGTTATCAGCGTCATCGCCGGCACAATTATGATTCGAACACAGCTTTAGTTCTTTATTTTCATTTCTTCCTCCACTAGCTCTGTCTTCGCCATCTTCTATTTGTTCTTCAGCTCTACTTTTACTATTACCAACTTCTTCTTCGTCTGCATCACATTCCGGTACTTCATCTTCCATATTTGCTATAACTACTGACATGTTGGAAAATATAACTGATGGATTTTACAACTGCTTCGCTTCACATAAGGACTTTTTTTCTCTCTCTCTAACATACACATCTCACATTTTCTCTTTCTCTGTGTTTGTGTGTCTGTCCGGTGTTTCTTTAACACACACATATGCCTTCTCACACACGTATATCTCTCTCTCTCTCCTTTTCCATATGAGTATAATATATTGTATTTGTGTGTAATGATTAGTTACCTTCCTGTCAGTCGATTGAACGTTTGAAAGTATATATTTTGTTTACAAACAAACCGAACATTACAATAAATGTTCGGTAAACCCATACGTACATATATATATATGTGTGCATGTATGTATATATATATATACATACTACTGTACGTCTGTATACATATATGTATGTACGTATACATACTTGTATTTAAGTATCAGCCGTACTAAGAGTAAGAAATGAAATTTCATTTTTTCCATTTATCCTTTTCGGTACGTCCGGCCGACTAACTCACTCGATATGCAAATTAGGCTGCTCAGCCGTTAGTATGCATAAGGAAAGTATATACTTTCAAACGTTTAATCGACTGACAGGAAGGTATACGGTGCTGATGACAGCTAATAAGCTAAAAACTAATTCATCGTTCATTTGTCAGTGTTGAACAAAAGGGCAACGATGGTTGTCAAACACTGTACGGCTTAATACGGGCTGTTTGTTTACAAACAAACCGAACATTATAATAAATGTTCGGTAAACCCATACGTATATATATATATATGTGCATGTATGTATGTATATACATACTACTGTACATCTGTATACATATATGTATGTACGTATACTTACTTAGATTAGTTAATGATTGTTCACTAGCTTCAGCTCTCAATGCTAATATTTGGGTCCAGCTACCGATGTGGGATTCTACATTAGGTACTTTACCATAGTCGATATCCTTAAAATGTAGTGTTAATAATAATAATTGTTTCTACTTTTGGAACAAGGCCAGCAATTATCCAGTACATTACCGCTGCTTTATTTTATCGACCCCGCAAGGATAAAAGGCAAAGTTAACCTCGGCGGGATTTGAATAATAATAATAATTGTTTCTACTTTTGGCACAAGGCCAGAAATTATCCCAGTGCATTACTGGTACTTTATTTTATCGACCCCGTAAGGATGAAAGGCAAAGTTAACCTCAGCGGGATTTGAACTCAGATTCACCGAAATAATAATAATATATATTATATACTTCGCTCCTTTTACTTCGTCCGTCTGTTGGCAATTTTCTTATTCTCTCGCTCCAGTTCTTTCACACTGTCTCCTTATGTCCCTATAACATCTTGTGTTATAAGGACAAGATAACCAAATTGATCTTTTTGTCTCTATCTCTGCTGTTTTGTTTCCTCTTTTGTCAAACCACGACGTCTATGTGGACACATGTACTGCTAAAAATAGCAACCAAATCTCCATAAACTCACATCTTTCACTTCTAATGGAGAATAATGACACATTGTTGAATGTTATTCTCAAAAAAGGGGGATAGTCACAGCCGGTACATCGCAGTCGGTCAGACGATCGATTGGAGTTAATTAAAAATTATCTACCTACCTACCTACCTACCTACCTACCTACCTACCTACTCATATACATGATGGCAGTAACTCGATTTCGAATAATGCCATCGCTTGATATTTAAGCAGGAGCATTACGGACGTGGCTTTTTAGTCCTGCCAAGGACTTGCCTATAGCCAGCAATACCATGCATCGCAAAAAATGTCACATATCAAGCGATACCTGTGCTAGAAGCTTTTTTAAGTGAGGAAAAGCTTCGCCGGGGCCAATCCCACTCTCTGAACATCGAATGCATTTACCCAAAAAGTAGAACTGATCTGCATCATTGGTTGCGAACGAAGTCGCAGGTTTTATATCAGAGTGACCTTCTTCTAAAGAGATCTCTTAATGAAGTCTATGAGTCTCTCGCTAAAAAAAAAAAAAGAAACAAAATCTTTATTGGATGGCCGTTGATTTTCCTGGGTTACTGCGCCCTTGCACTTTTTATATACATATATGATGGCTGTCCGCTCGTCAGACGAACACGACCATCGCTGACAGATTGACTCACAGTTGGTTGCTCTTACAAACATAAGATCGGCAATGACTTTTGAAGCCGGCGTGAGACTTACAAAGTTTGCCACAAAGTCTACACACTAAACCCGAATCTATATTTACAACCTAATGGTTAGGTCTCTCAATTGGAAGACCCTTGTGGGGTTTAAGTGTCTTGTGAGTCCAGAGCAGCTCTTGCAGATTTTGCCGCATACATCACAAGTAAGTGTGTCTGCAACAATGAACTTGCCATACTCTGTTAGCGGATTGTCTATGTGACTCCTGAGGTAGTTTTGGAGTCCTGCGTTTGATAGGCATATTCAGCCATACTCATGGCAAACAAACTGAGGAACCGTTGGGTCTACTTTCTTTCTCTTGGGGGAAGCTCTTTTGGTCTTTGCCCAGCCGTTTTCTTTACATGGAGTGATCGATATCCTTCATATATTTTTCTTCTCCACTTGTTTCTGTCACCAGCCTCCACTCCCCTGTTGTGACGGCCGATATCAAGTTGCAACAATGAGTCTTTTGCACAGCCCTTGAAACGCTTCTTGGGTTTTTGCTGAGGCCTTTTTCCTTCAGTCAGCTCTCCGTAAAGCATCTGTTTGAAGATACGGCTATCATCCAGCCGTATCAGATATCCTGCCCAGCGAAGGCGGTGCCTTTGTATAAAATCTTCTATACTGAGTGTATCAGCTTGTTTCAGTACCTCTGTGTATCGAGTATGCGAGGACCAGTGGCTGCCCAAGTTTGATCTTAGGCAGCTTATGTGGAAGTGCTCCATTAATTTTAAATGTTTCCTCTAAACCACCCAGGTCTCACAAGAGTAAAGAAGGCTTGTAAGAACACAGGCATTATAAATATCTAGCGTTTCTGAGACCACACACGGTTTTGAAGAGCAGAAAAGGCGTTAGTGGCTTTCTTTAGTCGGGGAGATATTTCATCATCGGGGGAGCAGTGACGGTTTAGCGAACTACCCAGGTAAGTAAATTTGTCAACAACCTTCGGCTGTTTCCCATCGACGTAAATGGAAGGTTCCACATTGACTGGCCTGGTGCTGGTTGAAACATGACAACTGTTTTATCCAGACTGATTATTAGACCGAAGGCCTTACACGACTGGGTCAACCTTTCTATGAAACTCTGATTATCAGTGTAAGTGCACGAGACCATGTCGCAGTCATCAATCAGCGTAGAAGAGATAGCGGAGAAGAATTAGAAAGACTTGATTTAGCTGCAAAGCGGCGTAGGTTAAAAAGCTTGCCTATACTGCGATATCGCACATACACACCTTGGTTAAGGTTCTTGAAGTCATCATTAAGAACAATAGAGAAAAAGATGGAAAACAAAGTTAGTGTAACCAGGTCTCCGTGTTTAACGCCGTTCTTTACTTTTACTGGTTCAGACATAATGCCTCCAACATTAACAGAAGCCTTCATGTCATCATGGAAGGACTTGATCAAGTTGATGAAGTGTTGGGGACAGCCCAGCTTTCCCAAAACAACCCAGAACGCTTCCCAGTTGGCCGTATCAAATGCCTTTTCTTTTCTTTTCCTGCTTGAGTTGAACCGCCGATAGCCGCAGTAAACTACCCAACGTTGATGTGACAGGAAATTATCAATGCACCTTTTCTAGCACCTTCCCAAGAATTTGGGTGAGCAGCGCTCTCCCTAATAAGGCTGCTCAGACACAGGAGTCTTCACTGGAGTTAGCCCCTGTCACTGGAAGACATAACAACGATGTTATAATAAGACCCCTGTTGCCTATGTGAAGATTTGCAACTGTGTTTCCAAGTTGTCAAGTTTGCACATATCACCACTCCTCCATCGCTATAGGACTTTCAGCAGATAAAATGACAGATGAGATCACAAAAAAGACATCTGTACATCATTGGATTATAGTGGCAAGCGCTTGTACTACACGAGCACCACTCTCTAAGTTTCAGTGATTATTGTCTGGTGACAAGCCTAAGCCAGATGACCAGTAATCACATCAACCACATGTTTTATTTCAAAGTTTCCCTCTTTTAGAAAGATACTGTAACAACAGCTCGGGGTCCTTCACTCCCAGTGGATTTTCTTTTTACCCTTCTGCGGGCCACCACACCTGTAAATGATTTGCAATATTCTGATTTTTTTCATAAACGTCGACCAAGGACTCTAGACCCATTTGAAAGTTAAAATGTAAATAAAAAAAATAATTATTTAAAAGTTTTTAAAGTTTTTTAATAGGTTTTAAAGGGATTTGAAAGATTTTTTTAAAAAACATCTTTTTTAAAGTTAAAAAAACAACATTTTTATCAAATATATATACATGCACTGACAGGCAAGCGTGCAAACAAACCCACATCCAACCTCACAATATATACATATTTATACACTTTTGGATGGCCCTCGACTCTCTAAAGTTCCTCCACCCTTTGTCAGGTTTTGTTTTTTGTCCAGCAGTGTGACAAAATCACCCTCCTCACCAAGGAAGCTTGGTGGGCTTTCCTGTTTAGTCGCCGACGACCCGACCATGCGACAGATTGTACTGGGTTACATGTTACCAGTAGCACTCAAGAGCGACCTGACATAATTGTTTCTACGTTAGGCACAAGGCCAGCAATTACCCAGTGCATTACTGGTACTTTATTTTATCGACCCCGTAAGAATGAAAGGCAAAGTCAACCTCGGCGGGATTTGAACCCAGATCGTAAAGGGACGTAACTATGCTGGAAAGCATGGCGTCCGACCCTCTACCGATACTGCCAATCCACCGACATAATAACATACATACATTCTTATTAGGGCACTAGGATATGTTAGTAACTCCCCCAGTACAAATCTTGAGCAGCTGTGCTTCACAGAAAGAAAAAGAACACAACTAGTTAGACAATTACAAGTACAATTCATTAATGGAACAGTAAAAATATGTAAAACGTTCCAAAAATTTTACATGTACACATATACAGATACAAAGCATATGCACATGCACACATATAACTCAAAACATCCACATCCACACATACAATAACATCCATACCTGTACACACACACACATGCATACATACCCACCTAGCTGATGTTGTTTAAATTCCAATGAGAGAGTCTTGTTAGAAACTGACTTTCTCTATTGGTAAAAAGTTTATAAAATTATAAAACCAGAAGAACATACATACATAATAAATACATATTAATACACACATACGTATGTAACTACTAGTCTACCACCCTTCCTACCTACCCACTTACATAGTTGCCTGCATGTCTGCCTACCTACCAAGCTACTTACCTACCTACCACCCTACCAACCTATCTACCTGCCAACGAACCGGGACCTACCTAATTATCTACATACCAACCTGCTACCAGCCAACCTACTTACCTATCGACCTGCCTACCTACCTGTCTACCAACCAACCTACCTACCGACCTACCTACCAACATACCTACCTGCCTACCTACCAACCTACCTACCTGTCTACCAACCTACCAGCCTATCAGCCTACCTACCTACCTACCTACCTACCTACCTACCTGTCTACCAACCTACCAGCCTATCAGCCTACCTACCTACCTACCTACCTACCTACCTACCTACCTACCTACCTGTCTACCAACCTACCAGCCTATCAGCCTACCTACCTAGATAATCAGGCAGGCAGAGAAACATACATTAACTGTAGTAGGCTCACGACAGAGAACTTGTCTATTAGTTGATCTTCTTTCAACACTCCAGGTATCATGTTTTCTTTCTTACGGTCGTCTACCTATTTACCAATCAATTACTCATCCGCATTATCACTTTCCTTCTTTTTTTCTTTCTTTTTCTTTCTTTCTTTCTCTGATTCTTTCTCGCTCTCACCCCTTGCACCCACACATCCTCACACACACACACACACACATCCTCATACACGCACACACCCTCATACACGCACACATGCACATACACACATGCACACAGACATACACACATTCACACACACATACACACGCATGCACACACATACACACACATGCCCACAAGCGCGTGCAATCTATCTATTTCAATAAAATCTTCTTTAAAGCATGAAATGGGTAGGTAACCCATTTTGTTAGAATGGCAGATTATGGGAACTAACTTATTTCATACTTATATGTCATGAGGAGAGAGAGTTATTGAAGCTATAAGGTTTCGATCTAATAAGGTAGAAATTTATAGGAGGGTGTGGGTGGGTGAGGCGCATGTGTCTGAGGAGGCTAACTTAGGTGGCTTACTGGATGTTAATTAGCGAGAATTTTCATATTGAAGGGTTTATAGAAGCTAAGTGTTCTTAGTGAGGAGAGTTAACTGTGGTCTGTTTGTGAGCGGTTCTTAGTCCGGATGTTTCCAGTTTTAAGCATATATTTGGACATGTGTGGGCAGCGGTTTAAAAAATCTGTTCTCATATGTAGACAATTATTCGTGGAATGTAATTGTTTACGATGTTCCATCTTTCGTCTGTGCATAGATTACATGATTTTCACTCCTTCTACACGAACCCCTAATAATTATTACTGCTTTCTTTGGAACTTTTTATGAAGAAAGAATTAAACAATACAACCCTTCTAAGATGTCCGAACTGGGAATCTGACTGGGTCAATTTTACTCAGAGAAACACGTATATTCGGAAAATGATTGATAAGTATTTCAGAAAGCTGGTACAATGCGGTAGACATAAAGGGCAAATGATGACAGATTTACAGATAGAACAAAACAAAGTAATATTTTTCTTACTCAATATATTTCAACATAATGTTTTAGGGATTCCCCCCCCCCCCCCCCATCAAAATAAAAATAAAACGATGCAAAACAAAAACGAACGGTATGTTCTTCGTTAACTGGTCCACGTGTCTGGATTGCGCATGCGTGGAACAGCCATAGAAGCCACTCTGCTCCATACATGTATTGTTTATTTGTGGCTTCTGTTTGTTGATGATTGTACTTTTAAGCTGACATTACGGGCATCATCACATCCACACACACACAGATGCACCCATAGAAAACGTCACAACGAACACCTTCACATAGACCACATAGTGATCGATTCAGCCTTCTTGAAACATCAACCACAACGCTAGTGTGTCTGTGTTTACGTTTGTTTGTCTTTGTGTCCTGTAACATACCGGTTCGATAAAAAAAATTATCGAAAGCAGCATTCACCATTACGCTTTAAATCATATTTTACGGATAAAACTTCTTTCAAAGGTAAAATACACTCTGCAATGTGGTTGATAATGTAGAGTAGAGAAATCTCTTTTGTGTTGCCATGGACATCACAACCTCTTTAGTGCTAGTGGCATGATAAGTTAATGATTACATCTTAAACATATAACTCAATAGAGATAAGACGAAAGAGGCTTATTGTGCGATTTTGAATGAATAGTATTAACGGCGTTAAAAGTCTTTTCGGATAAGCATTTGTATAACACGTTCAAATAAGCATTTGGATAAGACGCATAAGGCATAAGACGTTTTAATGCTAAATTGCTTTTTGAGCAAGTTTTGCCCAGCAAACTTTCTATACAAAGAAACTTCATTCTAAAATGAAATCGTATACTAAACACTCCGTAACTGCTTCCACTGCAAGTTTATTTTAGTTATGTTCTCTCCATTTTCTAAAAAAAAAAAATATTTTGTAATGTTTAAAACTGCAGGTTTGATAGATTTAAGACACTCAGACAAACCAAACAAAATACTTTATGGATTCTAAAACTTTGAAATTATCTAATAATCACTACTCTAATTGCAGCAAAAACTTCGATGAAAAATGTACTGTCTTTCACGTATTTCATTTTCTGCAAGGCAGGGTTTGGGTCTACAAAATCCGGAAGACACTCATCTTGCTTTGTTTTTTTCTGGTTTAGAAATAATTGAACTAAGGGAAAGGAGCTGATCGATAGATTGAACCAAAGAAACATTGTTTCCATTGATTTTTTCCATTGCTGATATTATTTGTCTATCGCCACACCTGGCATTACGATTACGAATTCTTCTGCACACTAAGCAAAAAAGAAAGAATTATTTGCCTCAATAAATGGCTGTAAGTTAGCATTAAAGTTTGTGTTGATTTCTACAACAAAATGACTCTCAATCGAAGTTGCTGTTACAAGACGTTTTGAGCATTGTGCTGAACTACATTACCATTTTAGCTTAGTCAAGGGCAGTGGATTGGCAGTATTGGTAGAGTGGCTGACAACATGCTTTGTGGTTTATAGTTACGTACCATTACGTTCTGAGTTCAAATCCTGTCGAGGTTAGCTTTGCCTTTCACCTTACAGGGTCGATAAAATGAAGTACCAGTGATGTACTGGGGTCGATTTAATTGACTTTTCTCTTCCACCAAATTGTTGGCTTTGTGCTTAAATCAGAAACTATTTTACCTTAGACGGAAATGTAGAAAAATGCTGAAATTTAGTATTCTTTGTTACATGACAAGAACATTTTTGGTGTTCAAATACAAGACCCAACAAGTTATTTCATAATCTACATTATTTTATAGATTCACTTAGTTCAATTGTTCTTATATCAAGAAAACATTTTGGCAGTATCGGTAGAGCGTTGGACGCCATGCTTTCTAGCATAGTTATGTCCCTTTACGATCTGAGTTCAAATCCCGCCGAGGTTAATTTTGCCTTTCATCCTTATGGGGTCGATAAAATAAAGTACCAGTAATGTACTGGGTGATTGCTGGCCTTGTGCCAAATGTAGAAACAATTATTATTATTATTGCCGCCTGACCATCGTAACTTGCGCCGTCCATGTTCGATTGCAATAAAGCACCAACTCTTTCACATTTTGTGATAGGGACGCGTTCCAGTAGTTAGACGGCCCATCTGCTGTCAACATCGACATCTCCAGCGTTTCCTTGACGGTGAATAGGTGTGGTCACTGTTCGCCAAATATGTGTTTCCTTCGCTCGTCTCCTTGACAGACCTGCAGTTCTGAGTCAAGCAAAAACCGAGTGGGAGTGCCTAGAAATTGAAATGTCTTTAAGCTCTTACATACCACTACCAGTTGGGCACTGCGATCAGTGGAATCGCTTTTGGTATCCTATTGAAGACTTGTGGCGGGGAATAGCGATGACGTTCTTGAGGAGAATGTGGGAGTCGAAGACGATCAACTAGCCGCTCTCTTGTGGAGAACTTTCAGCTCGGGATCGATGGACAACTTCCAGAAACCACTGGCTTGGAAATGCTACCGAGGGTGCGGGCATTGTCGGCTCGAAGTTCTACAGGTAAGGAAGTACCGTTAGCCGAACCTGTCTGTGATGGGTGCAGGGCAACGAAATCGTCAGCACTCTATTGTCCAGAGCCTGAACATTGCTGGCTTGTGGATCTATATCGAATTCTTGCTGACGCGTGTAGGACAGATCCAGATAAGATATCAGCTGAGTCTACCATCAAGACAGCCTTGCCACCCTTCCTTTAGTCGTGAAGAAAAGGCAGTTTTCATCTGCTAGGTGGCCATAGCAAAAGTGGTTGTGTAGTGGGCGAGATTAAAAGGGTTGGAGCCAGGCACTTTCATTATCACTAAAGCTGTGATTAACTTTTTCAAGTTTCACATGAAGAGAAAAATCAAGGTGTGTGGGTGGAGAAATGATGGTTGGAGGACACAAAGATCGTGTTACATTTTAAAACAAAATTTCAATATATTAACCTGAATTAGAGATAAGTTTTCGCTAAATGATGTCGTACTATATATAGTCAGAAGACGTCTCGGTTGCATCAGATTTGACTGATATGAATTTCATTATATTTCTATATCTACCATGGATAACAGTAATGGGGAATTCGCCTCTAAATCAAGGTACTGAAACATTTATATTTATACACATATATTTTTTCTCTTATAGTCTACACTCAAAGTTCAAATCCTTTCTTATTTTTAATTTTTGCGACTATATTTCTAATGAAATATGCTGTATTTTAATTAATTAATGAAGAATTTAGAGAAATTTACTAAAATTGAGAAAACCTACGATCAAAGGCATTCTAATTACAATCATCTCGTCTTTTTCCTATGTGTAGGTAACCCAGACTTTTTAGAAGACAATAGTATATGACTTAAATAAGGTTTGCAAAGGTTGGCTCTGCCAATAGGCAGTCGCTTAGGATCCAGAGCTCAGAGTTTTATACAAATTTATGTAATTAAATTAAATATATAATAATTTTCTGCGATCAATAAATACAGGGTGTCCCTCCAAAATGTATACACATATTTATTTTGAATGCTGTTGATGTGTGTATATATTTTGGGGGACACTTTGTATATTACTAAACATCTTTGCTTAATAGAAAGTAGCCTGATATAAAATATCCAAAGTGGCGGTTTAGCTCATCAGTGCTATACCGGTACGCCAGACTGGTACGCGGAGGCTTAATGGATAACATAGAAGAAAAAAAATACTGTTACGCAGAGAACTGACACAGCACTCGGACAGAGTGCGGAGGCCAAACACAGTGGAAGATAGACTTGGCCTAGGCAGAAAGCACAAGTGGAATAGTGACAGCTCGCAACCTAACGACTGAAGATTGAAGAGGTAAAAAAAAGAAAAAGTCACAAGCAGTGAAGGAAGCATGACTACGCGCACACGTAGGGCGCACATGGGACATGACGAGCGTGGGTACACATACACAGGGGAAGGAGCATGAGCAGACACGATTCTCGAAAAAACAAAAAAAAAATGACAAGATGGAGTAACTGATTAAGATCAAAAGAAGAGAAGGCACAAAAGAGAACAGATAGCCACATACACACACACATATATATATGTGTGTATCCCTGTAGAAGCCATTTATATATATATATATATATATATAGTGGTGGAACACTGGAAGGTAATATCCGTAGTGATAGAGCACTCAGTCCAAGGGACGAGTTAGGTAGAAGTGGTTACACAACAATTAGTTCACCATACCAAGAACAATTGTTTCACCTTCACGAATCTTCAGCTCGGGATGTGTATGGTTATAGGAACAGGAAGGACAACCGTACGAACGCGCATGCGCAGAAACTCGGTCACTTCACACAGGCAATACTAGACTGCGTGCGGGGGGGGGGGGGGTGTAAGGGAGATAACTGCGAAAGTCCGGAAAGTTTTTTTGGTTGAAAATAAAATAAAAAAATAAAAAATAAAATTACAAAGAATCAGTCCGGAGCATTGTAGTTATGCAATATATGTTTGGCGACGTGTGGACAACGTGTGGAAAATTCACTTCTCGTGTTTAGGCAATCACTATTGCGTAATCTCTTTAGGATAGTTATTCGTTCGTCAATACATAAGCTACACATCGGATTTCCCCTTGCGTATGGCTTGGACTTAGTGATGGCTTTCCATTGAATGGAGTACCCTATACTTGAGTCCTTGAGGGACCATACACGGCTCGCGAGTTTCGTGGATGAACGTCTGTCCGGGTATCTGAAGGTAGACTGGTGGTTCAGGAAACGCTCCTTGAATCGGCCCTCCGCCATGCCCACATAGATTTGACCTCCTGTGGTTCGTTTCGTCGGTTGGAAGTGACCACAGCTTCATAGATTACAACTGGTGTGTTGCATTGTTGTTGAAGGGGGCAAGCTTCGGGCTTACGGCAAGAGCACCCTGGTGGGGTGTTGCTCCTAGGGCTGCTGGTGATGTGGGCCTTCATGTTCTTAGCGCAGGAGTATCCTAGTTTAACTTTGTGTCGGTTAAAGATGGAGCGGTATTTATGACCTATGGGGAAGTGTCTATCTAAGAGGGCTAGAATTTTTTTTCCTACATTGGTTTTAACGTTGAGTGAGAAGGGAGGAGAAAACCAGATAGTTTGTCTATTGATGCGCTTACTTTTCTTAATAGTGTTGTTGCTAGTGGAAGAGTAGGTGATAGGTTGTGAGAAGCCGCTGTTAGCCAACGCCGTGTTATAGTAGGGTGCCGCCCTGTCAAAGATAGCCTTATTAGAGGAGAGGTTTGAGATTCTAGTACTGATATTCTTCACGAAGTTTCTAAAAACAGTGAGAGGGTGGCATGAGTCCTTGTGAATGTAATTAAGTTTCTCGTTTAGCTTATGGAAGGGTATGTGGGTGTGTGTGCGAAGGTCTAAATTAATGTCTAAAAAATCTACGCTAGAGAGGTTGGTGGCTACTGTTATCCTAAGACCTAACTCATTGAAGGTAGAAGCTAAGTCTTTTTTAAACCGGTCGAGGTCGTGACCACTTTTATGGCTCGATAAAGTCAGTCCATCGTCACGGTATATTCCCGCGTGGAAGTCCGGGAATCTAACACGTAATATGTCTAAGATAAAAAGGCCAACCAAGTCACATACGTCAGCACTGTCAAACGATCCCATAGAGACGTCGAACAGGTCTGAAGATGTAGACTTCTTTGCTCAGGCTACTCCGTCGTTGAAGAGGAGGGTTTTCCGGCAGTGAGCGATGATTTCCTTGTCTAAACCATCGACGGTGGTATAAGTGGTAGCGAAGTCCAACGCTTTGTTTAACAGGGTCTCTGAGATCGACGGGTAAAAATCGACAATGTCAAACTGTGTGAACTTCGCTTTTTTGGATTCTAGTAATAATCAGGAACTGATTATACAGAGCGGTTGCCGGTCAAGCAGAAATTGAAAATTAGAATTGGTGCTCTGAAATAGCGATATATATATGAATGTATATATAGTGTATTTTGCAATACACTGTCACTTACTTTAATTTTCAGCAAACAGGGGAGATAAAGCTGACAGAGCTCTGTTTCGCACTTTTTGGTGCTTATTATTACTAGAATTCTATAAGAATCAAACATTCATGATTTTCAGCAAACAGACGGAGTACTTAGCTTTGATAAGCACCAAAAAGTGCGAAACAGAGCTCTGTCAGCTTTATCTCCCCTGTTTGCTGAAAATTAAAGTAAGTGAGACTGTCACTACTCTAAAACAATAGCGTAAGGTCTTCGAAATGCTTTTAATTAAGCATACAGTGTATTGCAAAATACACTATGTATACATTCATATATATATCGCTATTTCAGAGCACCAATTCTAATTTTCAATTTCAGCTTGACCGGCAACCGCTCTGTATAATCAGTTCCTGATTATTACTAGAATTCTATAAGAATCAAACATTCATGATTTTCAGCAAACAGACGGAGTACTTAGCTTTGATAAGCACCAAAAAGTGCGAAACAGAGCTCTGTCAGCTTTATCTCCCCTGTTTGCTGAAAATTAAAGTAAGTGACATAGTCACTAATCTAAAACAATAGCGTAAGGTCTTCGAAATGCTTTTAATTAAGCATACAGTGTATTGCAAAATACATTATATATACATTCATATATATATATATTAGAAAGTGAACAACACAATATATAACTACTCCATTACCAAAGGTTTCAGGACTCTAGACAATATTAACATACATCTAGATCGCTCCTCAGACAGAGAGGTTATGATAACCTTTCTATCTGATGAACGATCTAGACGTATGTTAATATTGTCTACAGTCCTGTGTGTGTGTGTGTTATCTGTTTATGTGTCTACGTTTTAGTAAGCAGCCAAAATTCTGCTTGCTTCAACCGACGCAATTGATCAACTCAATATTCTATAACGCATGTACTGCGTCGTTTTGGAAGCCTCAACAATGCAGATGGGTAAATCTCCGGGTAACAGAATCCGGTGGGTAAGATAGAGATGTAAGGGAATGTAGAATGACATGTATAGTGTGTAGAAGAACGTAGGAAAGAGCGTAGAAAAATAAAAATAATTGTTTCTACTTTAGGCACAAGGCCAGCAATTACCCAGTGCATTACTGGTACTTTATTTTATCGACCCCGTAAGGATGAAAGGCAAAGTTAACCTCGGCGGGATTTGAACTCAGATCGTAAAGGGACGTAACTATGCTGGAAAGCATGGCGTCCGACCCTCTACCTATACTGCCAATCCACCTTTTCCATCATTCCATGCTTTTCGTATGCAAGCTAGTGCGGCTCGCTCTGAGCACTCTAATTTTTTCACAGTGAACGTACCGGCCGCCTCGGACACTCGGTCGCGAGATATAGTTACCTTGGGAGAGATTTAATTGTCCCTATATTTCGGATTTCGCATCCATCAACTGGGGGGTTTTCCGGGGAGGAAAGTTATCTGTCGGAGAGGAAAGGTACGTGGCCTCTGTTGTCCGCTGTCTGTGTGTAACTGAGGTATTCTGTAGAGCGCACATGCGCGCGGAATAGGTGCGGCCAAGCAAAGGTCAAAGCAGCTCCTTTTTATAGTGGGAGTGGGATGGCATTAGCTGTCAATTTATTGTACTATATGTACTGGTTTTAAGGTAACTCTATCTCGTGTTATTTTTATGGTGAGTTCAAATCCCGCTGAGGTTAACTTTGCCTTTCATCCTTACGGGGTCGATAAAATAAAGTACAAGTAATGCACTGGGTAATTGCTGACTTTGTTTCAAAAGTAGAAACAATTATTTTATGGTGGAGTGGTAGTATCGGTAGAGAGTCGGACACCATGCTTTAACGCATAGAGTTACGGCCCTTTCCATTCTGAGTTCAAATCCCGCCGAGGTCAACTTTGCCTTTCATACTTACGGGGTCAATAAAATAAAGTAGCAGTAATGTACTGAGTAATTGCTGGCCTTGTGCCAAACGTAGAAACAATTATTTTTATTTTTTACGCTCTTTCCTACGTTCCTCTACACACTATACATCTCATTCTACATTCCCTTACATCTCTCTCTTCACCACCGGATTCTGTTACCCTGAGATTTATCCATCTGCATTGTTGAGGCTTCCAAAACGACAAAAAAATATTTTTTATCATTCCACAATGCTTCAAGCAAACTTCAATACACTCTTATGTATTTTTTTGTTTTTGTAGTTGTGTGTGTGTATGTATGTTTTAGTTTGTTTGTTTGTCACAGGTCTTTTTGTGGTGGGTAATAAAAAAAAAAGAGTATAGTATTAGTGATGGCTTTCAACCAGGAATTTGGAAAGGGGGGTTATTTTTGGAAAATATGTGTATGAATAAATTTTTTTCGTGGTGCGTGGTGTGTGTGTGTGTGTGTGTGTGTGTGTGTGTGTGTGTGTGTGTGTGTGTGTGTGTGTGTGTGTGTGTGCGTGTGCGTGTGCGTGTGCGTGTCTGTGTGTGAGAGGGAGAGTGAGAGAGAGAGAAAGAGAGAGTATATGTGTGCAAATGTATCGATCTGTCTGTATGTGTATGTGCTTAGTCAATATATATATATTGACTAAGCACATACACACACAGACAGATCAATACAATTGCACACATACACACGTGTGTGTATGTATATATATATATATATATGGATATCTCTTTGCACTTGTCATACATGGTACCATGGGCCCAGCACTATGTGTCAATAATTGTCACAAGTGTAGTGTTTGTACCAGGGTTTTCAAGTCGCTGGCTGGACTAAAAAGTAACACTCGTTCAGCGCATCGGTAGGGGTTCTCCTACATGGATATAAAGTAGTGGCCGTACTCGAAAACGAGTTGGCAGCCACCATATATATATATATATATATATATATATATATATATATATATATACACACACACACATGTACTCTCTCTCACACACACACCGCGAAGAAATATTATACGGTAGTGATGGCTTTCAATTAGAAATGTGTGTAAATGTGTGTATATATATATATATATATATATATATATATATATATATATATATATATATATATATATATATATATATATATATCCAAAATTAAATTAAGGGTGTCATGTCCGAGAGACATGCGCCATATCCACTGTACAAATTATTCCCTGTGATTGTTTCATATGTTTATTTAGATATATATATATATGTCAATCAATTTCTAGTTGAAGTCGATGCAGAATTTTGGCTGCTTACTAAATCGTAGATACATAAAAAGATAACACACACACACACACACATACACACAAACACTCGACAGCGTCGGTTGAAGCAAGCAGAATTTTGGCTGCTTGCTAAACCGTAGACACATAAAAAGATAACACACACACATACACACACATACACACAAACACACGACAGCGTCGGTTGAAGCAAGCAGAATTTTAGCTGCTTGCTAAATCGTAGACACATAAAAAGGCAACACGCACACACACATACACAGAAACACACACACATACACACAAACACACGACAGTAGGAGCTTTCGCCGTATTTTTGACTAAAGAAATTTTAGCCTAATAGTGGGATTTAGAATCCTCAAAGAAATGTAAAAAATACGCCGAAAGCTTCTACTTCTAATTTCAATATCGCTCGCCGTTTCAAAACATACTTACCTATATATATGTGTGTGTGTGTGTGTGTGTGTGTGTGTGTGTGTGTGTGTGTGTGTGTGTGTGTGTGTGTGTGTGTGTGTGTGTGTGTGTGTGTGTGTGTGTGTGTGTGTGTGTGTGTGTGTGTGTGTGTGTGTGTGTGCGTGCGCGTGTGTAACAAAATTTAATATAGAAATGGCTTCTACAGGACTAGAACTGATTTTCTTCGAATGAAACGGTTCTAGTCCCGTAAAAGGTAAAAGCCATTTCTATAATAAATTTAGTTGCATACACTCTGCTGATGAATTGAGTACCTTACTTACTGAGGTTCCCACCGATTGAACTTGGGACTCATTTATATATATATATATATATATATATATATATATATATATATATATATATATATATATATATATATATAATAATGAAATGGCAGGAGGCTGGATTTGTGTGAATCCTTGAAAGGTTTATTATACTATGATCATTTCAATGACCGGGTTCCGTATGAATCCGGTGATATCATCAGGTATTCTTTGATTTTCAGCCCCATGGATTTTATCTATTACATTCACTTATTATATTTCGAATACCTGATGATATCACCGGATTCATACGGAACCCGGTCATTGAAATGATCATAGTATAATAAACCTTTCAAGGATTTACACAAATCCAGCCTCCTGTCATTTTATTATAATATTTAACTCCGTAATAGCACCACCAACTACAAAAACAAAGACGGTTGAACTGCTGTACGTTGAGTACTCTCTATATTATTACATTGAGATTGACCATACGGAATTGACCAGCTCTATCCAGTGGTGAACCTCAAACCTGAATATATATATATATATATATATATATATATATATATATATATATATATATATATATATATATATATATATATATATATAATATAATTACGGATTGAGGGAGTTCGGCAACAAGTAAACTCCACAGTTATCAGAAATTGGACACAGTTTCCCCCCACGCTATATATGGTGCTGCTGGTACAACTGAAGTTACTGTATCTCACAAACTAGTCAAACACTGATCTTAAGACGGAAAGAAAAGCAAACTTACGTATGTAGAATTAAATGTACGAAAATTACGTTGTACAATACGTGACAAAAAAGGCCAGTAAGAAGTGGAGAGAGAGAGAGAGAGAGTGCCGCAATGAAGTAAGCAACTTAGCAAAAGAAGACGAGGGGAATCACATGCATCATGGGTAATATTTTAACATTAGCAACAAAATGGGCACACACAGTTTCGACCCCGACAGTCAAACACTGTCCTTAGAGTATTAAGACGAAAATACACACACAGACACATCTATCTATCTATATTCATACATTTGCGAAATCCAATTACCACGAGATGCTTTATGCCCGCATGGCATTGTAACACCGTGCCACACATAATCTTACTCAATGCTTACTTAATCTCGGCCGTTGAGATGGAGGCATCCTCTAAATATTTCGCACTTTCAGTTCAAATAAATATTGTTTGAAGATGACAAACCTTGTAATATCCTAAATTTCTCACTCTGACTGAGACATTTCTTGGTACCATTGGTGTAAAGATTGGATCTTTCAAGTATCTTCCAAGTGATCTTATGTGAGACGCCTTTCTCCTTTAATTGCCAGACTATTTTCGCCAGGGCAGTACTGGTTCTCACATCAGGATTCCTGAAGATAGTGGAGATTCATAAAGACGTTGTTTAAAACAATCTTGCACCATACCGACATATCTTTCGTTAACTTCAGAATCTTCTGTGTTGTGTGTAATCTCTACCCCATACACAACGGATTTGATATTACATTTCTTAAAAACAACATATGTTTGAAAGTTACTCAACAACAACTTCTTAGTTGGATTTATGGTGCCCCTATGTTATATGTATATATATATATATAAGTGTGCGTATGCATGTGAATTAGGGTGTTCCATTCTGCAAACTATTCACCAATCATCTCATGTTGACTACCCCGTGCTCGAGTTGATGAAATAACGAAGTATGCCGAATTATAGGTCAACCGAATAATATTTAGAGGTTGTAGACTTTCACATTAATCTATATCAATTTTTTTATGTATGACCTAGAGTACATTGTCTTTTCTGTGCACTTTACTGAATCCAGTGAAGAAATCACATGACAGAATGAGATGAAATGAAAATAAGTAGGAGGAATACGTTCTAAATACACAATAATGTTGGGGTTAATGAGAGAAACACTTTTTATGAATGAAATTTCCGAGACACTTGTTTCCTTTGCTCCACAACAATTTTTAGGAGGGACTGTTTCTGATTTGCATCATTCATAAAATCATTAAACTTCTTTATGAGAAAAATCCTTCACTCAGCAGTGTCATTCACAACCTTCAGAGCATCAACAGATGCTTTGATATCGCCGTCAGTGCAAATGTCCAAATTTTTTAGGACAATGTCGAGCAGATGGAAAAAAGTTATTTGTTTTCTTCGAACGTTCATTTCTTTGTCGCCAAAAGCCATTCCTGTCCCATCGACTTTCTTCGCCCCCCTTCTTTTTTGAAAGCCAATGCTACTAACTCTTCTGACAGGTACCACAGGTGATGCTGAAGGACCATCTTTGCTACAATTCTGATCTGTTGATCAAGATACATTGGTAGCAGCTTCATTAAATCGAGATCATTCTTTGGAACCCATCTTGGAACCATTACTTCGTTCTAGAATTTTACACGCAGCAAAGTCACAAATTAAGCGACTTTTTGTAGATCTCTCGACTCACATGGTATAAGCTTAAGTTGTTCTTTGAACAGAACTATCTTGATCACATATATGGCCTTAGTCATCCAACGAGCTTGGTGGTAAAATTCTGGGCTTGAGAAGCAGAACTGGGAAGATGATCAACCACCAAGATATAGAAGGGAGAGCTTTATTATGATCTCGGGATGATCTTCAGAAAGAAGTACAGTCAATAGATATTCAAGCATCTCCTCTCTCTTTTGCTGGTAAAAATCATCCACGAGCACATCATCATCTAAGATAGTTTGATAATGACACTTATCTATGGAGTCCCAACGTTCTTGGAACTTGGAACTTTTTGAACAGTGGGAGACCAGCACCAGATGATAGGTAAAAGATCTCACTTTTCTTTTCCTGTAACTAAAACTGCAATCAGATCTTCGAGTGTGCTGGATCGGGAAGCTGATAGTAATAATTTTCCATCCCAGTGGAAGACTAGCCAGGATCTCTCCTCGGATGGGAAAGCGGATAACTCGATTTCCTGAGTAATCTTCTCGCAGTGCTGGTTCTTGCTCGATAAACAGTTGAGAGGGAAATCGAGTTCAGACAGATCATGGCCAAGATTCTTCGCAGGTGCGATGTAAGAAGTACTTGCTTATCATACCGATAGTTTCTCCTATTCCCATGTGACAACAAAAATGGCGTTGAGAGTCGGCTTTAATCGCGATGATTTTCGGGGTGGTGCTGACTTGAAGATTTCATCGTCATCATCACTAATAGCTGAGTTGGATGACGAACTTTCAAGAGCTACTTTCTCAGACCTTTTTTTAACTTCTTTATCGGGCTTTCTCTTTTATAGTTTTATATCATGAATCTTCATTTCCTTCTTCTGAATGGTCCTCACATGTTCTGCATAAGAACCAGCCATGACTGAATATATCCGCCCTTCTAGCTGTGTTTCAAGAAAGCTTCATCTTTAGATGGGACATCCTTTCGTTCGAGAATGTCCTGGCTTGCAATGTCAAATATTTCCTCGAGATCACCTTTCTAAATCTTACGCTTTGCAAATCGCTTTGTCAGTTATCTTTGATTTTTTTCTTTTTTCAGTTCTTGATACTCCTTATACTATTTCTAAATTGAAGTGCGGTTGGCTTGTTTTTCTCGTTTTAGTAGGGATATTTGCTTTCCCACACACTTCTTGGATTGTCTTGCTAGTATTTTTTACGGCAACTGAAATTGTATCCCGGTGTTCGATGTGACGGTAGGGAAAACACAAGAGAGAGAGAGAGAGAGAGAGAGAGAGAGAGAGAGAGAGAGAGAGAGAGAGAGAGAGAGAGAGAGAGAGAGAGAGAGGGGTGGGGGGAGGTAAAGTTCCGTAGCTAGTCGAATGATCACAAAGAGACTCTTACAATGCCGCTTATTTTAAATATTGTTTTTGCTATTTTCCACTATATATAGTTACCGATGTATTAGCAAAATTGGTAGAGCGTCGATAAAAATGCCATAAGATATTTGTTCTAGTTCGTTATATTCTGAGTTCAAGGTCAACTTTTCTTTTCATCCTTCCAGGGTTAATAATGTACTTGGTTGAAATAATCAACTTTCCCCCTCGGCTACAATTTCTGGCCTGTGCGTAAAATACCCCCCCCCCCCCTTTTTTTTTCCACTGGAGGTCATTTTCAAGGTTTTTGTGGGTCTTATCTATCTTGAATTATCTGTTCTGTATGCAAATAACATGTGTGTGTGTGTGTGTGTATGTGTGTGTGTGTGTGTGTGTGTGTGTGTGTGTGTGTGTGTGTGTGTGTGTGTGTGTTTGTGTGTGTGTGTGTGTGTGTGTGTGTGTTTGTTTGTGTGTGTGTGTGTTTGTGTGTGTGTGTGTGTGTTTGTGTGCGTGTGTGAGTGTTTGTGTGTGTGTGTGTGTGTGTGTGTGTGTGTGTGTGTGTGTTATCACTAAGTGATAGGGAGTGTCACTCTATATAGGTTTGTTAAGCTGGAGCTAGCAAAGAAATGGGTTATTGCTGTATAGAATTAATCAGCATATAGCTCAACCTGTCCATCCATTCATCAACAACAACAACACACAAAACAAACAAACACACAAAAACAAACAACTGCTCAACCACAAACAACAGAAAAAACACAAACAATTCCCCTGAAAAACACAGTCCCACCCCATCCCACTCCATCCAACACTACCACAAACACACCATCACCACACAACATACCCCTCCCACACGCCCCTGATGACGATTCATCGTCAGACGAGGCTACTTCTCCATCCCCAAGTGCAGATGAAGGAGAGCCTCGGAAATTAAAAAAACAAAAAAAGAGACACCGGAAAGCCACAACCCCTGCCCCCCTACCAGCAAAACAAACAGCAACACCACTCCAAACACAAATACCCACCATAAAAAGAAAACTACAAAATGAACAACAAACCAAAACAACACAACAAAAAAAAACAAACAACAATACACATACATTAACACAAACAACAAAAACCTAATGGGGGTCATCTCCCAAGACCCCAAAGTAGAAAAAACTGAGGGGAAAAATTTTGTCAAGGCAGACCTAAAACTAAAACTGATAGGGGTTTCGATAGAAACCTATCAGAAATTAAAAGAACAATTTTCACAGGACGTTGGCAACCCCTGTCAAAAGCCATTAACCGCGTCCTGATAAAATGTTTCCCCACACCACCCAACACCCCCTCCAGCACCCAAATAGAGATTGAACAACCCGATCTCCAGGAAACGAAAAGGTTAGTGCACGTTTTCGCCCTTTTTCGCCAATTCTTCTCCACCAACATGGCTAGTTTACGAGTTGGAAGCGTGAATGTGCATGGCCTAGGGATGCCCTGGAAACAGGGCCAACTTTTAAACGACCTTAGGTCACACGGTATGGATGTGATAGCCATCACCGAGTCCAGGATCCACAACAGGCAGTAACTAACCCCCATCTTCAATGACTTTGAGGTCTACGCATCTCTCTGTCAGCCAGGAGGTGGAGGAGGAGTGGCTGTCATGTTTCGGAAAAACCTGGACGTCGAAGTACAGCAAGTACACTTGGACTCGGAGGGTAGACTGGTAGTCCTAGACGTGAACAGTATTGGAGGTGGAGCCTTCAGACTGGTGGTCGTTTATGCCCCGACCGGGCAATCGCAATCGCGGCCAGACTTCTTTAAGCGTCTAGAGTCTTTTCTGGGAACGTCTCGCTCCTTACTTTTAGTGGGGGACTGGAATGGTATCCTAGATGCACGATGGGACATTGTGGGAGCATGTCCCAGTAGAGAGGGGTGCAACAGCCTCAAAAATCTAATCGGCCAATTCCAACTGGCCGATAGATATCGCCTAGATTTCCCGACTGCACCACAGTGGACGTGGGCAAACCGCAGTGGGACATCTAGATCGTATTTAGATAGATTTTTCATTAGAGAGAAGGACAAGAAGATGTTAAGCTGTTCACAAATGCACATGGTTGCCTATTCAGACCACAAACTAAGTCATCTGCATAGTCAACCGTGATAGAATACATAGACAAGGACCCGGATACTGGAAGCTGAACGTGTCGCTACCGACACGTAAAGCCTACAATGAACGGATAAGTAGATTAGTTAAGCAACAATTGACGGGAGCCATCGTCAACAACAGATGGTGGTGCTCCCTCAAGAAAGCGATTAGAGTAGAGTCAATAGACTTTAGCAGAGAGATAGCCTTAGAGAGAAACAAAACAGAAACGGAACTAGTAGCCAAGGTAGAGGAGGCGCTTAGGAGTGGCAACGTAGCTAGAGTGCTAGCAACGAGAACGGCACTGGACCAGTTCTTAGACGCGAAACACGAAGGCTGCGTGGTCAGAAGTAAATCACGTGCTCTAGGAAACGATGGAGCGAAAGCTGTTAGCTGGGCCCGAGTGGCAGAGGCGAAAAGTGGCAACAAGTCCTCGATTCAGTCTTTGAAAGACCAAAACGGACGCGTGCTACTTAACCCCAAGCGATGTGCGCGGCCTTTCAGCGGCACTGTTCGGGCAGAGTGGCGGTGCGTCGAACGGGGCAAATCACCTGGTCTAGATGGTCTACCCTATGAGTTTTACATAGGCATGCCGGACTTGTTCTCTGGCGTCCTCGAGGCCGTCTACTGCAACTGACAGCAGAACGGGAGAATTCCGAGTTCTGCAGGCAGGGGCGTAGTAACGCTGATCAGGAAAGACGAGAACAAGGGGGACGAACTAAGCAACTTTAGGCCAATAACTCTGCTCAACACACAGTTAAAGATTTTGGACAAGGTGTTGGCAACGAGGTTGGCGCTTGTCGTCGAGAACCTGGTAGGGAAAGCGCAAACGTGTGCAATCCCGACCAGGTCCATACACGACAACCTCCACCATGCGATACATCATAGAGAGGGTGGGGTGTAAACCCGGCTTTGGTGGGGCTCTGATCAATTTAGATCAGTCTAAGGCGTTCGATAGGGTCGACCATTGATACTTGGAAGCGGTTCTCAAGGCGGCCGGTTTCGGACCCGTCTTTCAGAGGCTGGATCGCCGCAATGCACACCGACATCTGCTCGATGGTCAAGGTGAACGGCTACCTATCGTAGCCGTTCGCAATCACGCGTTCCATCCGACAGGGATGCCCTCTCTCTTCCATTCTGTACGTACTGACTCTAGAGCGACTATTGCGGAAGCTGGAGCTGCTGCTGGGCATTCCGTTGGAACCGGGACTGCGGAAAGCGGCGTCGGCTTATGCCGATGACCTAACGGTAATGGGTCGGAAGCCTCCGAAATCGGGGCGATCGGCAACTTACTGCAAGAATACGAAAGGCTCACAGGAGCAAAACTGAATCCGGACTAGTCTGTCGGTTTGCAACTCGGAACGTGGAGAGACAAACCGATGCCGTCCGACAGCGTCGTCGGACGCTGGACGGACGGACCGGTGAAATTGCTCGGGGTCTGGTTCGGTCCAGAGCTCCAGGTGGAGAAAAACTGAAACGAGGTCACGGCCAAGGTATTTGCGCTCACCCAGAAATGGGCAGAGTGCAAACTATCCTTGAAAGGTCGAGCGGAGGTGGCGAACACTTTCATAGCGTCCGTCATCTACTACCGCTTGACCGTCGTGCCTTGTCCCCGTGAACACCTCACCAAGATGGAACGACAGTCCTCTGTCAAGCGGGCACGGCAATCAGTGGAGACTCCACTTCGACGTTCTATAGCGGGTTAGTACGTCACAAGGACGACGACGTGCTCGGAGAGACTCTAGGCGTCGAAGACGACAAACTCACCAGTCTGTTTGGTAGGACTTTCCGCCCGGGACCCATAGACAACTTCCAGAGTTCCCTGGCCTGGCAGTGTTACTGAGGAGCTCTACCAGTTCGTGACAAGATCTACAGGTACGGACACCCCGGCAGGGATCCTTCCAAGAGGACGTGTCCAAGATGCGCGCAGGACATTGAAACCATCCTGCACGCAATTGTACACTGCCCGGGCGTAACCGACCTGTGGGACTACGCGGAAGAACTGCTGTCGCGTATGGGACAAATCCAGTTGACTGCCGAGTCCATAGTAAGGATCAAACCGCCAACTTCTTTCAAAAACGAAAGAGAGGCGGTTTTCCTCTGTATAGTGGCTATGGTGAAAGAGGTTATATGGTAGACGAGATTGAGAGGACTGAGGACAGATGCCTTTCTCTCCGAACAACTCATTCCCTCCTTTAGATACAATTTTAGAAGGAGAATCAGAGTGGAGAGAGAGGCATTGCACCCCAGTAAATTTACTGAAAGGTGGGTGAATGTGGAAAAAATAGCCCGAGTGATTGGGCCTTCTCTGTTTATAAGCCTGTAGGTTGAGGAAGAGAGCAAAAGGAAGAAAGGAGCACTTGCACAACACGCTCCTCGAGTTGAGGGTTGTTCTATCGACGGGGTATTAAACAACCCATTTGTGGCGCTTCCCCCCTATTGGGGATTTCGATTGTTGTAATTGTTTGTTTTACATTTTTTACACGACTGTATGTAAAATCCCCGGCATGTCTTTGTATTGTCCCCTTTTCTTGTGCGCCCTTGTGGCAAATAAAGAAATCTATCTATCTATCTATCTATCTATCCTATCCGATCCCGATCTTTCTCTCTCTCTCCCAATGAAAACACTGTTCAATCTGTTGAGAGATTATTTAATATAAATAAAGTTTCATACACTTAACATGTATGTATAACCATTCGTTTCGGTGTCCAGTTATGGAGGAAGCTCTTCCAGCCTACCTCTCATCGGGCAAGTATATATATCAAATTAAGAGTAGTTAAGACTTCACCATAATTGTTTTATTGCATGATATATATTTCTGACTTTATCAGATGCTTATACAATCGTAGTTGTAGTTATGCAATCATAGGGATATGTCGCTGGTCATGTATCACCATCCATTTGTGATGCCAGCAGACATGAATTTCTGAATCTCTTTTCTTAGTAAGTACTAATGTTAGATGTATTCGCCTTCTGATTGGTTGAGTTTGTAAGCTCCGGGTAAAGCTCCTATACTTAATTGTTGTCAGATTTATTGTTACATCTCAGCTTGTGGCCTATTATTTCGTCTGTAATTCGTGCTTTTATCACATCTCTTTTACCGCCGGACAAAGACAGCAAAATGAAAGCAATGGAAATGAGAAAATTAGCATATGAACTGTAAAAGAAATGAAGAAACAAGAGACAGGAAACGGTGAAGAATTACAGGGAGACAGTAAAACGGATAAAAATCATAGACAAGGAAACAAGGAATATCTCCAATATCAGCTACCCATCGGAGGATACGTTTGTTATTTCGCATGATTATAAATAGTACTTCATAATCATGATGTGTGCAACCCTGTTAAAAACTAACATTGCTTGGAAAATAAACACACACACACACACACACACACACACACACACACACACACACACACACACACACACACATATATATATATATATATATATATATGCAAGATGTTAGTGTCTGAATCACGATAAAATGTTCCCGGTACACGTTGTAAAGGGGTTGGCGGTAGGAAGGGCATTCAACCATAGAAACCAAGCCCCAAATAGACCAGTCTAACACATGTATGCCTGGAAAAGGGACGGTAAACGGTGTTGATGATGATTAGAGGGTCTGCATTACCATTAAATCCAACTAAGCAGTCGCACCTTGGGAACAGAACTCAGAGAATTGCACTACAAAACGTTAAATGTTCACAGTTTTATACAAATTTGTGTAATTAAATTATATATTTAATAATTTCCGCAATCTCAAAATAAATTGCTAAGAATCTTTGCTGCGTAGTAATGCAGTGGAGAGGGCACTATGACCAGACACGTTATTTTTCATTGTGTGGTTAGAGTAAGAGCTGTCAAAAACTAGGTTTGTCAACTTGTGAAACTGGCAGTGGAAATTATGTTATTTCGGAGAATGTGACACATAATTGGCTGAATTACACATAGGAGGGCTAACCTAAGGTCCTAAATATTTAGGCCTGCTCCTTTTGTATGGAACGTTCATTATTTTAAAATAATTAATTCATTCTTTTATTTTTATTCTTTTACTGGTTTCAGTCATCTATCTGACTGCGGCCATGCTGGGGTACCACCCTGAAGGAATTTAGTTGATTATATCGACCCCAGTATATGTTATAGGTAATGATATTATTAACGATAATTATAGTGGGGTTGAAGTGTATTTTCTCAGTTTATCTTGACCTTGAAAATGCTTCGTTATAAAACTGATCATTTTAGTTGAAAATTCCTTCATTCGCTATGACTAGATACTCTACCAGATACGTTATTAATAATAGATTTAATGATGGATTTAGGGTGGCTGGAAAGTTTATGCACATAAAATAAATGCTCCCCTGGTTTGTGTTAGGGTCTGTATAGCTCGGTATCTAATTCAAACGGGACATCTAAGAAGTTGACAACCTCAGTATGGTAATATTTAAGTTATAGTTTTTAAAGAATTTATATTGGTGTTTTTTTAATTCTCTCAAGTTCAGAATTACTATGATTTCTAAAAGTAAAAAGATCATCAGCTCTATACAAGCCAGCTTGCATGCTGGGAAATTCAATATTTAATTTATTTAAGAGAAATAATCCTCAGTTTGCTCAGGGAGTTCTCTGAATTTGGAGACAATAGTATCTGCATACATGGTCCTGACTTCCTTATCCACCAATGCTTCCCACTTTATCTTGTGGTCACCCTGGACCTGCCAGTTTTGTGAGCTTCTTTGGCTTTAGGTAGTCGCAAGTTGCAGGTAACTAGATGGTGATCAGTTGACAGCCCAGCCCCTCTCTTAATACGAACATCCAGCACAGAATGGAAGAGATCAGAGACAATAACAAAATCTATTATTGATGTCTGTCCCTGATTCCCCTTACATCATATATATTTATGGATGTGTCTGTGCGGGAAAAAGGTGATCATAATAGAGAGACCATTGCTAGAACAGAAGCATAATAAGGTTTATTTAGATCGAAGTCGCCATTCCTTCCAATCACTCCTTTCCATGTCAGGTGGTCAGTGCCAACATGTGCATTGAAGTCTCCCATCAGGATATATGACTCAGTCTTAACTACATCTAATGCTGCAGTGACTTCATCAAGGAAAGACCTGTATTCGGACTCCTTGTTTGGTGCATAAACTTGCACCACTCACAGCGACCTAACTTTCAACCTGGGATTCTCCTCTTTTCAGAAAGTCCCGAGATGTTACAAGCCTTAAATAGAGATGGTATTCTCTGGCTGACTCTTGTGTGTCGAGTGACCTGGATCTCTGAAAATGTGCCTAAGCAATGGCAATCGGGAGTGATAATCCCAATTTTCAAAAAGATAGAGAAGAGAGATAGTTCCAATTACAGAGTGATCTCCTTGTTAAGCCTCTCCAGTAAAGTCTATGTTAATTGTCGGCAGAGAGATTGTCGAGTCCAAGTTATCTGATGAACAGTGTGGATTTCGTTCCAATCGCAGCAGAGCGAAGCATATATTCGCACTGCAGCTGGTTCGAGAAATCGTGGGAGTTTTGCAAAGAGGTATTTTTTGTTTTGTAGACTCCGAAAAGGCATATGAACGCGTTCCTCGAGACCTGCTGTGGAAGATTCTGTAGGAGTATGGGATTGATGGTCAGTTTCTTGATGCCCAGATGTCTCTATATGAGTATTTGTATTCAGGTAAATGGTGAAAATTAAAACACCATTCAATGTGGGAGTCGGACTCCATCAAGTCTCATACTGTCACCTCCCCTGTTCATTATTTTAATGAACTGGATTAACATGTGCAGCCGGGCTGGAAGTGGTATCACGACTGGTGGGTGTAAAATTAGCCCGCTGGAATTTGCAGACGACAAGGTGTTACTTAACTCGACAGAAGGTGATCTCCGACTTGCACTTGATAAGTTCGATGCCGAGTACTGCGTGGCTGGAATGAAAATCAGTGCTGCGAAAACTGATACTCGTCCTCTCAAGGAAGCCTGCGTAGTGCACTCTACATGTGAATGGAGTTCCACTGAATCAGGGGAAGAAGTTCAAGTATCTCGAGGCTATGTGTTCACAAGTGATGGCAGGCAGAAGGCTGAATTAAGTGCAAGAATTGCAGGAGCTGGTGCAATAATGCGCCACCTTCAGCATTTGGTAATCAGAAGAAGAGAGGCAGGTGTACAAGCCAAACTTGTTATCTTCAATTCGGTATTTGTGCCAACCCTTACCTATGGTCATGAATCTTGGGTAAAGACCGAAAGAATACGATCGTGAATACAAGCGTCCAAAATGGGATTCCTCTAAAGGGTCTTTGCAGTAATGTTACTCGATGGAGTGCATAGTTCAGAGATCAGAAGGTCACTCCAGGTATAGCTGCTGCTTCTCTGAATTGAGAGATCACAGCTACAATACTATGGGCAGGAAAGATTTTACGGGCAAAACAAATCGGCAGCAGATCCAAGGGTAAACCCCAAGGAAGAGATGGTTGGATAACATCCATGAGCTTGGCTGGTCTCACTTGGGAATCCAGCCAGATCAGTCGAAAATGGTTGCTTATGACAGGACCCGCTGGAAGGAGTGTTTGAGGACTCTGTATGTGTATGTGTGTGTGTATGTGTCTGTGTATGTATGTATGTATATATATGCGTGTGTATGTATGTATGAATGTATGTGTGTATGGCTGTATGTATGTATGTGTGTGTGTGTATGTTTGTATGTTTGTATGGTTGTATGTATGTATGTTTGATTGTATGTGTGTGTATGTATGAATGTATGTGTGTGTGTATGTGTATGTCTGTATGTGTGTATGGTTGTATGTATGTATGGTTGTATGTATGTGTGTGCGTATGTGTGTGTATGTGTCTATGTATGTATGTGTGTATGTGTATGTATGCATGTATGTATGTATGTATATGTATGTATGTGTGTATGGTTGTATGTGTGTATGCATATATTTATACTTAATACTCAGTTATTATTTGAACACCTTCAAAAATACTTCAAAAAGTTTCATCGATCTTTTCTGGTCAGGGTTGCAATTTCCATTAACGGAGCTTATGTTTTCTATATCACCCAATCACCAGTTTTAAATGCGTACATTTCAAGAATTGTGGCTATATATTTATATCTATATTGTATCATTTAGTGAAAGAACTCCTCTCACATGTTATGAAAAAGTAGAAGGTGTCGTGGTGGTTATCTCAGCTTTCATCTGTAATGTTCTGGTACACAGCGTCATTGTTTCTTTACATCTGTACTTTGCTGATTTAAATACTGAATACCCAGATAGCCGTGAACTTATAACAATAATAACATTCCTACCAGCAGCCGTTTATGGTTTAATAGGTAAGTTAAATATGTTTTTTGTTTTCCCGCACGCAGTACACTCTGTAAAGTGATTTGGTGAAAGGAAACACATCCAAATGTAGAAAACTTGCCAAACAAAAGGTTGGGAGGACTCTTCAGCCATGCCAAAGACATGACAATATCATTAGTTTTGTTTCCACGATAAGATGATGTTCCCCGGCTTGTTGGAGTAATTGATACCGTGTAGAAATATATGTAGGAGCCTGGCTCATCTAAGAGTATTGACCAGTCTGTAACGATCCGTCCAAGCCTTGCGAGCAAAGAAAACGGATGTTAAACGATGATGATGGTGATGAGATTAACCCTTTCAATATCAAACTACCCTAAACCATCTCTTTTAAAGGGTCTCTGCTTGAATTAAAATCTTCCAACATAAATTGATAGAACATTTTTTTGTTAAATTATATCGCCAATTTCACCCTAATAATAAAATACTTAATAACTTTAATAAATTCCTCCAAATTCTTTATTAATTAATTCAAATACAGTGTAATTCATTAGAAGTGAGATAGAGAAAATATAAATCATTGCTATCAGACTTAAGCAGAGGGGATGTCTGGTGGCCAGGCCTCAGCAGAGAGGAGAGCTGGTGGGCACTCACACACACACATATATATACATATATATATACATACATATATGTGTGTGTATGTATAAATACACACACACATATATATATATATATATATATATATATATATATATATATATATATATATATATATATATATATATATATATATATCCCCAAGTATAACAATATATATATATATATATTGCTGAACAAAACAAATTTTCATTGACAGGTCTAGTAACTGGAATGTTTGTAAACAGGTTTGGTGTTCGAGCAACTGCGATGGTGGGAATTATGGAGGTGATCGTTGGCCTTGGTGTATCAGTCATTGCACCAAATCTCCAGTTTTTGATGTTTTCTCTTGGTATTCTAACAGGTGAAGTAGTTGTTCTTATTCCATATAATGATAATCAAGACAGTTGATGTAAAAATTACTTTATTCGTAGTGGATTTATTTATTGATGCCGACTACCAGGTCACCTATCTGTTTTTACACGCGCCCTCTAAAGCTCTCTATCGATCATCAGCGTTCTGACTTCTCCTACACTATCCACTCCAGTATTTTCCAGCAGGTTATCAGTATGGCCCTTTACATTCTGAATTCAAATCCCGCCGAGGTTAGCTTTGCTTTTCACCTTACGGGGTCGATAAAAATATAGTACCAGTAGTGCACTGTAGTTTATTTAATCGACTTTCCCCTCCCCCAAATTGCTGGCCTTGTGTCTCTAGTAGAAACTTCTCCTTTTTGTGTGTCTATCTGAACATAACGACTTCAAGCTTCATTCTTTTCTCTCTTGTGTGTTCCGTTACTGGTGGAAGCTGCTCACTTGATTCTCTGCTGATGCGTTTCTGTTTCTACGAAATATTAAGTGCCATACATAGCACTTTTGTATAACAGCCGTCAGTTCTCTTTTCTAGTTGGTCCGTTATACTCCATGCTTCTGAGTCATGCAAGAGAACAGCCACCACTGTTGCAATACTTTAAGCTTTCTGCTCATCCGTGCGGCTTGTTGACCAAACGTAGCATGACTGAATGTTTAAGAAGTTCGTTCAGCAATCATTAGGTCTTGGGTTTTATTAAACTGTGTGGCATCCTTAGTAAATATCGTTTTATCATAGCCTCGGGCCGACCCGCGCCATGTGAGTAAAAGTGGGTAGATAGAAACTATTTAGAAGCCTGTCGAATAGGCTGTACCGGTAATTCACTTGCCTTGTCACTGTGTCACATTGAATGTACCTGAGAATTATGTTAATGGCACACATACGTATGGAATGTTCATTTACTTATACGTTATTTTCATGAGTAGGCTGTTCCATTGATCAAACAACCGGAATATCCACAGTCAAAACCGACGGAGGACCGTTCCAGTAATACTTGCAGAGAAGTATATACATCCATTGACAATATAGTGAGCTGAACCAAATGTGAGAATGATGCGTTATGTTACTAATCCAGAGGTATTAGACACAACAAGCATTTGTATGTAAAGTATTTCCAATAATATCACTACAGTTGTCCGTTACTTTAAACTTGTGATGGTATCGTGGGCACAACCAAACGGAACTCATCCCTCTCCAGGCCTGAACACAGCTGAATTCTTCCAGAGAGAGGGAGAGGGAGAGAGAGAGGGAGTGAGTGGAAGAATGGATGCCAGTACTGGATTGGTTCTTTATTTATCGATCTCAGAAGGACAAAAGTCAAAATTGACCTCACCGTGATTTGAGCTCAGAGTGCAGAGGTGGAACGAATGCTGCAAAGCATTATAACCGACATCATATTGTCTCTGATATACCCACAGACACACACACCATTAAAAAAACCTTTCCATAAAAAATAATAATTCTGTGGTACAGCTTAAAAAAAAAATTTTGTTTGAACGGGTATTTCGTTTAAATTTAAATACATGGTTGCGCCGTTACATGGATTTAGTAAAAGACGCACAAATCATGAAAAAAGAGCTTTATTTAAGAAACAATAGGCATGAATAATTTTGAGACTCTTCGTGACACATCTACTCAATGAATCCGCTTTTGGTGTCGATGACTGCTTCAATACGAGATCTGAAACGTTGACATGTCTGAATCAAATACTCTTTATTTATTTTGGGCATTGTGCTGGTTATGGCGGACTTCAGAGATTTTATAGTGTTATGGGGGCCTTGATTAACTGTCCTCTCGACTACGTTCCATACATAGTAGTCTAACAGATTCAAGTCTGGTAAGCTAGGAGGCCATATGTTTGGGGGTGACGTGATCGTGATAATGGAGATTGTAACTCATCCATTCTTGGGTCGTCTTGGCCTTATGAGATGGTGCAGTCTTATTGGTAGGTGTACGGTCTTCCTTTGCTTACGCTCTCTATCAAAGGCCTCACAACCCCCTCCAACACCTCTTTATAGTCAGCAGCATTGACCATTAAGCCCCGAGGAAAGACGTGAGGAGACATGACACCTCTCTCGCTGCACACAACTCTTAGAACCATCACAGTTGCTGGAAATGTTGTATACATAACTGTTGAAACGTCATTAGGGTCGCTACATAACAATATGTCATTCCTTCGGTTGATAATTTGGTCTTGATCAGAGAAAAACCAAAGCATTCCAGGCGCTTGATGTTTCAACTTGCTCAACAAGGGCTTTGCAGACATGAATCGGCCTCTTCGCATCACATATGACTTGGTTTTCATGCACGATTTTCCGATAGTGTGCCTTGAAACATTGAGCTCCTTAGTAATGGCATTAATTGACTTTCTGGGGTTCTTATCCTTTCGCACAAATGTAGGTGTTCTGATTGCATTTTGACACTTTGCAGGCATTTTAAGTTCGGCCACTGCTGTAGAATCCCTTATAGTAGCTCTTTGCAAATTTTGACAACAAACAACCATGCAACATTCAGGAAGGGAATGATCTCTAAATCACTATGCTCTGCATTTAAGGCGAGGATTTCAGCATGTCTTTTCATTTGCTAAATAAAATTTAAAAAAAAAAAAAAAAAAAAGTACAAAATATAAGATAGGAATACAAAATAACAAATTAGGTGTGTAACGAATAATCCAGTTGTAACGGATAAGTGAATAGATGGAATTGTTGGTATGATGGTTGCAATGCAAAGAATAATACCAGGATTGTGTTGATACAATGTTTATTTTATTATAACAATATTCAAGTTGAACATTGAATGATAAAATCTATAACATGAAATATTCGTACAATGAGTTGGTGGCTCTACGAGCCACGTAAATGCAAGTATCACAGAATACGATTATAATATAATTTGTATTGTATCTGAAAGATACAATATGACAGACAGAATTGGTGCGTGTAAAATGCAAACAGTGTGAACTTACTATGTGTGCGTGTGTGCGTATTAGTATGCTTTCTTGTCTTAGCAGTAGTAGGATTCAATCAGCCAGGCGGCAATGGCGTGTGAGAAATTAGTGGGCAGACTGGTTTTTTCGTGACGAGAGCGTCTAAATGCGATCTGTCTTGTCTGTAGTCTCACTTTTTCTGCCGGGCGCAAACAACCCTTGTATTTATAAGGGTTGACGTTAGAAGGATAGATATATCCTCTGACATCTTTTCTGCCAGGTGTAAACAACCTCTGACCTGTGGTTAGCATCTCCCAAGGGGTTGGTCTGCCGGGCGTAAACAACTAACCACGACTTGTCCCAGAGGCGGGAAAGCTCAGATTCGGTTTCGAAACTTCGCCGCCGTTATAGGTGTAGCAGATAAACAAATAAAGAACAGAGCTAAAGAAAAAGTAAAACTTTAAAATAGTGAAGTTACGGTATACCGTAATACTCGGAACGGTCGGTGGACCGTTTGGCCCTGTGTGTATTGGGGGTTCGCCATCTTCAGTTGTTGTTAGCCGCCATACTATACTACTTATATAGTATAATATAACATTGAACTACGAGAGGAACCCAAAGCGGATAGTGACTTAGCTTAGCTTAACTAACAATATGTTATTTGTTTATTAGGTCCCTGATTTACACAACTCTATAATTGGAATGAGTGATTTAACTGGTCTTTCTAAATGGTGATTGCCTAGCGTACGGTACTTCACCAGCCAACTGTGCGGACTCTACTTATTTAATTAAACATTTTTAAACATTCAATTTCAATTTTCAATTCCTAAAATTAACCCTAACTTTAACTTCTAAACAATTTTAAACTGTAATTTCTTTTCTTTTAAGCTCTGAAATTTTCTCTACTTGATATGTTCTTAAATTCGTCCCGTCTGTTGTATAGAGTGAATAGAACTTAGCTTGACCCAAGCAGATTACCATTCTCTGTAACACGATATTCTTCATCCCTCCCACTTCTCTGGCCTGCTGCCCGAAGGTTGTTAGAATTGAGAAGTAATAGTGATTCGCCCAGTAGGCTATACGTTCCCCTACCCGCTTAGCAAACTAAGAGGAAGGATCTGTTAAATATAATTCACCCAGAGACGACGGGCCATTATAACAACATGCTGCTTCGTTCGTCTCTGGGTCAAAAACATAAACATATTTTTTCTTCTTCTCTGTTTTTTCTTTCTTTGTTTCCTTAAAGTTTACCATAATTCCGTTGGTATACATCTATTACGTAATTTACACCTGAAAATGTCACCAGGTTCTTACGCAACCTGGCCACTGAAATGTGCATAGTGTTTGCAGGGATAAATAATTAAGGAAATTCAACATATTTGGCCTCCTGTCATTTTACTTTATAATACATTTGACTTCGTTCCCGCACCACCAACATGATTCAACATCAAAGATAGATGAGTTGCATAACGTCGAGTGCTTTTCTCATATTACGTCATGATTAACATTGCAGAACAACCAATTCTATCCAGTGGTAAACCACCAAACTTCGATTTTACTAAACTTCCATTTGTATATATATATATATATATATATATATATATATAGCGGCGATGAATTAGTTTTGCGAGGTTTTTTATATATAACAATATATATATATATATATATAATAAATGTAATCTGAGTTTTTCGAATATTAATAATAACATTCGATTCGTTTGCAATTATACAAACACGCCTCAATTTTATAGCCATGTCAGTAGAATGAACCCTTCATTCTTGCTCTTGTGTTGGCATGCGAACAGAACTGCAGGCAGCACAGCTCATTGTTCACCTGCCAACCTGTCAGAGCTAGTGAAAATATATGCTATTTTCAAAAATACACAGTGACTGATCGGCCTGATTTGCATGTTAGCAGACTGGCTGATCAGTCAGACCTTCATATTAGCAGGAAACTGACTGGCCAGTCTGCTAATATGCAGATCTGGCTGATCAGTGGATTTGCTAATACGCAGATCTGACTGATCAGCCAGTCTGCTAATGTGCAAATCAGGCCGATCAGTCACTGTATATTCTAGAAAATAGCATATATTTTCACTAACTCTGACAGATGGCAGGTGAACAGTGAGCTGTGCTGATGACGGGTTCATTCTACTGACATGGCTATAAAATTGAGGCCTGTTTATTACATTTATTGTATTCAGCCATGTAGAGCGAAAACTCTCTCTCTCTCTCTCTCTCTCTCTCTCTCTCTCTCTCTCTCTCTCTCTATATATATATATATATATATATATATATATATATATATATATATTAAGAGAGTAAAACAAAGAAGCCTTTAATACATCAAAAGTTTTTATTAGCTGACAATGTTTCGTCCTATTAAGGACTCATCAGGGCAATTAAAACAACAAGAAGTAATATCGGCAGATACAAGCCGGAAGCTCCGAAGAATATGGAGAGTGTACATACACTAAAGTCTTGCAAAAATATATAATAAAAATATATAATAAGAATATATATATATATATATATATATATAATATATATATAGAGAGAGAGAGAGAGGAGAGAGATACACATATACATATCAAACAGTTTTCCTTTTAAAAATGTTACATTGATGAAACATTAAAACAGAAAGCGAGTTCAATGAGTTTATTACACATGGCAGTGTGTTGGACCTCTGTCAGTTCCAACAAGTGTTTCAGTTGTTTGAACAATGGCACAGCCAGTTCGTGACATTAACACGCAAGTAGCATTCTACAAGTATTTATTAGATAACTAAGACAATACAATTCATTGCTACTGTATTCTGAATATATATATTGTGTATTCTGAAAAAAACCAACAAAACAGTTTTGAATGCATACATTTCCGGAATGGTGGTTATTAATACCCTGTACACACGCGCGCGCATACACACGCACGCGCGCACGCACACACACACACACACACACACACGCACACACACACACACACACACACACACACACACACACACACACACACACACACACACACACACACACACACACACACACACACACATATATTATTCAGTTGAAGAAAGTTGGTTGATCAAAATCTGCCGACTTATTCTTAAGCAGACGTGAAGCACTCCACGATGTTTGTTCCTTAGGATTTTCTCCGTAAAGTTAACGTCCGGAATTTTAGTATAATAAAGAGAGGCGGTTTTATTCATACATCTTTATTTTCGTTATATGTATTTTGAAGATGTAAGGTAGTTATATAACAACAACCTTACGTGTTCTCTTCAGACAAACGAGATGTAATTTTCCATTGATATGCTACTAGTCCGACGTATTGTTAACATCTCTGAAGAGATGTAAGGTAGTTATTATATAACTGCCTTACATCTTCGAAATATATGTATAACGAAAATACTATGATCGCAGCTGATGAAGGGTTTCTTCTCTTGTTTACGTCCATATTACTATCTTACATTATATATGTGTGTGTGTGTGTGTGTGTGTGTGTGTGTGTGTGTGTGTGTGTGTGTGTGTGTGTGTGTGTGTGTATTGTGAGTGGTGTGTGTGCATGCATGGGCTTCTTTTGATTAACCCTGCACCAAGACCAACACCATCTCCTAAAAATAGCTTCGAGTTACCTGGTGTTACCTTATTAGTTGAGTGAGGAGTGACACATGAAATGTAGTCACGAAGACGCATGACTTAGAATAGGCTGCTAAAAACATATAACCAACGAAGTTCATTAGGATATGTACTTTGCCGCAGGTTACTAATACTCCTTTGTCACTGTCGTCGCTAGAGATACAATGGACCAATTACTTGGTCACCGGAAACCTGTAACTAAGGACGACACCATTGTTCACCAAAGGCGATATAAAAGTAAATTATGGTGCAATGAATTTATCTTCGTTTAGAGTGAATTATCTACCTTACATATTAACGTTTATTTTTTTATTTACTTGTAGGTAAAGGTTGTTCATTTGTATACTTCTCTGTGAACGTGGCCCTGTTTACATACTTTCCAAATGCTGGTCGCCAGTTAGTGGCTTTGGTGAGCGCTGGAGAAGGAGTTTGTTTTCTTGTTGCTTTTCCGGTGATTTCATACTTCATTAAAATTTACCAATGGCGGAATAGTTTGCTCCTTCTTTGTGGCATTGAAATGCATTGTATTCCGTTTGGACTGATATACAGCATGAAACCGCGTACCAAGCGTTCCTGTCCTCATACAACGTCTAATGAACCTGTCAGAACTGCAATACGAACATCTTCGTTTTCCCGAGACAATACAAAGTCAGTTACAAACCATGAACATTTAGCAGATAAAACTTTTGAAAATAAAACGTTTGAAAATACGGAATCGGGTGAAGTTAACAATTGTGACAATGATCCTACACCTGATAAACAAACACATATAGCAATCGACGAGTGCCAAATTGCAGAAGAGAAGCCCAAGAAAAAGAGGGGTGAAAATTTGAAAAGCTGGAAAAGGCTACTGAAAAATAAAATGTATTTGTCATGTTTAGTAACAGTGGTCTTATTTCTTTCTACATCACAAGTTATGGTGACATTTCTGCCTGATTTTTGTATCCAACATGGACTGTCACTCTCTGATGGCGCTTGGAACAGTGCAATATCTTCTACAGGTGACACTACAGCACGACTTCTCGGTTCCTGGCTTCTTCATTCGAAAATGTTCTCAAGTGTGACTATAATCTCAACAGCGATCATCATGAGTGGCGCTGTAATGGCAGTCTTTACTGTCGTAAATTCATTGACGTTTATTACACTGACATCGTTCTTTTTTATGTTAACCAATGGACTAAGTTATTCTCAATATTCTGTAGTCTTCTTGGATCTTGTTGATATAAACGACTACCCACAGGCGTTGGGTGTCAGTGAAACGTTTGCTGGTATTGGTATCATATTACTCGGTTATTTACTCAGTAAGTATCCGTAATTTTTTTATTTGAAATTTTAACAAATGGTTATATATTTGTAAGGCAGCGAATTGGCAGAGTCGTTGGAACGTGGGATAGAATGCTTTATAGTATTCGTTCCGGCTCTCTGCTCACGGAGTTCAAATCTCGCCGAGGTCAACTATGGTACATAACATGTACCACACTTTATACAACACAGTCTGTACCACAGTTTATACAGCACAACATGTACGACAGTTCATACAACACATGTACCACAGTTCATACAACACATGTACCACAGTTTATACAACACAGTCTGTACCATACAACTTGAGCTGCACATTACGAAGTCCCGACGCAACCCGGATTAATCGCACACATTGAATCTAACAATATTACATTCCTACTTCATTTGTATTTCATACTCGCTTTATAATATATATATATATATATATATATATATATATATATATAAACGTTTGTATTTGTAAAGCCAAAACAATGCAGGTATGGATATAGAATATAAATGCAAATGCAAAAGATGTTGTTGACAATTAGTCTTTTACCTTAAATTTATTTAAATATCCTTAATTTTCGAGATAATATCTCTTCTTACGAGGGAAGTAAAGTTGTTAAACCAGCGTTCTAAATAGCTTGCCAAGTCATGCTGACAGGAAATGGTATAGAGAATCTGTTCTATCTCTAATGTCAAAGAGTGAAGGTTAGGTGGATAAAGAGTAGTCTCCCTTTAAAAGGGGTTTTGTACATGTATGTTTAAGTGTGTGAGAGAATGCGTGAAGGTGTAAGTATGTGTGTGTGTGTGTGTGAGTGTGAGAAGATATGTCTATACGTGAATGTGGGGGATAGATGCTCTATCGTATTAAAACTGGTCTTTGTGTGTGTATGTGTGTGTGTGAGAGACAATAAGTGGAGGTGTAAGCGTGTGTGTACGTGTGTGAGTGCGTGTGAGTGTGTGTGAGAGGGGTGGTGGTGTAAATATGGGGCTAGGTGCTCTATCAAGTTATACATTGGGTGTTGAGTTCTAGTCTATTATTGATTGGTGGTTGTGTTTTGTCTATAATCAGTGCTTCCTTAATTCTAAGATTGCCGAGGTTTCTTTCCTTAGTTTCTATCCTAACTGTTATGTTTTTGTCGGTGTTTTTGCATTTCACTAGGTGTTTCTTAAATGAGGAAACGTTAGTATTGAGGTGTTCTTTGAGAACAGTTAGGATAGAAACTAAGGAAAGAAACCTCGGCAATCTTAGAATTAAGGAAGCACTGATTATAGACAAAACACAACCACCACTCAATAATAGACTAGAACTCAACACCCAATTTATAACTTGATAGAGCACCTAGCCCCATACTTACACCCCCCTCATACACACGCACACACACTCACACATGCACACGCACAACACACACATACGCTTACACCTCCACTTATTCTCTCTCATACACACACAAAGACCAGTTTTAACACGATAGAGCCTCTATCCCCCACATTCACGTATAGACATATCTTCTCACACTCACACTCACACACACACATACTTACACCTTCACGTATTCTCCCACTCACTTAAACATACATGTACAAAACCCCTTTTAAAGGGAGACTACTCTTTATCCACCTAACCTTCACTCTTTGACATTAGAGATAGAACAGATTCTCTATACCATTTCCTGTCAGCATGACTTGGCAAGCTATTTAGAACGCTGGTTTAAAAACTTTACTTCCCTCGGAAGAAGAGATATTATCTCGAAAATTAAGGACATTTAAATAAATCTAAGGTAAAAGACTAATTGTCAACATCTTTTGCATTTGCATTTATATTCTATATCCATACCTGCATTGTTTTGGCTTTACAAATACAAATGTTTATACCTCATTACACAATGCTTCAAGTGAACTATAACTTCCTCCTATATGTATATATATATATATATATATATATATATATATATATATATATATATATACTATAAAGCGAGTATGAAACACAAATGACATATGAAATATATATATATATATATATTTATTAAAATAACAGATTAAAGTTTAAGCAAAGAATCGCTGCTTATATATAGAGAGAGATTAAAGCAAAAAAATATATATACACAGATTAGAGCAAAAATCACGAGCACTCTATCTCAAAATTATTTTTGAAAAGCATAAGAAATGCGCAACCGGTAAAAGCTTAAAACTAAAACTGAATACTAACTAATACTTATTACTAATTTATACTTATTCCTAATTAAACTATTTTTCACTGGGAAAAATTTGTCAGCATTTTCTTTTCCATTTTACTAATATATATATATATATATATATAAAATAATTAAGTCAAATATGTAAAATTTGGCTTCGTTAATTATAAATTATACTGCTATATATATTTCGGTGACAGCCATAATTGGCTGTGACCTCTTCAGGCAGTCCGAATTGGTGTGGGAAAGACAGGTACACATGTTGTTGAAGTGTGTTTTACTCCGTCAATACATCGATATTTCCAACTCCTGGTTGTGTTGTTATTTCTCTGAGGAACTGGAATCATACATATACTCAAAATTTATATATATATCATACATATATCATACATATATCATACATATATCATACATATACTCAAAATTTCTCTCTCTATATATATATATTTATATATAAAGTTGTAGTTCCTGTCTATTTATTTGTTTGTTCACGAACTCCTCCTATCGTTTTGGAGATAGACCCCCATAACCATATATATTCTGAAACTACATTGCCCAGAGTACTTGGATAAGTATATTTCATTTTAATCAAAGGGTTCTCCGGGGGCACAAACTCCCACTGAAAATGTTTTCCCTTCGATTTATATGAAATTTAAACCATAAGTAAATGACAAGATATGATGCCTATTCACAAAATTTCAGCAAATTTCAATAATATTAAGGCACCCTAATGGGGGTTAAACCCTCTATAGTGAAAATTTTGGAAGCCCAAATAAAATAATGCTTTACACAAAAATGAAATGATCAAGTTTTGAATTGATATTTTGAAAAAAATTATTTACAAGAAACAAAATAAGAATAAGATTTAATAATGTAATTTTGATTTGATATATTACAAAAAATAATGTTTTCCAATTTTTCATGCATTACATTTTACATTGAGTAATTTTGAAATACAAAGTTTTTCTCCATAAATCATATCACCGATTTAAAATCATAATTTTCTTACAAAAAAAATGTATGAAATGCAGCAAGGCGCGGGTAATTCGGCTAGTATATATATATGTGTGTGTGAAGGCGCGTAACTGAGTGGTTACAGAATTGGATTCGCAATCGTCAGGTTGTGAGTTCGATACCTCGACCGAGCGATGCGTTATGTCCTTGAGCAAGACACTTTATTTCACGTTGCTCCTTCTACCTAGTTGCAACCGAGAGATAGTATTAACAATTGGAAAGACCAACGAAAACATTGTTTCCTCGTTCCGATTTGACGAAAGTCGATCGACTGTCGATATATATATATATATATATATATATATATATATATATATATATATATATATATATATATATATATTTCGTTTTTGGATTTGTTTTGCAAGATTTCTTATCTGAAAACCTGTGTTGAAACAGATATTGTTATACTCTGGGAGGGTCATGTTGCTAATAAAAACACACACACACACCTGTTGGTTTTTACTTCAATTTATTATAAATTTGCAGTTGGTTGGTTGGTTCGATAACCGAAAGGTTGTTGATATATTGTCAAGGCTTTTTCGCCACACATTCTGTGACCTCCTCAGCCAGAACGAATGCCATAAAACATTCTATCCGACGTTCCAACGACTCTGTCAATTCGCCGCCTATTGCTGTAATTAACCAGGAAAAAAAAAAAAAATTATAAAAGTTTACCAGAAATTTCTACCATTTATTTATTTATTTATTTCAGATTTGCTGACTGAATATAATAACCTGAACTATGACTATAGCGTCTCTTTATTGTCTGCACTTACAATTGTTGCAGCTCTACCTACTCTTATCATATATCTTTGCATTAGTCGGAAAAGGAAAATCGCAACATTGGAACATGATCAAAATAACCCAGATATGCAGACGTTTAAGAAAGTTACTATTTAATGCACACAATTTTATCTATACACCTCTCCGTTCCACACAGATATATATTCCAGTGGAAGACTATCATGTGTAAAAATTAATTCATAAATGAATGCATTTGTCTATTTAAAATTGATTATTCAAGAAATCGATGTAGTTTCTTTTCTTTTCCCTTTTTGATACTGTTATTGTTGCTGTTGCTGTTGTTGTTGCCGTTGTCGTCAGTGGTGGATCTACGGCCGGGTGCGGCACAAACACTCCCCATATTTTAAGTGGCCACTGTGTAAAATATTGGAGGTTTTTCTGTCACACCCACCCTTAATACCAGAGGGCTCCCAGGAGTGACTTATCGTTAGTTCCGGTGGGTCCCTATAACGGTTCAAACACTATCTCACTCAATTCCAGAAGTGCCATAGAAACAATTTATTGCCCTATTGTCATTGGTTGCAAGGTAGTCCTCATAATATTTCAAGATCCAGGTCCCTTAATCCCACAGTGGTCTCAGAAGCAATTTTTGGTCTTGTTGTTGTTAGTACCAAAGGGTCCCCATAACAGTTCAGTCTCCAGGTTCCTTGATCCCAGGTGCTTCCCAAGAAGCAAATTATTCTCTTATCGACATTAGTTTCGAAGTGGTCTCTATGACCGTTCCAGTTTCAAATTCTTTAATCCCAGTAGAAGCTACTTATTGTTTTATTGTCGTTGGTTTCGCAGTGGTCCCCATAATGGTTCAATCTTCAGGGATCAAAAAATGGAAGTCCACCTCGGGTTGCTGTGTTTGTTATTTAGTACCCCACTTCCCCGGTCACTTCTACCCGACTAGACCTATGATTAAACGCATTTCACTTGGGACTATCCAGTTTACTTTTGCTTTTCTCTAATCTAAACGTAGTATATATCTAATGTAAATGGATGATGACTAATCACCCGTCATCCTTGATTAATTCCACTTCTATACTTTTCAAATACTGGCGGGATTGATACAATTGATTATACTTCTCTCATGTATGTATGTATGTATGTATGTATGTATGTATGTATGTATGTATGTATGTATGTATGTATGTATGTATGTATTATGTGTGTGTGTGTGTGTGTGTGTGTGTGTGTGTGTGTGTGTGTGTGTTCTGGTTTTATAATTTCACAAATGTTTACCAATAGCGAGGGAGTCGGTTTCTAACATAGTTACGAGTCTCTCTCATTGCAATTTACACAGCATCAACTAGGTAGATATGTATGCATGTATGCATGCATGCATGCATGCATGTGTGTGCAGATACGGATATTATTGTATGTGTGGATGTGTTGAGTTATATGTGTGTATGTGTATATGTTTTGTATCTATACAAGTGTACATGCAGTTATTAGATGCAGAATTTTGGGAATGTTTTACATATTTTTACTGTTCCATTAATTGATTGTACTTGTAATTTCTTAACTAGTCGTGTTTTTTCTGTTTCTGTGAAGCCCAGCTTCTCAAGATTTGTGCTGAGGCAGTTACTAACATATCCCAGTACCCCAATAATATCAGGTATAAATCTGAAGGTATAGTCATGGTGGAGTATCTGCAGATTTCTCATTAGTTCTGCATAGATATCACTTTTCGCTAATCATTAATATCATAGTCGGACGCCATGCTTTCCAGCATAGTTGCGTCCCTTTACGGTCTGAGTTCAAATCCCGCCGAGGTTAACTTTGCCTTTCATCCTTACGGGGTCGATGAAATAAAGTACCAGTAATGTACTGGGTAATTGCTGGCCTTGTGCCAAAAGTAGAAACAATTAATATCATATTGGCATCTGCTGGGTAGCTGACTTCCACTACTATGCATGCCTTCTTTTCCCTGACCCATATCACTATATCTGGTCTGTTATGCTTGCATATATGAGCATTTATCCTGGCCAAACTCCATTCCTATATCCTTTGAGAACGTCGTAACCAGGTCAAGACTTTTCTTCATCCCATTTATATTCTTGGCATAGAGGTTCAGGTCATCCACAAAGAGATTATGGGTTAGATTCGTATTTCTGTCCTCTTGTGAGTCAATGCTGTATCCTAAACATTTCTTGAGCAGAAAGGATAAGGGGTTTAAAGACAATAAAGGAATAAATAGTAGCACAGAGAGACTCTCCTTGAAGTATACCCCTATGATATTTTATTTCATCAACGAAAATAGACTCCTCCTCTGTTTTTAACTTTAGAAGGTAGGTTCTTTATGGTTCTGATAATAGTGTCTGGGACTTTAGCAAGTCGGAAAGCCTCTATCATTCAAGAGTGGGGATCAGAATCAAATGTTTTCCTGTAGTCCAGCCAGACTGTAACCATATTCCTCCTAAATTGTCGCACTTCTGACATCGCGGTTTTGTTAATTAGGATTGTTCAGCACACCCCCAAACACCTTTCTTCCCAGCTGCTTGCTCATATGTGATAATGTTATTACTGTCGCAGTGATCTTGGAGAAATAGGTTCAGGCAGGATGTATACATTTTATACATCAGGTTCTGGCATGCAACGGGTTCGTAGTGTTTTGCGAAGTGTGTGTCTTTGTTCTTGGGGACCAATATTGTTTGTGTTAATGTCAACCACCCTGGTATATATGCATCTCCCTTGAGAGCTTGCTGGTAGAGGTTGATAAGATACATCCGATAGAATGTAAGTTTTTTGTACCAGTAGCTGACAATCAAGTCTCTTCCTGGTGTTTTCTTATCTTCGAGTTTTTCTATCACAGTCTCATAGATATCATCATTTATTCTGTATGTTTTTGTTGTAGTGTAGGAGCAATAGTTCTTTTGGATTTTTGCATATTGGTTGAATTTCTTCTTTTCACTCAATATTTTTCTCCAGAAGGAATCTATGTCTTTCTGGGATGGGGCCTCAGTGACATTTATTACTTTGCCCTTCATATCTCTATAGACTGATGTTTGATTTCGTCTGAATCTTTTATTAATTTTTTTTTCAGCCACCCTCTTCTTTTATCGTCGTTTCTCGCTGACAGCTCTCAATTTTTGTTTGAGGTTGATCAGCTTATATTGAAGAGTTCTGGTTGTACTGTCTTCAAACATCGTTTCTATTATATTTTTCACTCTTTGTTGGTGAGGAGTAAGTTTCTTTTTTTTTTTTTTTTTTTTTTGCATGTGGAGAGCATAATTACAAATCCTATAATTTTCCATAGGTCAGCAATCTTTTTTTCTATTTTAGTAATATATGATGGTATTTTTTATGGCGTTTTGTTAACAACTCCGTTATCACCAAGATTATGCTTCACTGTCGTTGTCAGGGCATATAACCAGGCGTTGATTTGCCAAAAACTTAGGGGTTTTAATTCGTCGTAAATATTCACCACCAATTTCATCAATAACACGCAGAATTTTATTATTTGGTTTCATTTTGTTTAATACCGTTGTTTTATATCGTTTCACGAGAAAAATGTTTATACATTAATTAACTTCTCTCTGGAAAGTTTCACTGAGGGTATTTTTCAATTGTTTATATTTATACTCTTGATTTTCCAAGCTAATAGCAGACGCAACAAGAGTCGAGGTATAATCAGTTGATACACGTGGTGTCAAATTTCTCACTGGCGTAGTTGTTTCAAGGGACTGTTCGTGTATTGCTCTTGTTTGTTGACGTTCAGCCTGGCTGCTAGAAAGTCTAGTAACATGGCGGCCTGTAGCACGTGTTGTTGACTGCATGTTCAATCTGGGGGACTTACAATGAATGATGTTCATGTTATTTTTACGTTCAACAAACGTTGCTTGTTGGTGTAATTGTTTGGCTGTGAAGTGATTTAGCTCTGGGTGTATTTCGTCCCAGTGTAGCTTCATTCTGTTCATATAGCCAATGGAGGGATTGTTTTTTGCCATTTTATAACAATTAAATAAATCATCGTTAAGTTCGTAACTCCAATAGAAATGCCATTATAATTTCTGTTCCTTCTGTAGCTACGACTAAAGAAATTTTGTTTACCTTTCTCGTTGTTTTTCTTCGGTACTCCACTAATGTTGTTGATGTTGATGATGTGTTCAGTCATGTTGTTTGTAGCAAATCCTTGTAAAATGAATTTAGTGTTTAGTCGGATATCTCTACGAATTCTAATAAAAGGTGTCTTTAGTGGATATAGTTAGAAGAATATCCAGTTATTCAACATGGCTTGTATTTGTAGTATTACTGTCGGAGATAGTATTCATCTTAAATTTAATGAATAGTCTCCCATGCCAGTATATGCAACTGGTCCCGTTGGTTAAGTAAGTAAGTATGTATGTGTGTGCGTGTGTGTGTGAGAGAGAGAGAGAGACTCCTGATGGAATCGTAGTCGCACAGTCGAAAGAGGGAAAGGGCGAGCTGACCTCGGCGGGATTTGAACTCAGAGAGCGAATACCGCAAAACATTCCATCCGACCTTCTAATGACTCAGTCAATACACCGCATTCGTACGTATGTTATAAAACAGTATTCTATCTGGTTAAGGACGAATTGGCAGAAGAGTTAGAGCGTTAGAGAAAATACCTTGCAGCATGAATTACAAGTTTGCCTTTCAGCCATCCGAGGTCGATAAATTATAAGTACCAATCAAGTACTGGGATTGATTTAATCGATTGGTCCTCTTACCCTGAAAGAGAAACCATCATTATTAATACAGCCCCTGCCATTCTGAGTTCAAATCCCGCCGAGATTAACTTTGCCTTTCATCCTTACGGGTTCGATAAAATAAAGTACCAGTAATGTACTGGGTAATTGCTGGACTTGTGCCAATAGTAGAAACAATTATTAATATTATTATTAACTTACCAGTGGAGGAACGCAGAACGTAAACAAAAATAATAAGTAGGCAAGATAATTCGTAGTTACAAGTGCTAATTGATAAACAAGATGTCTTTTGTTCTATGGGCCTCTTCCTTCAGTATCTGTTAATCTCTGATGATGATTGCCACTTAAATGATACCATCCTCTTTACAAAATCATCATCATCAGCATCATCATCATCATCATCATCATCATCATCATTATTTTTTTGGAGTCTCAGTCATTGATGTTATTTAACTGGAAAGTTTATTCAAATGAACATCAATCCGCTACCTGCAACCTCAGATATTCAGGACGTATCGGAAGGTTCTTGCTGTTACCAACAAGCATGCCTTTTTAAAGTGTTCCGAAAAATGGGAGTGGACTAATGTTCTTTAACCTTCCTGCCTTGAAAACTCTTCGAGATAGTACCTAGTGCTCCTATGACAATCGGGACAACCTTGATCTCGCGACAGTCCCAAATCCTTTTTAACTCTCATTTTAAATCCTGGTATCGGTTAATTTTCTCCTTTTCCTTTTCTTGCACTCTCGTGTCAAAGGGGCAGGCTACATCTACAATCAGGCACGATCTTTTTTCCTTGTCAAAAACCACCAGGTCAGGCCTATTGTATCCTGAAACCCTATTGCACCTTCACTTGATCGTTTTCTATCATTGACTCTGGCTTATGCTCATACCACTTCTAAGAATGTGGTAAATCATTTAGTTTGCATAAATGCCAGTGAATCACCTTTCCTATTATATCATGCCTCCATCCTTTAGAGGATACGATGTGAGCCACAGCTTCCCCCCTCTCTCTCTCTCTCTCTCTCTCTCTCTCTCTCTCTCTCTCTCTCTCTCTCTCTCTCTCTCACTCTCTCTCTCTCTCTCTCTCCCTCTTTCCACAGATCCTACAGAGTGGGCTAGCCTCCTCCTTGTCAATATGGTGTTTCACCCACTTCGTTCTGAAGGATTGCTCCTGTGTAGCCAGTAGCCTTCCCTCTGTAGCTTTTTAAAGGTCTCCTCTTTTTAACTAGCTCCATGTCTGTGGATCTCTGAATTCCGTTTTCTTTTAAAAAGTGCTATGGAGGGTTTTCTCATGAAGGTTGCTCTTCCTCTTTGTTGTTACTTCCTTCTTAGACACCACCTGTTCTATAGTCTTCTCCTTCAGTACAACTTTGAGCATCGGCTCCCTACTCTCAGACACATATTTGTGTAGACAGCTCTTCTCCGTCTGAACACAGTCCTCTACGCTGATAAGACCCATTCTGCCTTCAGATTTCTTTAAGTAGAGTCTATAAACATCCCTCCTCTTGTGCAACATGCTGTAGGTAGTCAATAGATTCCTAGTATTTCTATGCATTTCTTTTTGTTCAGCAACATTCAATTTAAGAATTCCCACACTGTGCTCGGGAATTTACTGCACTTATGACATTCTTACTGTTTAGATGTGATTTTAGTATGTTCCTTACTCTCCTTATGTATTCAGATCTTATCAACTCCCTCATTTTATTGTTCTTGATGTCATCTACTTCCAGAACACCCAAATACCTGTATCCCTCTTCAGTATCGATTACCTTTATCATCTCACCCATTGATACCTGGATTCCGTTGCTTCTGTTCAATGTATCCCTCTTCATCACTGGGACTTCACACTTATTAACACCAAATTCCATACATATATCCTCGATGCCACTGTTGAACAAACGGGTGACGATTGGTCATCGACACAGCATAGCTTTCTCGGGCCGTTTGCTTGCAAACGAATCGAATATTATTATTAATGTTCGATATAACTCATACGTACATGTGTATATGTATATGTGTGTGGTGTATGTATATGTATATGTGTGTGGTGTATGTATATATACAACAAGAGAGATAAAAAAAACTTGCCTCAACACTTAATTTTAAATCTTTGATTTTTAATTTTTAATTCTTATTAATTCTTTTTAATTCTAATACTCAACACTTGATAAGATGGATGTTACTAAGCAATCGAAACCGGTTATACTTTATATATTTTATATACATTATAAAACTCTTTTTTAAAAGAATCGACCCTCTCATTTTTTCAATAATGTCACTTTGACGAATCAAAGGGGAAAAAAAAAAGAAAAACAGACCCTTAAATATATTTTCGGTGCTATTTCCAATGTCACCTTTTCTCTATAATCACTGTTTTGTGTATAGAACCTTACTTCCCTTTTCAAATATATATATATGTGTAGAATGTAGAGAAGTGACACACGAGTTGATAGAGATGAAAGAAATCGTAAAAAAGAAAAAACAGTAGAAAATGGTAAATTCTCTCAGAATAACATCAAAACATTTATTTACAAAATAGGAATTTCCGCATTTAATTGAACCGGTTTCAGCTTATACGCTTTTTCAACGACGGAAGTGTATAATACAATTAAATTGCATATCAATAAGAATAATAAGAATATGGGTTGGGGGGTTACAAACATATTTAGGGAGAAGAGTTCACATTTTGTCTGTAGTTTTCTTTCTTTCTCTTTTCGTGTTGACCTTAACCTTACCAACAGTGGTGGTAGCAGTTTATATATATATATATATATATATATATATATATATATATATATATGTGTGTGTGTGTGTGTGTGTGTGTGTGTGTGTGTGTGTGTGTGTGTGTGTGTGTGTGTGTGTGTGTGTACATATGCATACTTACATTTCAGCTGTGCTGATACATAAAATCCAAATTTTATGTATGTATAGATTTAGATTTATTCATATATATTCTCTCTAGGAAGATAGTATTGGTGCGATCGCAAATGTGCCATCATCGACCGGCCATCATCGACCGGCCATCATCGACCGGCCATCATCGACCGGCCATCATCGACCGGCTCTTGTGACATAATACCAGTGACCTCCGTCTCGCTTCAATGACCCCTGCCTGCTTTTAAAATCTCTGCGACGACAGCTGCATTCTTGACCACCCAAACTATCTTAACTTACTTAATTCTCTCTCTCTCTCTCTCTCTCTCTCTCTCTCTCTGTATGTATCTCTCTCTCTCTCGCTATATATATATATATATATATATATGTGTGTGTGTGTGTGTATGTATATATGTGTGTATATGTGAGTATGTAGTCGTATGTATTTGTGTGGGTATGTTTATTTGTTTGAAAAGATCGATGGTTTATTTGTCAGGATACCCTTATACGTAGGTGGCTGTATTGTGTACGTGCGTCAGGGGAATTCTGGGCCCCTGATTGGACAATCTCTTTATACTTGTTTGTGACTCGTTGGTTTGTCCTCAGATCTGATGTTTATTTTGTTGTGGTAACATTGATCAGGCACAGCTGTAATCTGGTCTGGAATATTTACCGGCATCATTAGCCGACTGTTTATGAAACAATTATAACCATGACTGATCAATAAATTCTTGATGTAACACCTCCCCTTTGCTCTTTTTGGTGCCCCAGCATGGCCTCAGCCATATGGCTTCCTGTCAGTCAATTGAACGTTTGAAACTATATATACTTTCCTTATGCATATTAACGGCTGAGCAGCCTAATTTGCATATCGAGTGAGTTAGTCGGCCGGACGTACCGAAGACGATAAATGGAAAAAATGAAATTTCATTTCTCACTGTTAGTACGGTTGATACATAAGTATAAGTATGTATACGTACATACATATATGTATACAGACGTACAGTAGTATGTATATACTTACATACATGCACACCTGTCAGCCATTTATCGTTTTCGGTACGCCCGGCCGACTAACTCACTCGATATGTAAATTAGGCTGCTCAGCCGTTAATATGCATAAGGAAAGTATATACTTTCAAACGTTCAATTGACTGACAGGAAGGTATACGGTGCTGATGACAGCTAAAAAGCTAGAAGCTAGTTCATCGTACCTTTGTCAGTGTTGAACAAAATGGCAACGACGGTTTCCGAACACTGTACAGCTAATAATTCGGGTTGTTTGTTTACAAACAACCCGAATATGTATGTACGTATACATACTTATATATATATATATATATGTGTGTGTGTGTGTGTGTGTGTGTGTGTGTGTGTGTGTGTGTGTGTGTGTGTGTGTGTGTGTGTGAAGAATCCATTTCCATACGTTGTTGTTATTTAACCCCAATTCAATCCTAATTCAGTCGACTTATGATCAATGGCATTGCAGCCATAACTATCTCGGTTTACTTTCAAACATAATATATTTAGGGTTACATTAACGAATGTTGACGCATAGAGTTACGGCCCTTTCCATTCTGAGTTCAAATCCCGCCGAGGTTAACTTTGCCTTTCATCCTTACGGGGTCGATAAAATAAAGTACCAGTAATGGACTGGGTAATTGCTGGCCTTGTGCCAAAAATAGAAACAATTATCTTTTTGAGATTGTAGTGTGTAATTAAGGCAGATTTGGCTGCCATTACAGATTAAGCCGCCATGAAAGATGAAAGATAAGGCAAAGTTGACCGTGGCGGGATTTTAAGAACCGGAACAATACCACAACGTATTTATGTATATATTTCGTTAGCCTTCTAATACTTCTCCCAATTTGCCGCCTCTGTGTGTGTGAGAGAGAGGAGAGAGTGTGTGATAAAGAGAGGAGAGAGAGGATGTGTAATGGAGAGAGATAGTGTGTGTGTATGAGGGAGAGAGGGTGCATGTGAGAGAGAGAGAGAGAAAGAGCGAACGTGTATGATTGAGAGCGAAAGAGAGAGAGTATGTGTGTATAAGGGAACGAGAGTGCGTGAGGGAGAGAGAGAGAGAGCGCGTGAGAGAGGGAGGGGAGAGATGGAGTGAGTGAGTGAGAGAGAGAGAGAGAGTGAGAGAGAGAGAGAGAGAGAGAGAGAGAGAGAGAGAGAGAGAGAGAGAGAGAGAGAGAGAGAGAGAACGTGTATGTCTATATTTAAATTAAAAAAATATATATATATAAGGCAACAAAATATATTACATGATATAAAAAGATACATGATATATTACAACAATATAAGAGTATATTACTGGACAAAAGCAAGAAAACACACACACACACACACACATATATATATATATATACACTGACTATATATGTTTCAAATAACATATTTATGCAGAAATGCAATTATCATTTTCCAAGATATTGTCAACTAACTGAGTCATCTTTTTCCTGAGCAACATCGGGTACTCTTGTTAGTGGTATAATAAGATGTAAAGAATCGGTCGACAAGTTCCCAGATCTCACTCAGTTACTGAGTGGGGTTGAACTTGCCAAATCAGACCAAGGAAATAATGTTTCTATCGCTTGTACTATCTACCGATCACAAGTTCTGGTATAAAGAGGAACGTGGAATAAAGTATCTTGCTCAAGGAGACAACGCATTGCTCGGGAATCGAATTCGTAAACTGAAGATTGTAAATCCAATTTTCTAACCATTAAGCCACCGCCTTCACAATAAAAAGATATAACATGGTATAATACCATAAAATATAATGCTAAAGTGAAGACACGTGGCTTAGTGGTTAGAGAATTGGATTAGCAATCGTGAGGTTGCGAGTTCGATTCCCTGATTGGGCAATGTGTTGTGTCCTTGAGTAAGACAATTTATTTCACGTTGCTCTTTCTGCCAGGACTTGTGACTGGTAGATAGTATCAGAAATGGATACATTGTTTCCTTGGTCCGATTTGACAAGTTCCACACCACTCGGTAAGCAAATGAGGTAGGATCCTTGTCGATCATTATAAAAAAAAATAGTTGGTAGATTGGCAGAATTCGGAGAGCGTCAGCGATAGATGTTTTTACTCTTTCGCTTCCGAGTTGAAATCCCTCCCAGGTCAAATTTGCTTTTTTATTTTTCCAGAATCGATAAAATAAAGTATTTTCCAGCAATTTTTCTGGCCTTTCGCCCAAAAAAGTAATCAATCAGTTTATGTAGACAATACATCCATAGAGAGTTGTGTGTATGAGTGCGTTTTTTAAAATATAATATTCCATTAGAAACATCATTGAACCTCTGATGTAGTATCATCCAGAGACCGTGTGGAGTGGAGATGGAAGTATTACAAAGAAGCACATGCACACATACAGACACACACATTATATATATATATATATATATATATATATATATATATATACATATAGTGGTAGAACACTGGAAGGTAATATCCGTCGTGGTAGAGCACTCAGTCGATGGGACGAGTTAGGTAGAAGTGGTTACACAACAGTTAGTTCACCATACCGAGAACAATTGTTTCACCTTAGCGGATCCTCAGCTCGTAATGGACATGGTTATACGGAGCAGGAAGGACAACCGTACGAACGCGCATGCGCAGAAACGAACACTTCACACAAGCAATACTAAAATGCGTGCGAGAGGTGTAAGGGAGATAACTGCGAAAATCCGAAAAGTTTCTAGTTGATAAGAAAATTAGGGTGTTGTAATTCAATCCGGAGCTTTGTAGTTACGTAAGAGGTGTTTCGAGACGTGTGGACAACGTGTGAAGAATTCATATATATATATATATATATATATATATATATATATATATATATATATATATATGTATATATATATAATTAGAATTTGCTTCGTTAGCTGTATACATACATGTATGTGAATTTCATACATCTAAGGATATACGGTATGTGTTATAAATAAACATTTTGAAAGCCTCAGCTATGAATAGGAGGCTGAGTGCGCTGGCCGTCAGGCTTCTATTCATAGCTGAGGCTTTCAAAATGTTTATTTATAAAACATACCGTATATCCTTAGATCTACGAAATTCACACACACACACACACACACACACACACACACACACACACACACACACACACACACACACACACATACACACATGTATATATATATATGGTCATGGAAAATTTTGAAAATAGAATTAGAAGCTTTCACCCTAAATTGATTACAGAAACTAGTCTAATATGAAACCCCATAACGGAAAAAATTGGCATTAGCGTGCGTGGGAATCGAACCCATACCTCATATTTTTATGTCTTAACATTATTATTATTATTATTATTATTATTATTATATGAATAAAGCCCTTATTGTATAGCGAACCATGTCAATCTTCTTTCTTGAATTATTATTACTCCAAGTATAAACTACATAAAAATCACCGCGAACTCGCAGCATCACTATGGAAACGTCTTGTTGAGTCAAACTAAGCCACACGTTAATACTATCCACTACAAGAACTACTCCAACTGGACTAGATCTAAGTGGACTGGCATAACGATAACCTGTTATCCCGTATATATATATATATATATATATATATATATATATATATATATATATATATATAGTTCAAGGATATAACAAACAGAGGTACAAAGTCTTATTAGTTTCACGTTTTCTATATATATTAAAATTCCTACATTTAACCTGCATGTACAATCTTAGGTTTTGGGGTTCAGTTATGGCCACCACTGTATAGTGGAGTAACCGTTCTAAAACTGACCTATGTTTATGTGATATTTGTGTGTGTGTGTGTGTGTGTGTGTGTGTGTGTGTGTGTGTGTGTGTGTGTGTGTGTGTGTGTGTGTGTGTGTGTGTGTGTGTGTGTGTGTGTGTGTGTGTGTGTGTGTGTGTGTGTGTGTGTGTGTGTGTGTGTGTGTCTATATGTCTGTGTGTGTATCTATGTGTGTATATGTATAGGCATGCATATAAAAGTTTCTGAGAGAGTTTCAGCTCTTTGATTCCCCAAATGTCTTGAACGATTGTTTGAAGTTTGTGGATATATGTCTTGTGTGAATGAAGCAAATGGTAACCCACAATCCAAAGGTAGAGTTGAAAAAAATGAAAATAATTTTGAGAACAGACATATTGGTAATAGCAGGTAAAAATCCGATAATCCAGGTAGCTCCTGTTAAGAGACATAGTTTGACACTGACAACAAGTGTCTGAACTTGATAACGGTCGTCATTTTTCTGAGTCATTTTGCGAACTTTTTTTATCGTTTTAACTGTGTGATAGTAGGCAATCATGTTGAGTATGATGATGATAAGTAGTGGCAGAGCAAAGAAAAAAAGGATGCTACGTTTCGAGTTCAACCAGCAATGTGGTTTACCATATTGTGGAGCATACTTTGAGCTTGGTTGGAACATATCTATCATTAATGAGGTAAGTATAAACAGCAAAGGAGATGCCCAAGCATACAGAGAAAATATAAGAAAAGATACCTTTCTTTCGCGATTCATCATCATATAAGCTGTACTTTTACAAACAGATAAATACACACTGAAGCTGATGACATTCATCCAGAAAAAGGAAACAAGAAAGAAATAATGCATGGTAATAGCCAAAGAACGGCAAATGAAATAGTCATTGCTAATGAATGGTACTAAAAGGAATATAATTTGGGCGCAAAATAGCGAAAATGCATAGGATACGTTTATCAAAGTACACAAGTTCCAAATGGTTTGAAATTTCCAAAATACTAGAAAAAAAATGAGAAGAGCGATCAAGGATATTGATGTTCCCAAGACTGTAAAAAGATAGTTAAAACCCAACACTCCCTGATAAGGTTCGAGTGTAGATTTAGGGAGAAGTCTATCTCGACAAATAAGTGTTTCACTTTCGTTAAAGGTGTAAAACTCCTCACCATGGAATGTTTTTGATGCGTTATGAAATAAGGTAGTATTTTCAAAGATGACAAATTCAAATTGTTCGATTTTTATCACAGAACAATTCAACTGTTTTGGTCTATTTTCTATGGTATGAATCACTGAAGAACATTTTCCTTCCATATAATTGTACACAGTACCATTGCTACAAAATCCCATGCTAATTTGATTTCCATTGTTGTTTATTTGATTTTTGTTAAAATCAATAAGAACAAAATAGCTTAAATACGTCCTTTCGGAAATTACCGGGTGATTTGAAATACACTTAACTTTTTCATCCTGTGCTCTGCTACAATTAAAGCAGTGTATATTTTTATATGAAAAACCCAGATTGCTTTTAATTACACAGTAGGGTCCATTCTGACATTTGGTCACCGTGGAGTTTGTAAAAGATTTATTTAGACAGCTCGATACGAGATCTATTTCACACTTGTGTTCGTTAATTTGAAATGGGTTTAATTTTAAAATCTTACAATTGGCTTCTTTAATTTGCTTCTCGTTGATGATAGCAATATCATTCCTGTTTAGGGTTTCAATACACTTGTATTGAATTTTCCAGTAGGTATAATTTTTCTCTCCATTGCACAAGGCACAAAACATGTTCTTGTAAACTATTTTGCTATCGTTTCCGTTCACTGGTAAAGACCATACTGGGTGTCCAGTATCTATCAAACAGTTCTGTTCAAGATCAGTATCATCGAAGAAACCTCTGCTGCACGATGTTATCATCATAGTGTTTTGTTCATTTTCTGACACACACTCAGCTTGTCCATATTTAAAGACATCTTTCACTTTGGTTGTATTATAATTGTAACAACAATCGCCATATATTTCACAAAGATCGTCACAGTAACATCCTTTCTGAAAACAAATATCCGAATAATAAATTGTATCTTTTTTACACATGTGGTCGCAGTAAACTGAAGTTAAATTTGTATTTTCCCCAGATGCAACAAAAACAACAACTGCTGCCAAGAACACGACAGATTTCATTTTCATAGAGAAAGTAATTTCAAAGGTGGACTGGGAAAAAAAATCCACCACAACTCAGTTCGAAGCTACACAGATACTCAAAGATCTTGTTTTGGGATCTATGATATGGTTAACACAGATTTCGACTCAATGGCAGCCTGGAACATAATGTTACTGAATTTATAAACTGAATAAAACAATAGACAAAGGAAAAGGTCCTTCCTTCCTCTGTGTGTGTGTGTGTGTGTGTGTGTGTGTGTGTGTGTGTGTGTGTGTGTGTGTGTGTGTGTGTGTGTGTGTGTGTGTGTGTGTGTGTGTGTGTGTGTGTGAGAGAGAGAGAGAGAGAGTATGAATCTGCTTCAGAATTCTTAAGCCTTAGAAGTTCTTCACTCCAGACATTATTTATCACAATAGGAAAACAATTACCACTCCTGTATTCTACACATATAGCCATACAGACAGACACACACACCACACACACACAACAAACACACACCACACACACACATACGCAAACACATACGCACACACACACGCACACACACGCGCACACACACCACAAACACATACACGCACACGCACACGCACACACACCACAAAGACACACCCACACGCACACATACCACAGACACACACACGACAAACACACACACACACACAACACGTCATTCCACTTCACTTCTTTCTCCTTGGTTATCTTTACTTCACAGTAAGTTTATTTTACATTTGTTTTTCAAAGAAACAAATATATATATATACACGTGTATGTATGTTCTTCTGGTTTTATAATTTCACAAAGTTTTACCAATAGAGAGAGAGTCGGTTTCTAACATAGACACAAGACTCTCTCATTGTGTGGATGTGGATGTTTTGAGTTGTATGTGTACATGTGTATATGCTTTGTATCTGTACATGTGTATATGCAGTTATTAGATGCAAAATTTTTGGAATGTTTTGCATATTTTTACTGTTCCATTAATGGATTGTACTTGTAATTTCCTAACTAGTTGTGTTCTTTCTGTTCCTGTGAAGCCTAGCTTCTCAAGATTTGTATTGAGGTAGTTACTAACATATCCCAGTGCCCCAATAATCACAGGCATAAATCTGAAGGTGTAATCAGGATGGAGTATCTGCAGATTTCTCATCAGTTCTGCACAAATATTCTCCTTTTCACTAATCTTTGATATTATATTGGCATCTGCTCGGCAGCTAATTTCCACTACTGTGCATGTTTTCTTCTCCCTGTCCCATATCATAATATCTGGTCTGTTATGCCTGCATTTTATTGGGGTTTTTACTGGAACATTCCACCAGTACTCTTTCATATTATGTACATGGATGTCTTCCACATTGTTGTAGCTTTTAATGTGTTTATTATCGGGGCTATCTTTTTTACGAACTGCATTGTACAGTGTTTTGGCCACTACATCATGCCTCATAGGTAGATAGTACCGCGATGACATCTTTGGACAGCTGCTGATGATGACATGGGTGATATCCTCGATGTTAGTTCTGCAGAGTCTGCACTTGTTATCACATCTAGGTGTTTCGCCTGCATCCCTATCTCTTTTGTGAATCAGGTATTTCGTGCTAATCTCCTGTTCCTGGATTGCAAAAGCGTATCCTTCAAAGTGGGAGCCAATATAGCGGTTGTTGGTCCAAGATAGACTACTTTCCTTATCTATATTACTCTCACTCTGGAGTTTCCTGGCAACATATCCATGCATGATTTTTTGCTGATAGGCATGCAGTTTTTCATCCATGGATTCTCTGCGATACTGCTGAGCGACATCCCTAGGTGTGAGTTTTTGATTATCACACAGGGAATATCTCTCAAGGAGTTCCTTCCCATCTCTCATGATCTTATCTGTTTCATGCAGATAGACTTGCTCGAGAAGCGGGCTCCTACGCTTCGAGGTTCGTAGATGTTGTCGGAGATATATGATGCGACATTCAAATGCTGTCTGGACTGATGTTAGGCCTCTGCCTCCCTGTTTACGTTTCAAGTAAAGGCGGTCTATGTCACTGTTGATGTGGAAGTTTCCGGTGTTGTTCAGTATTTTTCGAGTTCCAACATCAACTGATCGGATTTCGTCTATCGTCCAATTGAGTATTCCAAACATTGGTGTTAGGACAGGCACAGCAAACACATTGTGAGCCACTGTTTTGTTTTGCGCAGAGAGTTCCGATGACCAGATCTTTCTTAATCGGATGTAGTATTCCCTGGTTACGCGTTCTTTATTACAGATACCATTATAGGATATGTTGTCATCTATCCCCAGGTATCTGTAGCAGTCCTCATCAGATATCCGTGAAACAGTTAGACCATTGATGAAAATGTTGCTAGATTGGGTTGTTGTTTTTCGCCGCTTTACAGTCATGTATCAGCATTTATCTTGACCAAACTCCATTCCCATATCCTTTGAGAACGTTGTAACCAGGTCAAGATTTTTTTTCATCCCATCCATGTTCTTGGCATAGAGTTTCAGATCGTCCACAAAGAAGTTATAGGTTAGGTTCGTATTTCTGTCCTCCTGTGAGCCAATGATGTATCCCTCACATTTCTTGAGCAGAAAGGACAAGGGGTTTAATTACAAGATGAACAATATCACAGAGAGACTGTCCCCCTGAAATATACCCCTGCAATATTTTATTTTATCAGTGAAAATAGAGTCTTCCCTCTCTGTCTTTAACCTTAGGATAGTAGCCCAAGAAGAAGACAGCCTCTCTATGGCTCTGACAATAATGTCTGGGACTTTAGCAAGTTGGAGGGCTTCTATCATCCAAGAGTGGGGAACAGAATCGAAAGCTTTCCTGTAGTCCAGCCAGACTGTAGTCATATTTCTCCTAAGTTGTCGCACCTCCGACATCGCAGTTTTGTTGATTAGGAGTTGTTCAGCACATCCCCAAACCCTTTTCTTTCCAGCTGCTTGTTCATCTGTGATGATGTTATTATTTTCACAGTGATCTTGGAGGAATAGGTTCAGGCAGGCTATATACATCTTATACATCAGGTTCTGGCATGCAATGGGTCGGTAGTTTTTTGCCAAGTGGGTGTCTTTGTTCTTGGGGACCAGTAACGTTTGTGCTAATGTCAACCATTCTGGTATAAGTGTATCTCCCTTAAGAACTTGTTGGTAGAGGTCAGTAAGACACCTCCGATAGAATATCAGTTTTTTTGTACCAGTAGTCGACAATCATGTCTTTTCCTTGTGTTTTCTTATCTTGGAGTTTTCATATCACAGTCTCAAGGGTACCCTCACTTATTTCGTATGTTTTTGTTGTAGTGTAGGAGCAATAGTTCTTTCGGATTTCTCTTAGCCACACTGCATCTTGGTTGAAATTCTTCTTTTTACCCCATATTTTTCTCCAAAAGGAATCTATGTCTTTCTGGGATGGGGCCTCAGCGACACTTATTATTTTGCCCTTCATATCTCTATAGACTGATGTTTGGTTTCGTCTGAATCTTTTATTAAGCATTTTTCTCTCATCTACCTTCTTCAGGTATCGGCGTTTTTCGCTAACACCTCTCAATTCTTGTTTGAGGGTGATCAGCTTATATTGGAGAGTTCTGGTTCTACTGTTACCAAACATCGTCTCTATTTTATTTTTCACTCTTTGTTGGTGAGGAGTGAGGTTTTTTGGTGTTTGTTTGCATGTAAGGAGCATTGTCACATGTCCTATGTTTTTTCGTAGGTCAGCACTCTATTTTTCTGCATGTATGTATGTATGTATGTATGTATGTATGTATGTATGTATGTATGTATGTATGTATGTATGTATGTATGTAAATATATATATATATATATATATATATATATATATGTGTGTGTGTGTGTGTGTGTGTGTGTGTGTGTGTGTGTGTGTGTGTGTGTGTGTGTGTGTGTGTGTGTGTGTGTGTGTGAATGTATGTATGTGTGTATGCATGTATATATGAATGTATATATGAATGTATGTATTTATGTGTGTGTATGTATGTGTGCATGTGTATGTATGTATGTGTGTGTATGTATGTATGTATGTATGTATGTATGTATGTATGTATGTATGTATGTATGTATGTATGTATGTATGTATGTATGTATGCTTTGGACATCCTGCAGGACTAAAAACAAAACCTGTCAAAGGGCAAAGGAGCTCTTAAGAGTCAATGGCCATCCAAAATCACCGGGAGAGATGACCCCTTAGCCTTTGTCAAGGCAGAATTCTAGGAGAAGGAAAACTCTGATATAACACCTGCAACCCTGATGGTATCCAATGATGTTGACTTGTTCTTCTTTTTGGTAAATATCATCTTGGTTAAGAGAGTGGGACTGGCTTTGTGCAGTGCCTTTGCTCACTATAAAAGCTTCACGGCACAGGCATTGCTTTATATCTGGAGATCTCTCTGCACTTGTCCTCACATGGTACCATGGGCCCAGCACTATGTGTCAATAATTGTCACAAGTGTAGTGTTTGTACCAGAGTTTTCAAGTCGCTGGCTGGACTAAAAAGTCACACTCGTTCAGCGCTTCGGTAGGGGTTCTCCTACATGGATATAAAGTAGTGGCCGTACTCGAAAACGAGTTGGCAGTCACCATGTATGTATGTATGTATGAATTCATGAGTGTATGTATGTATGAATGCATGTATGTGTGTGTATGAATGTACGTATGTATGAATGTATGTATGTATGTGTGTGTGTGTATGTATGTGTATGTTTGTATGAATGTATGTGTATGTATGTATGTATGTGCGTATGTATGTATGTATGTATGTATGTATGTATGTATGTATGTATGTATGTATGTATGTATGTATGTATGTATGTGCGTATGTGTGTATGTCTATATGTTTGTGTGTGTGTGCATGCGTGGGTGTTATTACATATGTGGATCTGTATGTTTTGAGTTAAATCTGTACTCATGCATATGTCTCTGTATCTATACATGTGCATATCCTGTTATCTATCTATCTATCTATCTATCTATCTATCTATCTATATTCTTTTTTTCAAATACCACTTTGGAAGAAGAATCAGGATGGAGAGAGAGGTGCTGTACCGCAGCAAGTTTTATGAAAGGTGGGTGAAAGTGGCGAGAATGGCCCGAGTGAATGGGCCTTCTCTCTATATCAGCCTGTAGATTGAGGAAAAGGAGGAGGAGAGGAAAGGAGTACAAGCTCTTCGTACTCCTGGAGATGAGGGTTGCACATTTTTTCGGGGGTATGTGTTACCCATATAAACTGTCTCCCTCTATTGGGGAAAATCGACTAACTTTTAAATTCCATCTGTGATAACATTTTACACGTTTTTATTGTATGTAAACTTCCCCCTTTGTATTTGTCCCCTTCTTTTGTGCCCCTGTGGCTAATAAAGAAATATATCTATCTATCTATCTATCTATCTATCTCTCTTTCTGTCTAACGTGTGGAATATCGCCGGTAAGTTTTTTGTTAATTTCTATGCAAAAAACCGATCTAATTGTTTGAAAAAAATACAACACTTTGTAGATTAACCCCCAAGCTGAATTGTCAGCTGGGTGTTAATCCCATTTTTCGCCCCTGTAGGGGCTAAAATTTTATTTAAAAGTTTGTTTTAAAATATCAAATTTTACAAAGTAAAAAAAAACTTGAGCAACACTAGAACGCTGGAGAACGTTAATAGAGAAAAGAGAGAGAAAGAGGCAGATATTAACGTTATATCTGCTTCTGCTGCTATGGACGTTGCCATAGATACTGTCACAAAAGAAAAAAATATATCAACATTTGAAAATGTTACAATTTCTACCGCCGAAGCGGAGAAAAATGACAATAACACACGGGAAAACACGGCAAAAAAACCCATTGACATACATACACATCAACAACTCTACAGATACATCTACACATAAAATTTCCAACAACGATAACATCATTATTAACAACAACATCACACAAAAAAAGAAAATGTCTTTTGCTGACACAGTCAACAAGAAACAAAATTTTATAAATCTTGATATCTCCAACGCAAGAGATATGCTCCAGCAAGGGAGAAAATTTGTAACTTTCGAAGAAAGAGGTGGGTTTAGAATTAACTCACCCCTTGAAATAAAGGAAGACACAAACCGCCGATCAGTCACTTTTAGGACTGTGTCAAATTCGTCAAGAAAACCGACATTTGTTAATCAGTCAGATATAGAAGATTCTTTCAAGGAGATTCTAGGAAATGTCGATTTTCTCCAGCGAGGAAAACAGTACGGAAGTGTTTCCGTACTGTTTAAAAGCGAGGCACTGGCCCAAAAAAACTCTGTGACACCAATAGTGTCAAAAGCATACACCTTTTTCCCTACATACATGGGGAAAAGGACACAAAAAATAAAAATAAAAAACATACCTCCAAGCATTAACATCTGGTGTATCTTGGCTGGCTTCGTAGAGCCAGAAACAGACATAATACTTTCGATACGAAAATCCATTCGACAAAGGTGGGCGGGCACCGATTTGGAGATTCTGTTGCAAATGAAACCGGAGAGAATCTCCAAAATACCCGAAAGAGTCGTTATTGATAATAACAACAAAATAAACATTTCGGTAGAAGGAAGAAAATTTCACTGCTTTCGCTGTGGTAGCACATCTCACCTAAAAGCCTCTTGTCCACAAACACACAACAACAACATCATAAAAAAAACGCTATTACCAACACCAACACCAAAACAACCACCACCACCACCACAAGTACAACGACAGACGAAACGAGCAACCACACCAAAACAAACAGACACTCAACCAACAACAACAGAAAAAACAGAGACAACACCCCTGAAGAACACATCCCCACTCCATCCCACTCCATCAAACACTACCACAAACACACATACCGAAACACCACCACCACCACACAACATACCCTTACCCCACACACCTGACGATGATTATTCATTGACGGATGAAGCTGCTTCTCCTTCTTTAAGTGAAGAAGAGGGAGAACCGCGGAAATCCAAAAAACAAAAAAAGAGACACCACAAAACCCCCAAAACTCCAATCACCAACACCAACACACAACCACAGACACAAACAACAACACAAACAACACCACAGTCAAACATCCCCCTATCAGCAAAACCAGCACCAACACCACCCCAAACACAAGCACCCACCATAAAAAGAAAACTCCCGGATGAACAACAAACTAAAACAATACAACAAAAACACAAACAACAATACGCATACATCAACACAAACAACAGGAGTTTGATGGAGGTCATCTCCCAAAACCCCAAGGTGGAGACGGAGGGCAAAACTTTCGTCAAGGCAGAATCGTCTCCACACCTTAAACTTATAAGGGTTTCTATGGAAACCTATAAAGACCTGAAAATTAAATTTTCACAAGACGTGGGCAACCCCTGCCACAAACCCATCAACCGCGTCCTGTTGAAAGGTTTCCCCACCCCACCCAACACCCCATCCAGCACCCAAATGGATATTGAACAACCCGATCTCCAGGAAACGAAAAGGTAAGTGCACCTTTCGTCCTTTTTCTCCAACTTTTCTTCATCAACATGGCTGGTTTACGAGTTGGAACCGTGAATGTGCGTGGCCTAGGGATGCCCTGGAAACAGGGCCAACTTTTAAACGACCTTAGGTCACACAGTATGGATGTGATAGCCATCACCGAGTCCAGAATCCACAACAGGCAGCAACTAACCCCCATCTTCGACGACTTTGAGATCTACGCATCTCTCTGTCAGCCAGGAGGTGGAGGTGGAGTGGCTGTTATGTTTCGGAAGAACCTGGACGTTGGAGTACAGCAAGTACACTTGGACCCGGAGGGTAGACTGGTAGTCCTAGACGTGAACAGTATCGGAGGTGGAGCCTTCAGACTGGTGGCCGTTTATGCCCCGACCGGGCAATCGCAATCACGACCAGACTTCTTTAAGCGTCTAGAGTCTTTTCTGGGAACGTCTCGCTCCTTACTTTTAGTGGGGGACTGGAATGGTATCCTAGATGCACGATGGGACTATGTGGGAGCATGTCCCAGTAGAGCGGGGTGCAACAGCCTCAAAACTTTAATCGGCCAATTCCAACTGGCCGATAGGTATCGACTGGATTTCCCGACTGCACCACAGTGGACGTGGGTAAACCGCAGTGGGACATCTAGATCGTATTTAGATAGGTTCTTCATTAGAGAAAGGGACAAGGATATGTTAAGCTGTCCACGAATGCACATGGCTGCCTATTCAGATCACAAGTTAGTCGTCTGCTTAGTCAACCGTGATAGAATACATAGACAGGGTCCCGGATACTGGAAGCTGAACGTGTCGTTGTCGGCACGTAAAGCTTACAGTGAACGGATAAGTAAACTAGTCAAGCAACAGTTAACGGGAGCCATCGTCAACAATAGATGGTGGTACTCTCTCAAGAAAGCAATTAGAATAGAATCGATAGGGTATAGCAGAGAGTTAGCCTTAGAGAAAAACAGAATAGAAAGAGAACTAGTAGCCAAGGTAGAGGAGGCACTTAGAAGTGGAAACGCGGCTAGAGTGTTAGCGTCGAGAACGGCACTGGACCAGTTCTTCGATGCGAAACACGAAGGCTGCGTGGTCAGAAGCAAAACACGTGCTCTAGGAAACGAAGGAGCGAAAGCTGTCAGCTGGACCCGAGTGGCGGAGGCAAAAAGTGGCAACAAGTCCACGATTCGGTCTTTGAAAGACCAAAACGGACGCGTGCTACTTGACCCCAAGCAAATGTGCGCGGCCTTTCAGCGGCACTTTGCGCGACTGTTTGAGCAGAACGACGGTGAGCCGAACGGGGCAATGGACTTTAGTTCATACCTCGACGGCCTGCCGCGTCTCTCGAACACGGACACCGAGTTCTGCGAAAGACCGATCACGGACACTGAGATACGGGACGCTCTGGGCCGCTGCAGGAAACGCAAGTCACCCGGTCTAGATGGTCTACCCTACGAATTTTACATAGGCATGCCGGACTTGTTCTCTGGCGTCCTCGAAGCCGTCTACTGCAATTGGCAGCAGAACGGGAGAATTCCCAGTTCTGCAGGCAAGGGCGTAGTAACGCTGATCAGGAAAGACGAGAACAAGGGGGACGAAATTAACAACTTCAGGCCCATAACTCTGCTCAACACAGAGTTAAAGATTTTGGCCAAGGTGCTAGCGACGAGGTTGGCGCTTGTCGTCGAGAACCTGGTAGGGAAAGCGCAAACGTGTGCAATCCCGACCAGGTCCATACACGACAACCTCCACCTCATGCGATACATCATAGAGAGGGTGGGTAGTAAACCCGGCTTCGGTGGGGCTCTGATCAACTTGGATCAGTCTAAGGCATTCGATAGGGTCGACCATCGATACTTGGAAGCGGTTCTCAAGGCGGCCGGTTTCGGTCCCGTGTTCAGAGGATGGATCGAGGCGATGCACACCAGCATCTGCTCGAGGGTCAAGGTGAACGGCTACCTATCGGAGCCGTTCGCAATCACGCGTTCCATTCGACAGGGATGCCCTCTCTCCTCCATTCTGTATGTATTGACTCTAGAGCCACTACTGCGGAAATTGGAGCTGTTGCAGGGCATCCCCCTAGAACCGGGACTGCGCAAAGCGGCGTCGGCTTATGCCGACGACGTGACAGTAATGGTGTCGAGCACCTCGGAAATCGGGGTGATCGGCAACATACTGAAAGAATACGAAACGCTGACGGGAGCAAAACTAAACCCAGACAAGTCTGTCGGTTTGCAACTCGGTACGTGGAGAGGCAAACCGATGACATCCGACAGCGTCGTTGGATGCTGGACGGACGGACCGATGAAATTGCTCGGGGTCTGGTTCGGTCCAGACCTCCAGGTGGAGAAAAACTGGAACGAGGTCACGGCCAAGGTGTTTGCACTCACTCAGAAGTGGGCAGAGTGCAAACTGTCCTTGAAAGGTTGAGCGGAGGTGGCGAACACTTTCATAGCGTCCGTCATCTACTACCGCTTGACTGTCGTGCCTTGTCCCCGTGAACACCTCGCCAAGATGGAACGCATGCTCTTCCAGTTTCTGTGGAAGAAGCAGGCTCCGCTGGTGAGGAGATCCGTCTGCTGTCAGCACCCTTCCAACGGAGGGCTGGGAATGCCGTGGCTGATGATGCGCAAACATGCGCTGAGGCTGCGGCATCTCCAGGTATTCCTCACCGACCCCCAACCGGTGTGGGCACCGTTTGTGAGACAGGCTTTCCCACAGCTCGTCTCGCTGACGGAGCTGCAGTCCTGGGTGAAGAAAAGACCAAAAACGATGGGCGCCTGGCACATTGAATGCGCTCAGGCGTTCACAGTCCTCTGGCAAGCGGGCGCAGCAATCAGTGGAGACTCCACTTCGACATTCTATAGAGGGATTGTACGTTACAAGGGCGACGACGTGCTCGGAGAGACTCTGGGCGTCGAAGACGATGAGCTCACCAGTATGTTTGGTAGGACTTTCCGCCCGGGACCTATGGACAACTTCCAGAGGTCCCTGGCCTGGCAGTGCTACCGAGGAGCTCTACCGGTTCGTGACAAGATCTACAGGCACGGACGCTCTGGCAGGGATCCTTCCAAGAGGACGTGTCCAAGATGTGCGCAGGACATTGAAACAGTTCTGCACGCAATTGTACACTGCCCGGACGTAAGCGACCTGTGGAACTATGCAGAACAACTGCTGTCGCGTATGGGACAAATACAGTTGACTGCCGAGTCCATAGTAAGGATCAAACCGCCAGACTCTTTCAAAAACGAAAGAGAGGCGGTTTTCCTCTGTACGGTGGCTATGGTGAAAGAAGTTATATGGTGGACGAGGTTGAGAGGACTGAGGACAGATGCCTTTCTCTCCGGACAACAATTGATTCCCTTCTTTAAGTATCACTTTAGAAGGAGAATCAGGGTGGAGAGAGAGGCACTGCACCCCAGTAAATTTACTGAAAGGTGGGTGAATGAAGCGAAAATGGCCCGAGTGATTGGGCCTTCTCTGTTTATAAGCCTGTAGGTTGAGGAAGAGAGCAAAAGGAAGAAAGGAGCACTTGCACAACACGCTCCTCGAGTTGAGGGTTGTTCTATCGACGGGGTATTAAACAACCCATTTGTGGTGCCTCCCCCTATTGGGGATTTCGATTGTTGAAATTGTTTGTTTTTATATTTTTTACACGACTGTATGTAAAATCCCCGGCATGTCTTTGTATTGTCCCCTTTCTTGTTGCGCCCTTGTGGCTAATAAAGAAATCTATCTATCTATCTATCTAATGGGTGCCTGGCACCTCGAGTGCCTACAGGCGCTCACAGCCCTCTACCAAGCGGAAACGGCAATCAGCGGAGACTCCACTTCGACATTCTATAAGGGATTAGTGGAGGATAAGTGCGACACGTTCTAGGGAAAACTCTAGGCATCGAGGAGGACAAACTGACCAGTCCGTTCGAGAGGACTTTCCATCCAGGGCCTATGGATAACTTCCAGAGGTCTCTGGCCTGGCTGTGCTACCGAGGAGCTCTACCAGTTCGAGACAAAATCTACAGGCACGGACGCCCTGACAGAGATCCTGCCAAAAGGACCTGTCCAAGATGCGAGCAGGACATCGAAACCGTTCTGCACGCAATTGTTCAGTGCCCAGGGGTGACCGACCTGTGGAATTATGTCGAACAGCTACTGTCACGTGTGGGACGCATCCAGTTATCAGCCGAGTCCATCGTGAGGATCACCCCGCCGCCTTCATTTAAGAACGAAGGAGAGGCGGTTTTCCTCTGTCTGGTGGCTATGGCGAAAGAGGTAATATGGTGGACAAGGTTAACAGGACTGAGGGCAAACACCTTTCTTTCCGGACAACAACTTATCCCCTTCTTTAAGTATCACTTCAGAAGGAAGGTAAGAGTGGAGAGAGAGGTGTTACACCCCAGTAAATTTGCTGAAAGGTGGGTGAATGTGGCGAAAATGGCTCGAGTGAATGGGCCTTCTCTGTATATAAACCTATAGGTTGAGGAAGATAAACAGAGGGAAGACAGGAACACCTACAAAACGTGTTTCTGGTGTTGAGGGTTGTTCAGTCCTCGGGGTGTAAAACAACCCTTCAGTACCGTTCCCCCCTATTGGGAATTTCAATTGTTATTTTATTATATATAGTTTATTTTTATTTATTAATGTTGAAGTTATTTTTATGTAAAACCCCCGCCGTCACGTCTTGTAATGTCCCATTTTTGTACGCCCCTGTGGCAAATAAAGAAAGATATCTATCTATCTATCTTAATAGAGTAAGACACGCTTCACATCGGCTCCGCTATTCCATCGGAATTAACCCTTACTATAGTAAGTACCAGATAAATTTTTCAGTGCAACACATTTGGAACACTAACCCCTGTTATTGAGGGAAACATTTTTACATTTACCCCCTTTTTAGGGGGTAAAATAAATATCTATTTTGCTGTAAAATTTCTTTCTTGGCAGCATGGCGGAAAAGATGGCAGACATGTCTGCCATTAGCTCTGCCACGCCCCCCATGTCTGAAGAACAAAAAATAAATACAACAAAATTAGACAACGAAACAAACAAGGAAAATGAAAAAACAAATGTTACGGAAAATGAGCAAACGGAAAACAAACAAACAGAAAATAATAATACAAATAACAACAAGGCAACTTTCGCCCAGAAAACAAAACAGTCCATAACATACACACCAATTGACTTAGCTGCCGCCAGAGAAAAACTGGCCGAAGCAAAGAAACACATTGTTTTGGGGGAGAACGGAATGTTTTCCATTAACTCCCCCCAGAATTCAAGAAAGCGAGAACAGAGAGCACAGTTCTCTTCAGAACAATATTTAACCAAACGAGAAAGCCAGCACAGCCCAGCCAAATGGAGATAGAGTTGGTCCTAAAAGACTATATGAAGAATATTCTCTTCATAAGAAAGGACCGACTCTATGGCAGCATTTCGGTCTTAACAAAAGACAAGGAAACGGCGCAGAAGCTTTCCCTAAGCCCACTCTCATCGACAACATACAGCTTCTATCCCTCCTACATGGGTAGAAGAACACAGAGAGTAAAAGTACAAACAATGCTGCCCACAATGGACTTCTGGTGGGCTATTGCTGGCTTCATAGACATGGGCGAGGACACAATGCTGTCAATGGAGAAGGCATCTGGAGATGCGTTAATGGGAATGGGCCGCGATATACTAGTCTAAATGAGGCCCGAAAGAATAGCACAAATCCCGGATCGCATCTGGCTGGATGACCTCACCCCAATAGATATAATTGTAGAGGGGAGAAGACCAGCATGCTATTTATGCACGGAAAGGGGACACGTTAAGGCTAACTGCCCGAAACGTATCCCCCAAAAAGGACTATTACCCACACCACCCACCTCCAAAAATACACTAATACCACACACAGCAAACAAAATACAGACACCACCAACCACAAGCACAACACAAACATCACCACCACCAGCACCAAACACAAGCACGACACAAAAATCACCACCACCATCACCAACCAAAACACAAACATCACCACCACCATCACCAACCACAAGCACGACACAAACATCACCACCACCACCACAAAACGCATTCCAAACAAATAATTAAAAAAAACAGCAACAAATCTACCCCTCCCGCAAAAAAAAAACAACCAGACACGACGTCCCTCCCACCTAGCGCTGAAGAGTTTCCCCCAACTTCTGAAGAAGAAGAAGGAGAAGCCTTCAGACAAGTCAAAAGAAAAAAAAGAAAGCACACACCCAGCACACCACAAATAACCCACACACAAACACCAACTCCAATCAAAAACACCCCACCCTCAACAAACAAAAATAAATCTGCGCCTCCCCTCTCCGAAACATTGACAGCATCACAAAAAAAGACATTGCAATACACATATATAAATAAAGAAAACAAAAAACTGTTTAAATTAATAAACAATAGCCCTTTGGTGCAGACCGAAGGGCCAAACTTTATCTCAACAGAGAACTTCACCCATTTAAAAATGATAAAGGTCCCTCTGGACCTTTATCGTTCCTTAAAAGAACAATTTAGACAGGACGTGAGCCCCCCCCCCCTGTTTAAAACCGTTAAATCGCGTCCTCTTGAAAGATTTCCCCATAACCTCCCCTCTCCCTGACACAACTCCAAACACCCCAACCCCACCACAAAACATCCCTCCACCCAACACACCTGACGCCATGGAAATTACACAACCCGGAGAGGTAGGTGCTTTTCTTTCTTCACTTTCAACACCAAAATAGATCAATTGAGAGTTGGCTGCTTGAACGCGCGTGGCCTGGGTTCAGCTTGGAAGCAAGCAAAGCTACTAAGTGACCTCAGGTCACGAAGTATAGCTGTGATGGTTGTTTGCGAGAGTCGGATCAGCAGCGTGCGACAGCTGGCTCCCGCCTTCGATGACTTTGAGATGCACGCATCTCTCTGTCAACCCGGAGGCGGCGGGGGGAGTTGCCGTACTGCTGGATAAACGTCTGGCTCTCAACGTACAGATTGTTCACTCGGACCCGGGGGGTCGATTACTGGTGCTGGACGTCGGAGGCGGTGAAGGCGGGGCTTTCAGACTGGTCGGTCTTTATGCCCCCTTCGGGGCTGAAAGAGCCGACTTCTTCCAGCGTCTGGAGACTTTTCTAGGAACGTCGCGTTCCCTGCTTTTAGTGGGGGACTGGAATGGAATCCTAGATGCGCGTTGGGACTATGCAGGGGCATGTCCCGATAGAGGGGGGTGTAGCAGCCTCAAGGGGTTACTCGATCGATTCGACCTGGTCGATAGATTTCGACTAGATTGTCCAACTGCGCCAACCTGGACCTGGGCAAACCGCAGTGGACAATCTAGATCGTACCTAGATAGGTTTTTGGTTAGGAGTAAGGATAGGGACGTATTTAGTTGTCCAGAATTGATCATGGTTGGCTATTCAGATCACAAATTAGTGACCTGCGTGATCAACCTTGATAGAACGCATAGACAGGGTCCCGGTTACTGGAAGATGAACTTGTCCTTGCCGGCAAACAAAGATTACAGGAACCGGATTAGTAGCTTAGTTAAGATGCGGTTGACGGGAGCGATCGTCAACAGTAGGTGGTGGGTATCTCTAAAGAGAGAGATTAGAGTAAGTTCGATAGGTTACAGTAAGGAACTAGCGGCGAATAGAAATAGGAAGGAAAGGGAGTTAACAGATAAACTAGAAGAGGCGATTAGGAGCGGAGACGTAGCCAGAGTGTTAGCGGTGAGAACGGCGTTGAGCCAGTTCTTTGACGCGAAGCACGAAGGCTGCGTTGTCCGAAGTAAAATACGTGCTTTAGGAAACGGGGGGACCAAAGCTGTTAGCTGGGCCCGCGTGACAGAAGCCAAGAGTGGGATTAAATCCACCATTCGGTCTTTGCGAGACCAGGATGGACGGGTGATCCTTGAACCTGAGCAGATGTGCGAGGCCTTTCAAAGGCACTTTGCTCGACTGTTCGGAGGGGGCGGGGGGCCGGATGGGGATGTGGACTTCGGTCCATACCTCGACGGTCTACCGCGTCTTTCGAGCGGCGAAGCGGAGTGCTGCGAAAGGCCACAGCCACTGAAATCGGGGAAGCGCTCAGCCAATGCAGCAGACGCAAATCTCCGGTCTCGATGGTCTACCATACGAACTTTATTTAGCTATGCCGGTCTTGTTCTCCGAACTCCTCGAGGCTGTCTATTGCAACTGGCAAGAGAACGGCAGAATTCCCTGTTCTGTGACCAAGGGCGTGGTCACGCTAGTGAGGAAGGACGAGAGCAAGGGGGACGACTTAAGTAACTTTAGGCCCATAACTCTGCTGAATGCAGAGTTACAGATTTTGGCCAAGGTGTTGGCGAAGAGGTTGGCGCTTGTGGTGGGTGGTTTGGTGGGAGACGCGCAGACATGCGCTATCCCGTCCAGGTCCATTCACGACAACCTCCACCTCATGCGATACATCATAGAGAGGGTTGGCAACGAACCCGGCTTTGGTGGGGCCCTGATCAACTTGGATCAATCTAAGGCGTTCGATAGGGTCGACCATGGTTACCTGGATGCGGTGCTAGCGGCGGCGGGCTTCGGACCCGTTTTCAGGGGCTGGATTTCTGCCATGCACAGTGGCAACATCTACTCTAGGATTAAAGTAAACGGCTACCTCTCGGAGCCGTTTCAAATCACCCGGTCCATCAGACAGGGGTGCCCCCTCTCCTCCCTTCTGTACGTATTGACTCTCGAGCCACTGCTGCGGAAGTTGGAGTTGCTGCGGGGCATACCCCTGGAACCGGGATTGCACAAAGCGGTCTCGGCCTATGCCGACGACGTAACAGTAATGGTGGCGGACGCCTCGGAAATCGGGGCGATCGCCACCCTACTGGAGGAATACGAAAGGCTGACGGGGGCTAGGCTGAACCGGGACAAGTCAGTCGGTTTGCAACTCGGAACGTGGAGGGGCAAACCGATGCCGTTAGACGGTGTCGTCGGGCGGTGGACGGAGGGCCCGGTGAAGCTGCTCGGGGTCTGGTTCGGACCGGACCTCCAGGTGGAGAAGAATTGGGGCGAGGTGACGAGCAGGGTGTTTGCGCTGACCCAGAAGTGGGCCAAGTGCAAACTATCACTGAAAGGTCGGGCGGAGGTGACGAACGCTTACATAGCGTCCGTCATCTGCTACCGCCTGACCGTCGTGCCTTGCCCCAAGGAAAAGATCACCATCATGGAACGCATGCTCTTCCAGTTCCTCTGGAAGAAGCGGCCTCCCATGGTGAGGAGATCCATCTGCTGCCAGCACCCTTCGAAAGGAGGGCTGGGTATGCCGTGGCTGTTGATGCGTAGGCACGCATTGAGGCTACGGCATCTACAGGTATTCCTCACCGGTCAGCCGGTGTGGGCTCCGTTTGTGAGTCGAGCCTTCCCACAGCTTGTCTCGCTCACCGAGCTGCAATCCTGGGTGAAGCAAAGACTGAGAAAACTGGGCAACTGGCACACCGAGTGTGCCCAGGCGCTCACGGCTATCTGGCAAGCGGACCCGACTGTCAGTGGAGAATCCACCTCGACATTCTATAGAGGGCTGGTGGCTAGCAGGGGCGACGACACCCTTGGAGAGTCGCTAGGCATGGAGGAGGACGAACTGGCCAGCCTGTTCGGTAGAACTTTCGGCCCGGGACCCATGGACAACTTCCAGAGGTCCCTAGCCTGGCAGTGTTACCGGGGGGCTCTGCCCGTTTGAGAAAAGCTCTACAGACACGGGCGCCCAGGCAGGGATCCAGCGAAAAAGATCTGTCCCAGATGCGTGTGCGATGAGGAAACCGTTGCGCATGCACTGGTACACTGCCCGGGCGTTGCCGATCTGTGGGGCTACGTCGAATGACTGCTGTCGCGTGTGGCGCCGATTCGATTAACCGCCGAGTCTGTGGTGAACATCAAGCCGCCGCCTCCCTTCAGAAATGAAGCAGAGGCGGTCTTTCTGTGCGTAATAGCCATGATGAAAGAGGTTGTGTGGTGGACGCGCCTGAAAGGTCTGAGGTCGGGTGACTTTCTTTCCGGCCATCACCTGGTTTACTTCTTCCGATACCACTTCGGAAGAAGGATCAGGATGGAGAGAGAAGTGCTTGGCCCCAGACAGTTTTATGAAAGGTGGGTGAAAGAAGCGAGAATGGCTCGTGTAAATGGGCCTTCTCTCTACATTGTTCTGTAGGTGAAGAAGTGAAGAGGAAAGGGGGAGCGCCTCCTCTCTGGGCTTCCCCCGCGAAAAGGGTTGCACACTTTTCGGGGGTATGTGCAATCCCCAACACGCCCCCTCCCTTTTGAGGACTTTTTATTATTATATTATTATTGTTATTTCTTTTTTCTTTACTCGATTTATGTAAACTCCCCCACTGTGTATTTGTCCCCTTCTTTTGTGCCCTCGTGGCAAATAAATAGAAATTTATCTATCTATCTATCTATCTATCTGCAACTTATATAACGTCCTTCATCTACTACCGCCTGACCGTCGTGCCTTGCCCAAGGGAAACGCTCGCCAAAATGGAGCGCACACTCTTCCAATTCCTTTGGAAGAAGCGGGCTCCTATGGTGAGGAGTTCCATCTGCTGTCAACACCCTTCGAAAGGAGGGCTGGCGATGCCGTGGCTGATGATGCATAAACACGCATTAAGGCTACGGCACCCCCAGGTATTCCTCACCGTTCAACCGGTGTGGGCTCCGTTTGTGAGGCGAGCCTTTCCCAGACTCGTCTCGCTCACCGAGCTGCAATCCTGGGTCAAGCAAAGACCGAGAAAATTGGGCGCCTGGACACCGAGTGTGCCCAGGCGCTCACGGCTCTCTGGCAGGGGGACCCGGCTGTCAGTGGAGAATCCACCTCGTCATTCTATAGAGGGCTGGTGGTTAGCAGGTTTTGACGACGCCCTTGGAGAAGCTCTAGGCATGGAGGAAAACGAACTGGCCAACCTGTTCGGTAGGACATTCAGCCCGGGACCTATGGATAACTTCCAGAGGTCCCTGGCCTGGCAGTGCTACCGAGGGGCTCTGCCCGTTCGAGAAAGGCTCTACAGACACGGACGCCCGGGTAGGGACCCCTCAAAAAAGATCTGTCCCACATGCGTGTGCGACAAGGAAACCGTTGCACACGCATTGGTACACTGCTCGGGCATTGCCGATCTGTGTGGTTACGTCGAACGTCTGCTGTCACGGGTGGGACCGATCCGGTTGACCACCGAGTCTATTGTAACGATCAAGCCGCCTCCCCTCTTCAAAAACGAAGGAGAGGCGGTGTTTCTGTGCGTAATAGCCATGGTGAAAGAGGTTGTATGGTGGACGCGTCTGAAAGGACTGAGGTCAGACACCTTTCTCTCTGGCCAACAACTGGTCCGTTTCTTCCGATATCATTTCGGAAGAAGGATCAGGATGGAGAGAGAGGTGCTGCACCCCAGCCGTTTTTATGAAAGATGGGTGAAAGTGGCGTGAATGGCCCGTGTGAATGGGCCTTCACTCTACATCAGACTGTAGGTGAGAAAGATGAAAGATCAAGGGAGCACCCTCTCTCTGTGCTTCTGGGGAGAAGGGTTGCACACTTTTTCGGGGGTGTGTGCGACCCCCAAGGTGTCTCCTCCCTATTGAGGATTTTGTTATTCAATTTATTTTTGTTATATTTTATATTTTTATATTTTGTTATTGCCTCCTTCTTATTGAGGACATCTTTTTATGTAAACCCTTCCCATTGTACTTCCTCCACTCTTTGACGCCCTGGTGGCAAATAAAAAGAAAGTTATCTATCTATATAATACTAAAATTCTGTGATTGCTTGCCTGTAATGTAATACAGCCAAAAGTGCGCATAATGGGAAAATACGTGTATATATATATGGGCCTTCCAGTTTCATTTCACATTATATACATGTCTGTATATTTTAATTATTTAAAAATTATTTTCAAGTGAACGTGACCCAACGGTGGTCTAGTATAATATTAAAAGCCTGTGATTGCTTGCTTGCTTGTCTGTAATGTAATACAGCCAAAAGGGCGCATAATGCAAAAATACTTTGAAAGAAAGTTGACACTGAAATGGAAATACAAATGGAATAAAACAAGTTTTGCATAAATCGGAGCATGGGCTCCTGAGATATGGAGGTTTTTCCGGGTACCTTCTTAAATAGAGAGAGAAGGATAGACAGAAAGAGATAGTAGTTGCAAGAGAGTAGATTGAAAGGGGGACATAGAGAGAGAGAGAAAGGGAGAGAGAGAGAGGGGAGGGAGAGCTGGTGGTGTTGTTGAATAAAATTATAACCGGTGACTTCAAAGAAATGAATACACCATTACTGTATCTTGCTAAATAGAAAGCGTTTCTAAGTGTGTGTATGAATATATATATATATAGAGAGAGAGGGGCCAGCAGTACAAGTCAGCAGCAGCGTAGTAAGTAAGGCAATCAAAGATATGAAGATGGGGAAGGCAACCGGTCCATTGGGTATAGCTGCCGAGATGCTGAAGGCATCTGGGTCTGTAGGTCACACTATAACCACACGTATTGTTAACCAGGTAATAGTAGAAGGTGTCATACCAAAAGATTGGTGCAGTAGCATCATTGTCAACTGCTACAAAGGTAAAGGCGATGCACTAGATAGAGGAAACTATAGAGGTATAAAGTTGATGGACCAGGTCATGAAAGTAACAGAAAGAGTTATAGCACAGTTGATTAGGGACCGGGTGGAAATAGACGAGATGCAATTTGGGTTTGTACCAGGAAGAGGCACCACTGATGCCCTCTTCCTTGTGAGGCAGTTACAGGAAAAGTACCTAGCTAAAAGTAAGCCACTCTACTTGGCATTTGTCGACCTTGAGAAAGCCTTTGACAGAGTTCCACATGCTGTAATCTGGTGGGCTCTTAGAAAACTAGGAGTAGATGAATGGCTTGTGAAAGCGGTACAAGCCATGTATAGGGGAGCAGTCAGCAAAGTTACGATTAGCAATGAGTATAGCGAGGAATTTAGCGTACAGGTTGGGGTCCACCAGGGCTCTGTTCTTAGCCCCTTCTGTTCATCATAGTCCTGCAGGCAATAACGGAGGAGTTTAAGACCGGATGCCCATGGGAACTCCTGTATGCTGATGACCTCGCACTCAAAGCTGAATCTATGGTAGAACTAGAGAATAAATTCCAAACTTGGAAGCAGGGACTAGAAAGAAAGGGTCTCAAAGTCAACATGACAAAGACTAAGGTCCTTGTAAGTAGACGAGAAAACAGAACCCAGATCCACTCAGGGAAATGGCCTTGCTCAGTATGTAGGAAAAGTGTAGGTAGGAACTCCATTCTCTGCCCCAAATGCAAACAATGGGTACACAAGAGATGTAGCGGGATCTCAGGAAGCTTAATTAAGAATGTAGGCTTCACATGCAACAGCTGTGATGAGACAGCAAGCAGCAAACAGCCACAGGAAACAAGTACCACCAATCTCTGGGAGGGCTCTGTAGAAACAGTAGACAGTTTCTGCTACCTAGGTGACCGAATTAGCAGCGGAGGTGGGTGTTCAGAAAGTACAATAACTAGGGTAAGAACGGGATGGAAGAAGTTTAGGGAACTACTACCACTGCTAGCTGCAAAAGGCTTCTCCCTCAGAATGAAAGGCAGACTGTATGATGCGTGTATCCGAACAGCAATGTTGCATGGTAGTGAGACCTGGGCGCTGAAGGTGGAAGTCTTACGTAGATTAGAGAGAAACGAAGCCTGCATGCTCCGATGGATGTGTAACAGTAATATACGTGAACGACAAAGCATAAATGAATTGAGAGAGAGACTGAGCATAAGAGGAATCAAATGCTGCGTGCAGGAGAGGCGGTTGCGCTGGTATGGACATGTGATGCGTATGAAGGGTGATAGCTGCATAAAAAGGTGCAGAGCACTAGAAGTAGATGGAAACCGCGGAGTGGGGAGACCCAAGAGGACCTGGGATGAGGTGATAAAAGCCGACCTTACCCAATTACACCTCTCAAAGGCAATGACACACGACCGTGACTTCTGGCGTCACGCAGTAATACAGAGTACCTGACCTCCCATGGGTACAAGCTGAAGCATATAGACAATATGCCCCCACTCCCCCCACTGCAAGATGGTCGTGGAGGTGCCACGGCAAAAAAAGCACCCAGCCCACACTGTAAAGTGGACGTGTAGGCGCCACGAAAAAGCACCCAGCACTCACTGTAAATGAGGTTGGTGTTAGGAAGGGCATCCAGCTGTATAAATCAAGCCAAATCAGTTCCTGTATGAGCAAGGCATGGTCAGCCGACCAGACACTGCCCACAACAAGACAACCCGTCTAACCCATGCTAGCGTGGAAGAACGGACGTAAAATGGTGATGATGATGATGATGTATATGTATATATATATATATATGTATATGTATATATATATATATGTATATGTATATATATGTATATGTATATATATGTATATATATATATGTATATGTATATATGTATATGTATATATATATATATATGTATATGTATATATATGTATATGTATATATATGTATATATATATATGTATATGTTTATATATATATATATGTATATGTATATATATATATATGTATATGTGTATATATATATGTATATGTATGTATATATATATATGTATATGTATATATATGTTAGTGCGTTGTATATGTATATATATGTTGCATGGTAGTGAGACCTGGGCGCTGAAGGTGGAGGACTTACGTAGATTAGAGAGAAACGAAGCCTGCATGCTCCGATGGATGTGTAACAGTAATATACGTGAACGACAAAGCATAAATGAATTGAGAGAGAGACTGAGCATAAGAGGAATCAAATGCTGTGTGCAGGAGGGGCGGTTGTGCTGGTATGGACATGTGATGCGTATGAAGGATGACAGCTGCATAAAAAGGTGCAGACACTAGAAGTCGATGGAAACTGCGGAGTGGGGAGACCCAAGATGACCTGGCATGAGGTGATAAAAGCCGACCTTACCCAATTACACCTCTCAAAGGCAAGACACATGGCCGTGACCTCTGGCGTCACGAAGTAATACAGAGTACCCGACCTCCTATGGGTACAAGCTGAAGCATATAGACAATATGCAAGGTGGTCGTGGAGGTGCCACAGCAAAAAAGCACCCAGCCCACACTGTAAAGTGGACGTGTAGGCGCCACGAAAAAGCACCCAACACTCACTGTAAATGAGGTTGGTGTTAGGAAGGGCATCCAGCTGTAGAAATCAAGCCAAATCAGTTCCTGTATGAGCAAGGCATGGTCAGCCGACCAGACACTGCTCACAACAGGACAACTCGTCTAACCCATGCTAGCGTGGAAGAACGGACGTAAAACGGTGATGATGATGATATATATATATATATATATCATCATCATCATCATCATCACCGTTTTACGTCCGTTCTTCCACGCTAGCATGGGTTAGACGGGTTGTCCTGTTGTGGGCAGTGTCTGGTCGGCTGACCATGCCTTGCTCATACAGGAACTGATCTGGCTTGATTTCTACAGCTGGATGCCCTTCCTAACACCAACCTCATTTACAGTGAGTGCTGGGTGCTTTTTCGTGGCGCCTACACGTCCACTTTACAGTGTGGGCTGGGTGCTTTTTTGCCGTGGCACCTCCACGACCACCTTGCGGTGGGGGGGGGGGCATATTGTTTATATGCTTCAGCATGTACCCATGGGAGGTCGGGTACCCTGTATTACTGCGTGACGCCAGAAGTCACGGTCGTGTGTCATTGACTTTGAGAGGTGTAGTTGGGTAAGGTCGGCTTTTATCACCTCATCCCAAGTCATCTTGGGTCTCCCCACTCCGCGGTTTCCATCAACTTCTAGTGCTCTGCACCTTTTTATGCAGCTATCATCCTTCATACGCATCACATGTCCATACCAGCGTAACCGCCTCTCCTGCACGCAGCATTTGATTCCTCTTATGCTCAGTCTCTCTCTCAATTCCTTTATGCTTTGTCGTTCACGTATATTACTGTTACACATCCATCGGAGCATGCAGGCTTCGTTTCTCTCTAATCTACGTAAGTCTTCCACCTTCAGCGCCCAGGTCTCACTACCATGCAACATCGCTGTTCGGATACACGCATCATACAGTCTGCCTTTCATTCTGAGGGAGAAGCCTTTTGCAGCTAGCAGTGGTAGTAGTTCCCTAAACTTCTTCCATCCCGTTCTTACCCTAGTTATTGTACTTTCTGAGCACCCACCTCCGTTGCTAATTCGGTCACCTAGGTAGCAGAAGCTGTCTACTGTTTCTACAGGGCCCTCCCAGAGATTGGTGGTACTTGTTTCCTGTGGCTGTTTGCTTGCTGTTTCAGCACAGCTGCTGCATGTGAATCCTACATTCTTAATTAAGCTTCCTGAGATCCCGCTACATCTCTTGTGTACCCATTGTTTGCATTTGGGGCAGAGAATGGAGTTCCTACCTACACCTTTCCTACATACTGAGCAAGGCCATTTCCCTGAGGGGATCTGGGTTCTGTTTTCTCGTCTACTTATAAGGACCTTAGTCTTTGTCATGTTGACTTTGAGGCCCTTTCTCTCTAGTCCCTGCTTCCAGGTTTGGAATTTATTCTCTAGTTCTACCATAGATTCAGCTATGAGTGCGAGGTCATCAGCATACAGGAGTTCCCATGGGCATCCGGTCTTAAACTCCTCCGTTATTGCCTGCAGGACTATGATGAACAGGAGAGGCTAAGAACAGAGCCCTGGTGGACCCCAACCTGTACGCTAAATTCCTCGCTATACTCATTGCCAATCCTAACTTTGCTGACTGCTCCCCTATACATGGCTTGTACCGCTTTCACAAGCCATTCATCTACTCCTAGTTTTCTAAGAGCCCACCAGATTACTGCACGTGGAACTCTGTCAAAGGCTTTCTCAAGGTCGACAAATGCCAAGTAGAGTGGCTTACTTTTAGCTAGGTACTGTTCCTGTAATTGCCTCACAAGGAAGAGGGCATCAGTGGTGCCTTTCCCTGGTACAAACCCAAATTGCATCTCGTCTATATTCACCCGGTCCCTAATCAGCTGTGCTATAACTCTTTCTGTTACTTTCATGACCTGGTCCATCAACTTTATACCTCTATAGTTTACTCTATCTAGTGCATCGCCTTTACCTTTGTAGCAGTTGACAATGATGCTACTGCACCAATCTTTTGGTATGGCCCCCTCTAGTATTACCTGGTTAACGATACGTGTGGTTATAGTGTGACCTACAGACCCAGATGCCTTCAGCATCTCGGCAGCTATACCCGATGGACCGGTTGCCTTCCCTATCTTCATATCTCTGATTGCCTTACTTACTACGGTGCCGCTGACTTGTACTGCTGGTCCCTCTATAGGGTCTACGTGGGGTAGGGTCTCTTCTTCCCATGCATTCTCCTCATTTAGTAATCTATCATAATGACTCTTCCATGCATCTTTCTTCTCAGCACTTGTGAGGGCAAGCTCACCTTTATCATTCCGGATACACTTCTCTCCAATGACATCACAACTATCTCTGACACACTGCCTCGCAATCTTGAATACCTCCTGTTTCTGGTCCTCACGTTGTAAAACATGCTTGAATTTTCTATCCTCTGCTTCCCTCCTAGCTAAGTATACTTGTCGCCTAGCTTCCCTCTTGGTCTCTATGTAATGTACCCTGCTCCCCCCGTTCTTCCATTCTTTCCATGCCTGTCTCTTGGCCTTGACTGCTTCATCTACCTTATTGTTCCACCACCAAGTGTGTATATATATATATATATATATACACACATACATATATATATATATATATATATATATGGGCCTTCCAATTTCATTTTACATCATATACATGTCTGTGTATATTTTAATTATTTAAAATTTAATTTTAAGTGAGCGTGACCCATGCTAAATTTCTGAATTGTTTTACATATTTTTAGTTCCATTAACGGACTGTACTTGTAACTTCCTAACTAACCACACCCTTTCTGGTTTTGTGAAGCCCAGCTTATCAAGATTTATATTGAGGTGTTAGTAAAATATCCCAGAGCCCTAATGATCACAGGTACAGAGAGCCCCAATTCTACCTTTGTGGAGCACACCCCCTTTTCTATCTCTCCTTTTTAAAAATATGTCATGTAATTATGTTAAAAATAGAGAATATTCAAAAGTAAAACAAGAAAAAAAACCCTCAGGAGAAAAGGTTTTTTGTTTTTTAATAAACATGTTTAAGGCAAAATATTAGGACATAATAATTAGGACAAAAGTACTCTTAGTGCAAAATATTAAAAATGGTGTTGGAAATAGATTTTAGGAACACCTTGGGCACTTAACTCCTGATGGAGTTATAAGAGTGATGTCATGACATACATGTTGGATATTTTAAACTTGGTGAAACCCATCCCTATCCAGGACTGAACAAATTTGATTTCTTCCAATGAAAGAGAAAGTGAGAAAGAGTGGCAAATGGAGTCACTGTGGGCACTAACATATTTAAAGTAGTTGGCCAAGAAATTTTAATTAATTAGAATTTTAATTAATTAAAATTACACTCTTGACATTAAGAACAAATCATTATCTAAAGGACTAAATCTGGTAAAAAACCCCCCCAAAAAAACAGGAGAGTCAATCCTCAAATTTCAATTAACCATAGGCGGAAGTGGTGAGAGTTGACCTCAGATCACTGAAGCTCACGGAGGAGATGATGAAGGACCGTGACAAATGGAGAGATGCTGTGTTGAATAGGACCCGTCCCACCCTTGCAATTTCCCACGGTGTGAGTTTTTGGTTAGCGCAAATGCTTAATAATGGTAATTGTGGCTTAATAAATTCTAATGCTCCACGTTACACACTCAGTGGTATAAAATTGTGTTTTTTTTTTTTAATTGTGATGATGATGATGTGAAGTTATTTAAAATAAAAAGACTAAATAAAACGAAGTTGGATATATTTGAACAAGCAGACACAGCAGTCATTGACACTTCTTCTTCCATTTGTTCCTGGGAGGTTCATAGTGGCCAGTCACAGACCAGTAGACATTAACAAATGAAAAAATAATGATGTTTCTAATAACGTTCATAGTAAGAGGAATATAAGCAGTTATGCTGGCATCAATAATCAGAGAGAGGTCATGCTGGTTCCTGGAAAGGAAGAGGTATGCTACAAGAGTCAGTCTCTTCTTACTTGGGCAAAAAAAGCAAGAAGGAAAGTGACTTACCACCATCCCCCACCCCACCCAAAAGGAAAGTGACTTACCACCATCCCCCACCCCACCTCAAAGGAAAGTGACTTACCACCATCTCCCACCACACCCCACCCCAAAGGAAAGTGGCTTATAGCCGTCCCCCACCCCACTCCAAAGGAAAGTGGCTTATCACCGTCCCCCACCTCACCCCAAAGGAAAGCGCTTTTATAAGCCTACAAAGGAGAAGTTACATTGCCTCCCCAGGTTTGAATACAACAGATTTCTTCCAGAGAAGAATAGAAAGTGAGAGAATGAAAGTGAGAAAGAGATATAGAGGAAGAATCAACCCTAGTACTAGACTGGTACTTTTTTTTTTTTTTATTGAACTTGAGTGGATGATAGGCCAAGTTGACCTCGGTGGGATTTGAACTCAAAGAGCAGAAAGCCAAATTGAATACTGCAAAGCATTCTATCTGACGTTTTAATGACTCTACCAATCAACCAGGGCCTGGTATATGGGTATGTGTCTAGTGTTTTACAAAGCTGCTTTCAGTCTACTGAATTCAAATTTTGCCAAATCAGTTTTGTCTCTAAAGCTTCTCTAAAAAATGTCTGTTTTGAGCCTGGAAACTCAAAAGACCGGTGCTTATCCTGGTTTCCGTGTGGCGTAAAGTGGCTGAGAGTTCAAGACCATCCCCACTGGACAGCTATTGCTGGTACTGATTCTCCGTTGAGTATACTGGAACAGCATGAAATGAAATGTTTTGCTCAAGAACACAACACACAACCCAGTAAGTCCAACACCCTTACCACTAGGCCATGTACATCCACTATTATCCTTCTCAAGCTGATAAATAAAATGGTGGTTAAAGATAAGTACTGGAATCAATTTAATATTCCTATAAAAGAATCGATTATTATTATTATTATTATTATTATTATTATTATTGTTCTTTGAGTCTCAGTCATTGATATTATTTCACTGGAAAGTTTGTTGAAATGAATATCAAGCCACTACCTGCAGCCTCAGATATTCAGGACGTATCGGAGGGTTCTTGCTGTTCCCAGCAAGCATGCCTTTTGAAGTGTTCCAAAAAGCAGGGCTGGACTAATTTTCTTTAACCATCCTTGGAAACTCTTTGAGATAGTACCTAGTGCGCCTATGACAATCCGGACCACTTTGACCTCATGGCAGTTCCAAATCCTTTTTACCTCCCACTTTAAGTCCTGGTATTGGTTAATTTTCTCCCTCTCCTTCTCTTGCACTTTCGTGTCGAATGGGCAGGCCACATCCACAATCAGGCACGATCTTTTTTCCTTGTCCAAAACCACCAGGGCAGGTCTATTGTGTTCCAGTTTCTTGTCCGTCTGTATCCTAAAATCCCACAGCACCTTCACCTGATCGTTTTCTATCACCGACTCTGGCTTATGCTCATACCACTTCTCAGAATGTGGTAAATTGTTTATTATTATTATTATTATTATTATTACTATTATTATTATTAGGGCGGTATTGGCAGTATCGGTAGAGTTGGACACCATGCTTTGCAGCTTAGAGTTACAGTTCTTTATGGTCTGAGTTCAAATACCGCCGAGGTTAACTTTGCCTTTCATCCTTACTGGGTCGAAAAAATAAAGCACCAGTAACGTACTGGGGTCGATTTAATCGACTTTCCCTCCTCCCAAATTATTGGCCTTGTGCCTATACTAGAAATGATTATTATTATTTATTTCACTAGGTGTTTATAAATTTGAAATGTAAAAAAGGTGCATAAAGGAAAAAAGTATGATACACTATTTACAAAGAAGAGAATAAAAAGTTCTTAGGAATAGAATGAAGTGGTTCATTATTGAGAATGTGCTAATCAGGTTAGTGAGACCACCGAGAAGGATTATAGTAAAAAAAACTTTCATCTTTTCAGGATGGCTTGTAAAAGGAACACTTTATGAAAAGTAATTTTATATTTTATCAAAAATTTATTTAATATATTTTAAAATATTTTTTTTAGTCTGAAATAGTTGCATCTTTGCACACAAAATGATTCCAGACAATTAGTCTACGATAGGGATAGCTGAATCTATGAAATTTTATTATAGCATACCTATTACATTTGAATGTTATCCTAGAATACTTCATCGGATATTTGTGAATATTCTTTATAAATTTTTCTTGAACACATCTGTGAATGGAATTAAAATATAAAAATGTAGAAGCTGCTGAATGATATCATCAGATTGATTCAAACAGAAAATGTGGCAATAGTGAATCTCTGAATTTGCAAAGATTGTTGTTCAGTTGGGTCAAAGAGTAGGATTACTAAGTGGTTGCTTGAGCTACTGGAAATAGTAGCCAAATCTCCTTATTACATTGTATGTATGGTCCCATAACTCCCGAGGGAGCCATAGGGGTGTAGTAATGAAATACAGCATTACTAGGGTATTTTTAAACCTGGCAGAGCCCATCTCCTCTCCAGATCTGAATACAGCAGATTTCTTCCAGAGAAGATGATAGAATGAAAGTCAGAAAGAGATATAGAGGAAGTATCAACCCTAATACTAGACTGGTACTTTTTTTTTTATTGAACTTGAATAGATGAAAGGCAAAATTGACCTCGGTAGAAAGAACAGAAAGCCATACTGCAAAGCATTTTATCTGATGTTTTAATGACTCTGCCAAATCAGTGTCACCTGTTACATTTTAAATTCAATTAATTGAAATTTGAGGATTGACTCTCCTGTTTTTTTTTGTTTTTTGTTTTTTTACCAGATTTAGTCCTTTTGATAATGATTTTTTTACCAGATTTAGTCCTTAGATAATGATTTGTTCTGAATGTCAAAAGTGTAATTTTAATTAATTAAAATTTCTTGGCCAACTACTTTAAATATGTTAGTGCCCACAGTGACTCCATTTGCCACTCTTTCTCACTTTCTCCTTCATTGGAAGAAATCAAATTTGTTCAGTCCTGGATAGGGATGGGTTTCACCAAGTTTAAAATATCCAACATGTATGTCATGACATCACTCTTACAACTCCATCAGGAGTTAAGTGCCCAAGGTGTTCCTAAAATCTATTTCCACCACCATTTTGAATATTTTGCACTAAGAGTACTTTTGTCCTGAATTGGCAGTATCGGTAGAGGGTCAGACATGCTTTCCAGCACAGTTACGTCCCTTTACGATCTGAGTTCAAATCCCGCCGAGGTTAACTTTGCCTTTCATCCTTACGAGGTTGATAAAATAAAGTACCAGTAATGTACTGGGTTATTGCTGGCCTTGTGCCAAAAGTAGAAACAATTATTATGTCCTAATATTTTGCCTTAAACATGTTTATTAAAAAACAAAAAACCTTTTCTCCTGAGGGTTTTTTTTTTCTTGTTTTACTTTTGAATATTCTCTATTTTTAACATAATTACATGACATATTTTTAAAAAGGAGAGATAGAAAAAGGAGTGTGATACACAAAGGTGACCATACCAACGTAGTCTTCTCTCGAGTAAACAACATCTGATCCCTCTTATTCCTAATTTTTCACTTATTTCATTTATGCTTTGCCGTTCACGTATATTACTACTACACATCCAGCGGAGCAAGCATGCTTCGTTCCTCTCCAGTCTGCACAGATCCTCTGCACACAATGCCCATGTCTCACTGTCATGTAACATTGTTGTTCGTATGCAGGCATCATACAGTCTGCCTTTCATTTTTAGAGAGAAACCTTTAGTGGCCAATAGTGGTATAAGCTCTCTGAACTTTTTCCCTCTCGTTCTGACTCTGGCTACTGTACTTTCAGAGCACCCACCACTACTGCTGATTTTGTCACCCAGGTAACGGAAGGTGTCCACTATTTCTATAGAACCATCTGGGCAATAGAAGGAGGTAGTCTCTGTGGGCGCTTGCTAATTATTGCACCTGAGCACCGGCCACATATAAAATCTACGTTCTTAGATAGCTTACCTGTGATCCTACTACATCTTTTATGTACCCATACTTTGCATTTGGGACATAAAATGGAATTTCTGCCTACTCCTTTCCTACACACTGAGCATGGCCATTTCCCAGAGGGAACCTGTGCCCTATTTTCCTTCCTACATACTAGAACTTTAGTCTTATACAAGTTAACTTTAAGGCCTTTTGATTCTAGGCTATGCTTCAATGTTTGGAATTTTTTCTCTAGTTCAGCCATCGATTCAGCTATGAGCGTTAGATCATCTGCATATAGAAGTTCCCATGGGCAGCCGGTCTTGAACTCCTCTGTTAAAGCCTGAAGGGCAATAATAAATAGGAGGGGGCTAAGGACAGAGCCCTGATGAACACCAACTTTTACGGTAAATTCTTCACTATATTCGTTGTTAATTCTAACCTTGCTGACTGTTTCTTTATACATGGCTTGTATAGCTCTCACAAGCCATTCATCAACACCTAGTTTTCTAAGGGCCCACCAGATAATGGTGCGGGGGGGGGGGATTCTGTCAAAGACTTTCTCCAAGTACTTGAAATTACATAATAGCAAAGTTCACGTTTTTTTCCCAAACAAATATGCTGATAATATAGATAGCTTGAAATTACAAAGGTCATAGCTGTCAAGATTCAACACATACACAGATATATCTCTATGACTTAATTACATATTTCATATGAAAATATAGAAGCAAAACAAAAGATAATATTAAGAATAACAATTAGTCACACACCACAAGGGTTACTGGAACCTTCCTCAAATACTTTTTGAGACAAGCCAACAGACTCGCAACATTACCACAGGTGATAGTGAAGCTAAGGTACTGGAACAACTAAGCACCTTCATAGGAATCGCCGGATGTCTTAGTAAGGTGAGCTGCCAGTGATGACAAGAACTTCGTTGTTAAGTCGCCCAGCTCCTCCAAATGTCTCAAATGCCACAGGCTGAAAAAAATAGTTTGTTGATAATTCTCAGTATTTTGAAATTTTATTCTGTTCAGGTATGGAAGCAGTGACCTTCTCTCCACAGCATCCAGGATGTGAGAAGGAGCAAAAGAGTCACTGACTGTGACATCCCAAATGAGACATCTACCTCTTACCCATCTGGTCTCTTCCCATCAATTCTGGACAGCCCAACTGGCTCCAGATTTGAAAGGATATTTACCTGAGCCAGGAGGGCTTGCTTAATAATTAAGTTTAGCATGGTATGGTGAACAAAACGATCAGCATTCAGGATGCACAACAAACCATGAAAACCTGTGGAGTCGAGGAGCTACTACAGCAACATTTCAGTCTCCCACAGACATCAACTCCCACTCTAAATGCAATGGAATGCAGAGCTCATTCAGACAGAGTAGATCACCAATTTGGTTATGGGCAGGGCATCAAACCAATTCCCTGAGAATTTTGCACTTGTGGAAACTAGGCAACGCCTTAAGAATTGATCAGATCACGTTATAACAATTTAGGAGGAGAGTAATCACAGAATAAGCTGGGAGGGGGAATTCATTCAAATAAAAGTGGGTTGTTAGTAGTTAAACGGTTAGGAACCACTGCCCTGCACTCTTAGCTGGACAGTATATCTCAGCTGCACTCTATGGTGGACAATATGGAGAAAGTGTTGCCGTGGAGAACATCCAACCATTCCACCTCAAGGGCCTTCTTCTTCAGGCATGATATCATCATCCTGATTTGGCAGAGGGCAATTATTATTTGTTTTACCCTTTCATGGAATATATTTGAAGAGATTTTCTGTAAAAGAATCTATTTTTAAATATGATCATATGATTGCACGTCCTATAATATGATTACACAACCTATAATAGAAAATAGATAAAAAATAGAACAAAACATTTCCTCAGTGGGTGACTGCACTCTTTGTTTTTGTGTTTTGTTTTTTACTTATATATATATATATATATATATATATATATATTGGTCACTAATTCTTGGCTAGATGAGTGTGTATGTGTGTGTTTCTGATTCTCTTTCTCTCTCTCTTTATATCTATAAGAGCTTCTTCCAAATAATGATTCAGTATGACGTATATCATTCCAAACTCAAGTGATCTATACAAAAAAACAGAAAAACAATTTAACAGTAAAAAAAGTCAGTATAACAGTAAAACAAATGAAAAAAAAACTAAAAAAAACAAAACAATACAAAAGAAACTACTTGAATGTTCCATATATTAAAGTCTTATTTTAAACTTTTGTCAATGCTTTATAGATGACCAAAATATTTAACCCTTTTGATACCAAACTGCTTGAAAGTGATTCTACAATACAAAGCTGTTCATTTAAAGTGTTTATCTCTATATCTAAAACAGAGAAGGTATGTCTGTCTGTCTGATCACTAAAACTCGAGAACCACCCAACCGATTGTTTTCAAACTTTACACATGTAATACTTATGGTTCTGTGAGTGTTTTGAGCAAAAAGGATTTCAAAATTTCAATGCCCTACGGACCGCATTAGGTGATTTAGCGATCTCTCTCTATAATTCTTAGTCTTTCTCTTTTTAGATAGATACATAGATATAACGTTGCGCCCTTATAATACCTGTCTGTATGCCTAGCTGTCTGCATTATGGCATTATGACACGGTGTGTGTGTGTGCGTGTGTATATATATATATAGTGTGTAACGTTTTTCGAAATATTTACTTCTGCATTCACAGATTGATTTTTTTAGTTTCAGAAGATCCCGTTAAGGGTGAAAGTAGCGATTCTTTGCTTAAACTTTAATCTGTTATTTATATATATATATATATATATAATTATATATTTGTGTACAGATATTTTTGCATACACAATAACAAAATATAAACAAACGTATTTATTTCATGAGGCTCGATAAGGATAAATATATATCAAATATATAAGAACCCTAGAGCAAATCTCGAGCAACGCTGGGCCATTCTGCTAGTATTTATCTAAAAACCTTCCATCATAATTTTATGTAAGACTCTTTGTTAAATTATGTTCCAAACACCAACTTAATGAAAAAGTTTTAAAGTGTTTATATTTATCTAGAAACCTTCCATAATAATTTTATGTAAAACTCTTTGTTAAGTTATGTTCCAGACGCCAACTTAATGAAAACGTTTTAAAGTGTTTATATTTATCTAAGAACCTTCCATCATAATTTTATGTAAAACTCTTTGTTAAGTCATGTTTTAAACACCAACTTAATAATGAGAAAGATTTGAGATGTTTATAATTATCTAAAAACCTTCCATCATAAATTCAAGTTATGTTTCAAACAACAGCTTAACAATGAGAAAGTTAGTTATATTACTAGATCTCTCCAAAGTTTTGATTATTTTCAAAATTATTTGAAAATCATAAGCAATGTTTTTTTTTTTTTGCTAGAGGTATGGTAACGAAGGGTTAATTTTGCCACATTGAGGTACAAATTCAGATCTTTGGGATGGATGTTAGGTTTCTAGACACAGAAGTGCACGGATATGTGAAACTACCATCAATACATACTCTGTTGGGTGGGATGTGGGATAATGGCAGACTGGGCCCTTGCAATTCTGAGTTCAAATCCCGCCGAGGTTAACTTTGCCTTTCATCCTTATGTGGTCGATAAAATAAAGTACCAGTAATACACTGGGTATTTGCTGGCCTTGTGCCAAAAATAGAAACAATTATTATTATTGTTGTTGTTGTTAGATTAGTGTATTGACAGAATTGCTAGAGCATTAGAAAAGATGCTTTGGAGTATTTCTTCCAACTCTTTACATTCTGAGTTCAAATCCCATTAAGGTCAACTTTGCCTTTCACCATTCTAAGATCAATAAAATAAAGTACCAATTAAGTACTGTGGTCAATCTAATCAACTTTCTCTTCTCCTAAATTGCTGACCTTATGCCTAAATTAGAAATTATTATTATTGTTTTTGTTTCTTATTTGACAAGCAATTTTTAGTTTCAGTAAATTTACTTCAACAGCCAGGATTAAGCTTGCATGGGGACCCTGGCTGAAAATTTCACTGGGGTCCTTGTGCATTATTTATTGTGGCAAAAATATTAGCCAGGGGCTAAGTATAAAGAACCCTTGGCTACAGAAATACTCCAAAGCATTTTTTCTAATGCTCTAGCAATTCTGTCAATACACTAATCTAACAACAACAACAATAATAATAATTGTTTCTATTTTTGGCACAAGGCCAGCAAATACCCAGTGTATTACTGGTACTTTATTTTATCGACCACATAAGGATGAAAGGCAAAGTTAACCTCGGTGGGATTTGAACTCAGAATTGCAAGGGCTGTAACTCTATGCGTCAAAGCATGGCGTCCGACCCTCTACCGATACTGCCAATCTACCGCCTATCAACAACAATAATTGTTTCTACTTTAGGCACAAGGCCAGCAATTACCCAGTGCATTACTGGTACTTTATTCTATCGACCCCGTAAGGATAAAAGGCAAAGTTAACCTTGGCGGGATTTGAACTCAGACTGTAAAGGGACGTAACTATGCTAGAAAGCATGGCGTCCGACCCTCTACCGATACTGCCAATCCACCACAATAATAATAATGGTTTCTGATTTAGGCACAAGGCCAACAATTTTTTGGGGAAGGGAAAGTCGATTAAATTGACTCCAGTGCGAGACAGGTACTTTATTTTATCAACCCTGTAAGGATGAAAGGCAAAGCCAACGTCGGCAGGATTTACTTTCCTCAGAACATAAAGGGCCGTTACTCTATACCGCAAAGCATAGTGCCCGACGCTCTATCGATAATGCCAATCCCCTGTCTTATAATAATAATGTTTCTACTTTTGGCACAAGGCCAGCAATTACCCCAATGCATTACTGGTGCTTTATTTTATCGACCCCGTAAGGACGAAAGACAAAGTTAACCTCGGTGGATTTTAACTCAGAACGTAAAGGGCCATAACTCTATGCTGCAAAGAATGGGGTCTGATGCTCTACCAATACTGCCAAATAATTGTTTCTACTTTTGGTACAAGCCCTGCAAATACCCAGTGCATTACTGGTACTTTATTTTATCGACCCCATAAGGACGAAAGACAAAGTTAACCTCGGCGGGATTTGAACTCAGAATGGCAAGGGCCGTAACTATGCGTCAAAGCATGGCGTCCAACCCTCTAGTTAACCCATCAGTTAACCAATAACCTGTTATAATTCTTGAGGGAGTTCTCAGTCTTCTATGTCATTATGTGGACAGAAGAAGAAGAAATGTTATTATAATGTGGCCATAAATGATTTATTAACTCTTGACATCCTGTAATGATTTAGCAGAAAATATCAAAAGATGCGTTTCTTAATTCAAATTTTTGTAGTATCTTTACTAGAAAACATATTGTTGTGAACGTTTTCAGCATGGATCTATATGCATGACTACAGGTCCATTTAGTGTTGTAGCTAGGCCTGTCACTAACTTACGTGCCCAAGACAGCTTAAGAAAATTTTGGATTTTGGTTGGGCATTTTTATTTCTTCTTTTTCTTTTTCTTCTTTTTCTTGACTCAAATATTCCAGGGAGGGTCGTGGAGTAGTGTCTTCAAGTACTCCTTCCAGAAGGTCCTGTCAGAAGTAAATGTCTACAATTGATCCAGCTGAATTCCCAAGTGAGACTGACTGAGCTCATGGATGTTATCCAACCAGCTTGCTCAGGTTCTATATCCCATATCTCTCAATACAGCTGTACAGGGTACATTCAATATCCCACATTTCTCAATACAGCTGTACAGGGTACATTCAATATCTCACATCTCTCACTGTAGCTGTACAGGGTACATTAACCCTTTAGCAACACATTACTCTATATAAACTATTATATTTTCATGGTAAAGGCTTTACCTCACATAATATCGAATCTATGAGATTTTGAAAGTATTTATTTTGAAAACAATACCTTAACATCAATTGAGCGACCAATTTCAGCCGGTTTTGGCCGGTTTGAACATTAAAGGGTTAAATATCCCAAATCTCTCACTGTAGCTGTACAGGGTACATTAAATATCCCACATCTCCCACTGTAGCTGTACAGAGTACATTAATATCCCACATCCCTCAATACAGCTGTACAGAGTACATTAATATCCCACATCCCTCAATACAGCTGTACAGAGTACATTAATATCCCACATCTCTCACTGTAGTGGTACAGGGTACATTAAATATCCCACATCTCCCACTGTAGCTGTACAGTCTACATTAATATCCCACATCCCTCAATACAGCTGTACAGAGTACATTAATATCCCACATCTCTCACTGTAGTGGTACAGGGTACATTAAATATCCCACATCTCCCACTGTAGCTGTACAGTCTACATTAATATCCCACATCCCTCAATACAGCTGTACAGAGTACATTAATATCCCACATCTCTCACTGTAGTGGTACAGGGTACATTAAATATCCCACATCTCCCACTGTAGCTGTACAGAGTACATTAATATCCCACATCCCTCAATACAGCTGTACAGAGTACATTAATATCCCACATCCCTCAATACAGCTGTACAGAGTACATTAATATCCCACATCCCTCAATACAGCTGTACAGAGTACATTAATATCCCACATCCCTCAATACAGCTGTACAGAGTACATTAATATCCCACATCTCTCACTGTAGTGGTACAGGGTACATTAAATATCCCACATCTCTCACTGTAGCTGTACAGAGTACATTAATATCCCACATCTCTCACTGTAGTGGTACAGGGTACATTAAATATCCCACATCTCTCACTGTAGCTATACAGGGTACACTAAACATCCCACATATCTCACAATAACTGTACAGGGTACACTAAATATCCCACATCTCTCACTGTAGCTATACAAGGTACATTAAAATACATTAAATATCCCACATTTATCAATATAGCTGTACAGGGCACATTAAATATCACACATTTATCAACATAGCTGTACAGTGTACATTAAATAGCCCATATTTTTAGCATTTAAACTGGCCATATCCTGCCAGAATTCTCTCACTTTTTTCTGTTCAAACCAGCCATATAACTGGTCGCTCATACTGACTTTAAGTTATTGTTTCAAAATAAATAATATCAAAATCTCATAGATTGGATATTATGTGAGATAAATACAATAGTAAATACAGATAATGTAAATGGTAAAGGGTTAATCTCTGCCACCTTTAATTCTTTCGTTATTTGTATTTTTTTGTTTCTCATTGTGTTTTTTTATTGTTTTTTTCCCCAACAACAAAAAACAACTTGGTATTCGGTTTTATTTATTTATTTATTTATTAATTTACAAATATTGTGGGTTTTTTTTGAATTTTCTGTGACGGGTAGGGGTTTGGGGTGTGAAAACAAAGAAAAAAAAAACATATTTGTTGCTTGTTTTTGTTTTGTTTTTTTTTACAATAAAACAACAACCGGGCAACATAAGCACACAGGATTAAATTCATTAAAAAACAACACATAACGAAATGGTAAAAAAAAAAAAAATAAATACAGCAGAATTTCAATTAAATATGATGCAGTTTTTAAAAAAAATAACAAACCAAACAAACAAAACCAATAACCAAAATAGGTGGTGTGGGGAGGTGGTGGCATAGGAAGGTGGCGGCGTGGGGAGATGGTGGGGTGGTAGTGTTTGGGTGGGGAGGATTTCAAAACAGATTTTTTTTTTTCGTATCATTTAGATTGACTGCAAATTAGAAAATTATTTTTAGTGTCATTATTATAATTGTTATCCAGCTATTAATTGTTTGAGTGACTGAAGAGAGGGGGAGGTGGAGGAGGTGGAAGAAGAGGAGAAACGAGGTGGGTGTGGTTTCTGTAAATATTGAATTTTCTGGTTTAAAACAATTTCCCTTTTTGTTTTATTTTATCGACCCTGGAAGGATGAAAAACAAAGTTGACCTCAGCAGGATTTGAATGTAAAGAATGTAAAGAGCTGAAAGCAGATAATAATAATAATGTTTCTAATTTTGCCACAAGGCCAGCAATTACCCCCAGTGATTGGTACTTTATTTTATCGACCCCGTAAGGATGAAAGGCAAAGTTAACCTCGGCGGGATTTGAACTCAGAACATAAATAACCATAACTATGCTGCAAAGCATGGTATCTGAGGCTCTATTGATACTGCCAAACCAAATAATAATAATGGGCACAAGACCAGAAATCTTTTTTGGGGGGAGGGGGAGTCGATTAAATCGCCCCTAGCGCATTATTGGTACTTTATTTTATCAACCCTGTAAAGAGTTGTAACATAAATAGCAATACATCTCTAGTAATAGCAATAATAATAATTGTTTCTATTTTTGGCACAAGGCCAGCAATTACCCAGTGTATTACTGGTACTTTATTTTATCGACCCCGTAAGGATGAAAGGCAAAGTTAACCTCGGCGGGATTTGAACTCAGAATGGCAAGGGACGTAACTATGCGTTAAAGCATGGCGTCCGACCCTCTACCGATACTGCCAATCCACCACCCTAATATAGCAATAATAATAATAATAATAATAATTTCTAATTGTGGTTATGATGTGTGGTGAAAGAGGAGTATAATTGATTATATTGATTCTCAATATTTTATTTTGTTGTATTTTATTACATCCTGACGCCACCACTGCTGTGGTTGTGTTAACCTGCTGAAAATAAAAAAATATTGATCGCTGGTAGGATTTGAAATCAAAAACATAAAGGACTCTTAGTAAATACCATAAGGCACTCATTTGTTAAATAGTTAATATATATGTGTTTTTAATTTTTAGTGACCCCAACATAATCACAGTCCAATTACTGAAATCAATGAAATAAAAAAATTAGGTATATTCCAGCTAGGACCATCCCGTTTCTTTTTTTTTCTGACATATTGCATCCTGGACTACATTATCCAATATGTCCTATTTAATGACTATATAGCATGTCATTTACAAGAGTTGGTTGCTATTTATAGCATGTTTTGTAACCATGTCAGATGATTCTCTCTCTATATATATTTTTTTTACTGAATAGATCTGGAGGAAGGGTAGAGCACTTTTTTAACATAAACAGTAAAACTGATGATTTTATATCACAGAACCAGGGTGGGAGGTGAGGGTTCTTAGGTGTATGTGTTAACTGTTCTGCTAGGAAAGAAATAAGATTACAACTAATACAAAATAAAGAATGGAGGAATATATCTGAAATATAGAATGAAGGAATGACTCTGAAAGTATCAAGTTAGAAAATAATTACACATTTACCTAAAAGGGTCTTTGTTATAGGTTTTGCTATTATATATGTTTTCAAATAAGGAACACAGTGTTACCTCCTTAATATTGAACAGAAATCACCACTTCCACAAAACTATTTTTGTTTTAAGTAAATATGAAATTGTTTCTAACTTGGTACTTTCAGATCTATTCTTCCATTCTATATTTCAGATATATCCCTCCATTCTATATTTCAGTGTAATAAAGGATCCGCTTAATGTTTTATTAGTCCTAGTCTTATTTCTTTCCTAGCAGAACAGTTAACCCATTCACTTAAGACCCCACCCCCTGGTTCTGTGATATAAAACCACCATCAGCTTTATTGTGTTTATATAAAAAAGTGTAAGCCTATCATAATTTTATTTTAAAGCCTTTTTGACAAGTTATGTTCTTAAAGCCAGGTTAATAACAGAGAAGTTAGTTATTTTGGAAAATGAAAAGTTAGTTAAAGTCTTTCTCATACTTGGAGCCTCATCAAACCAAGGTTTATTGCAGTTAAATGACTGAAAGTACAAGACTACCTCCATGAATAGGAAACCAGTCTTTCGTAAGGATAACCTAATTATTGCAGCAGAAAAAAAACTTACATAGTTACGTCCCTTTATATTGTGAAACTACCCAGCTGATATTGACTTTGTATTTCATCATTGTTCTTCAGTGATCGATAAAATAAAATACCAGTTATGTACTTGGGTTGATATAATTGTGACTACATCTCTATTCCAAAATCTGTAGTTTTATCCCTAAGTAAGAAGTCATCAACATTATCATCACTTTAAATATGAGCGTTAAGTTGAATGTGTATGTTAAAACCTTATCTTTGCCATTCCAAATAATGCATTAAAGAGAGAGAAGGGAGTGGGAAAGAGAGGGAAAGAGAGTGATGAAGGGAGAGTGAGGAGAGGGTAGAGATAGAAAGGGAGAGAGAAATGGAAGAAGAGAGAGAAAGTTTAGCCAATAATATTTCATTGTCTACACTAAATGTTTAAAAAAATATATTGAATTTTTTCTGGTTTTTGAAATGAATGATGAATTGAATAAATGTAAGTTTAACAGTTGATAGTGGGAACAGTGAGGTACGGAAATATATGAACTTTTTAAAAATAAAACAAATTCAATATTTTGTTTCATTCATTTTGTGTGTATGTGTGTGTTTGTATTTTTGTGTCTTTTTTTTTAAATACAAAAATGTGGATCTGGAGTCGTTAATCTTTTAGTTGTGTTTTATATGAGTTACTATTTGGTCTTGTTATAATGAAATTATACACATTAGAGATACTGAAGAGACAAAGTTTTAAAATGAAAGTTAAGATGCTGTCTAGTACAGGAATATCTTGTGTTGGAAAATCTGCAGAAAAGCAGAAAAGTATGACTGAATACATTTTATGATTTTTTTTCTTCTATGTTATCTTCAGATATTATGTTTTATGTTAAACCCTGCAAATATATATATATATAGATTGGTGAAAGAAAACGTATAGTATTAATAAATAAATAAATATTTCAATTTGATGTAAAGATAGCAGCGATATTAAATTTACTTCCCTTGTGTGAGATTGTCTCCCTTAGCACACTTATCTACTAGTGGTGCTTTCACACACACAATCAATCATGTATCACAATACTATAAAATGCATGGTTATCACATGAACCAATGAATATGATAACCATGCAGTTTTATCCCTTGGCTTCATGCAGTTTACACCCAAGAATTTATTTAGTTATCATATGACAATTAGTATGGTAACCAATAAATTCGTGTTGGCTCATTCGTAAGCCAAGATTATTGAGGGTTAAAAAGCAACCACACAGTTAATCATATTCTACAGTGTATGAGAACCATGCAATTATAAAACTGATCTATCAGAACATCATGGATTACATGACTGCAGCAACAGCAGTAGTTACAACTGCAGCAACTACAACAACTGCAGCAACAACAATTACAGCAAGAACTGTTAGGACCTCCACTGTAAAACAATCATGTAAAACTGAAATAGTCATTTGGCTTCCTTATTATATATATATATATACAGATGTGCACATACATGTACATGGATATATACATACACATATATATATATATACATATATCTAGATAGATAGATAACCTGAAAGCTCCTTTTTTCCAATCTTTCTTGTGATTTCTTAAAGCTGAGGGTTTAAGGGATTGTCCCTCTAATCTTGCAGTTTAAACAAACGCCATCAAAATCAGATACCTGCTCTCAGCATGGATATTTCAATCGATTTTAGACCCTATAAATCAATATTTTCAGTAGATTCTTGAAACCCTCACATTCACCAAAAGGACCGCATATAAATGGTGAAGTACCAGTAAGAAATTGGGGCAAAGGGTAACAAAATCTATGAGATAAAAGTGACCATCTTTAAGTCAAATCTCAGAAAGCAAAGGAAAAATATATAGAAAGAAAGAGCTATCAAATCTTTCTTTGTTGTCACCAAATCTCTTAGCCAAGAAATGGCACTAGTCAGCTTCCAAGATATGGCACCAGCCATTCTACTTATAAGGAATGTACAAATTGCTTCAGAAATTCAGAATGTGAAAATCCAAATTTTCATTAGAAGATATCAAAAGAAATAACTATTGACACCTGTGTTAAAGCTAAATTATACCATACACCTGTGTTAAACCTACTGTGTTATATTTATATTACACCTTTTATCTTATATTAGTATAAAATCTACATAATTCTGTATTATGTTAATGTTAAACAATTTATAACTTGACTCTATCTTGAGATATTTTTATATCACACCATTCCATTTGTCTTATTTCTTAACCAATTTGTATATCATGTGAAGGTAACACGAAGAAAGGGAAAAATTTCAAAAGCAATTTCTAGCTTTTTTCATGTTCTGCATTATGAATATAATATCTAAATTTTAATTTGTCTAGAATGTCCCATCAGCATCCTTTGAATAAGTATTCCTAGAAATGTTTGAGAGAAAATACCCTCAACATTCCAAAAGAATACTGTTCACAGTTTCCTTTGAAATAAATAATGTTGCAATATTAATAAAAGATTTTATGTTTAGTTTATTAAAGAACAGAATAAGTTATTACTCAGTTCAAGGGAAAAGAAAGGTGGATAACATTACGAAATGGACCAATAAAGACTTTGTACCAATTCAAGTCCTGGTTTGCAGCAGGGTTGGATGGAGAGAGGTAGTGTACTGCTCCACTCTGCAGCACCTCCACGATCCTAGAGCAGAAGAAGATATATGTTAATCTTGAGCTTGATAGATCTATAAAGGACTGCAAAAGATATCCTTTGTCAATAAATATTAAAGTTAAAAGATAAAGTCTTTCTTGTGTCTAGAACTTCATCAGGATTTCATGTGGTGTTAAGCAACTGAGAGTACAAGACTCCCCTTTTAGACAGAACACTAGTCTGTCGCAACATTAAACCCCAGCTGCTCTTGGCTCATATATTTTTTCCAGCTGAGTGGACTGGAGCAACATAAAATGAAATGTTTTGCTCTAGGTCACAATGTGCTATCTGGTCTAGGGATTTACCTTAAAATTAATTGATATAAAAATAATGATATTTATTGAAATTTGAGTGAAAAAAATATATCGATACTATATATTGTAAATTATTTACTTAAAAGAAAATACCCACTGCACCTTTGTGTTAGTGTCTCCCAAACAATCTATATTTCTTAATATAGAAAATAAACAACTTATGCTATGGACATCAGTAAAATCTAAGAAATTTGTAGAATATGCAATGATGAGAAAAAAAAAAAAGAAAAAGTGAAAAATTATGAGAGAAGTTTTAAATCTATTTCTGTTTATTTTTTCAAAGTCATTTTTAACAAAACATAGAAACCAACATGGACTTAAAAGATACAAGATGTAACAATGAAGAAAAAAAAATCTCATGTGATAAAAAACAAAAACTGAAGACAAAGCTGTAATGTAATAAATAAATAAATAAAATCCTTATTTTATGAACAGCTTTTTCTTTTTTTTTTTAAATATTTATTTTTTTTCCAATATTGCCTCTTTAGAATTATCACGAAAAAAATTGCTTTTGAAGATATCTTTGAGAGGGACAAATTTTTGTTATAAACTTTTCACACATTCTATAGTAATTTATTAGAATTTAAAAATGGAACATTTTAAAACTCATTAACCTAGCATTTAGTTTTATTTCTAAAATAGCCTCATAAAAATTTTCTAAATCATCTTGAAATATATTAAATATTTTAAATAGCAATAACATTAGAAGTAAAATTAAAGCTAATCTGGCTTTTCTTAATTTGCATCTATTGCTTTAATCCCCACCCACCACTCCCTTTTAGCTAGAAAACCCTTTAAAAAAACACTTTAAAACCCTTCATACTTTTCAACAGAGGAAATTTCTCTCAGATGCAGAAGTAGTGAGATTTAATCAAAAATCAAACTGTTAGCATGATAACAGTTCAGTAAAGCAGACCCAGACTTTAACCTGGTATTGCTATGAACAAGCTTTCAATCTTGTTATTTCGTTTGTTAGGTACAAAAGCTGCTGCCTGATTTTCTTACGAGTTTTTCTTACTTTCAATTTGTTTATCTAACATTCCAAATGTTTCTTAAGTTAGTACTACATGCCCAAAGAAACTTTTCTTATCAAATCATGTTATTTTCTTAGCTGTTATACTCAATTTATTAAATCACCCAATTAAAAAAATTATGTAATGTTATTTGAAATGAAGTATTAATCTGTTGTTGCTATGACATTTTTCACTTTTTTTTTTACATTTCGCAAACTTAAAATAACAAAATCCACTTTTTGAAAAACATTTGAAAAACCCGAAATCATTTATTTATTTTTGTTTTTCTCTTCCAAGTTCTACATTGTGGCATTTACAATATTTTTTTTCCGGAAGATGTAAAATGAAAGAATTAAAAAAAAAAAAAAAAAGTAATAATAATTCGCAGTACAAACAGCATGTTTTTGATTTTCAATCTTTGCTTTCAGCCAATGGCTATTATATCTTCGTTAAATAAATACAGTCCATTAAACATTTCAGAGCTTACATTAGATATATATATATATATATATACATATATATACACATGTGGGTGTGTTGTTTTTTGACTAAGCAAATTTAGAATTGGCTCCAGTCAACAGCTATGACCTCTAATTTGTTCAATCAGTTCCTGAAATTCTAATGCAATAAGTTAGAGCAGACATTTGAGGTGCTGTACTGTTGCTGAGAAAGGCTGTAGTAGCTTTTGAGTACTGAAAGACAAGGTAAAACAGACAGGTAGGCAGCAGGTAGACAGGCAGCTGGGGCCTAATATCATATCTGTCTGACAATATTTAGTTGATGGGCGGAAGTCATCATGGTCTGCACTAGTCATCAGTAGTACAGCGTAGCAGAGAAAAAGCACTGGAACATCAAACTTCTTCACTATAAGCAGCAATTGTTTCCAATTCTTCTGAATCCAATCCTCCTTTAAGCGTCCGTCGCACTACAAACAAACAAATGTATTAATTTATAATATGTGAATATATAATATGAACATATATAACATTTGAATATAATATATTTTAAAAAGGAATAAACTACATATAATTCATTTCTTTTTACTATCCATACACACATATCTTAGTAAAGAAACTGAAGACACTGCCATCAATGGAATATAAAACACAACACTTCAGAATTAAATATACTACAGACACACATACGCATGATGTTTTGTCACAGTTTACAGGTTTTTAACCCTTTTGCTACCACATTTCTAATGAAAGACACTGCCTGTGGTTTTCAAATATTTTTGAAACTAATCAAGAATTTGGAGGGATTGAGTAATGTAACTAACAATCTGATTATTAAATTGATATTTGGAACATAACTTAAATGAAGGCTCTTATATAAAATTATGATGGAAAGTTTTTAGATATATATCATCATCATCATCATCATCAACGTTTAACGTCCGTGTTCCACGCTTGCATGGGTTTGGACGGGGGTAGTCCCACTTGAGGCAAGAGTGATTGTCTTGCTCGCATAGGACTGTCTGGCAGGTTTTCTACAGTTGGATGCCCTTCCTAACACCAACCACATTTACAGTGTGGGTCTGGGAGGTTTTTACCGTGTTGCCTACACGGCCACATTACAACGTGGACTGTGTGTTTTTTTGTCGTGACACCTACACGATCTCATTTGTTTCGGCCTGGATGGCGCGGCACCAACATAACTTTACATAGGACGGGGTGGTGTGGATGGGTGGGGGTGGTGGCGGGACGGGGTGTATTTTGTTAGAGATGCCTACTGGCAAGGCGGGTCTTCTCTGTTACTGAGTACCGCCAAAGGTCTCGGTCCAGTGACATTGTCTTGGAGAGGTGTAAGTGTGTGAGGTCGGAGTTTATCAGCTCGTCCCAGGTTTTTCTAGGTCTGCCTATTCCGTGGCTACCGTCTATCTTTATTGCCCTGCACTTTGTTATACAGCTACCGACTTTCATGCGCATCACGTGTCCATACCAACGTAGCCTTCTCTCGAGTAAACAACATCTGATCCCTCTTATCTCTAATTTTTTCCTTAGTTCGTTTATGCTTTGCCGTTCACGTATATTACTGTTACACATCCAGCGGAGCATGCAAGCTTCGTTCCTCTCTAGTCTGCGTATATCCTCTGCACATAATGCCCAGGTCTCACTGCCATGCAACATTGCTGTTCGTATGCAGGCATCGTACAACCTGCCTTTCATTTTTAGGGAGAACCCTTTAGCAGCTAATAGTGGTATAAGCTCTCTGAACTTTTTCCAACCAGTTCTGACTCTAGCTACAGTACTTTCAGAGCACCCTCCCCCACTGCTGATTTTATCGCCCAGGTAACGGAAGCTGTCCACTATTTCTATAGAACCCTCTGCGCAATTGAAAGAGCTAGTATTTTGTGGGCACTTGCTGCTACTTATTGCACCAGAACACCGGCCACATGTAAAATCTATGTTCTTAGTTAGCTTACCTGTGATCCCACTACATCTTTTATGCACCCATACTTTGCATTTAGGACATAAAATGGAGTTTCTACCTACGCCTTTCCTACACACCGAGCACGACCATTTCCCAGAAGGGACCGCCGCCTTGTTTTCTTTCCTACAAACTAGAACTTTGGTCTTAGCCAGGTTAATTTTAAGTCCTTTTGACTCTAGGCCGTGCTTCCATGTTTGGAATTTCTTCTCTAGCTCGACCATTGATTCCGCTATGAGTGTCAGGTCGTCTGCGTATAGGAGTTCCCATGGGCAGCCTGTCTTGAACTCCTCTGTTATAGCCTGAAGGGCAATAATAAATAGTAGGGGGCTGAGAACAGAGCCCTGATGGACGCCAACTTTTACGCTAAACTCTTCACTATATTCGTTGTTAATTCTAACCTTGCTGACTGTTTCTTTATACATGGCTTGTATAGCCCTCACAAGCCATTCGTCAACCCCTAGTTTTCTAAGAGCCCACCAGATAATGGAGCGGGGGACTCTGTCGAAGGCTTTCTCCAAGTCGACAAAAGCTAAGTAGAGGGGTTTACCTTTAGCTAGGAACTTCTCCTGTAGTTGTCGTACTATGAAAAGAGCGTCTGTGGTACTTTTGCCTGACACAAACCCGAACTGCATTTCATCTAGGTCAATTCTCTCTCTGATTAGTTGCGCTATTACTTTTTCCGTGACCTTCATGACCTGGTCGATTAATTTAATGCCTCTATAGTTACTCCTATCTAGGGCGTCTCCTTTACCCTTATAACAGTTAACGATGATGCTGCTATGCCAGTCCTTCGGAACAACCCCATTCTGTACGACTTGGTTAACTATGCGGGTGACCATGGTGTGTCCCACCGTGCCAGATGCCTTCAGCATCTCAGCAACTATTTCCGAAGGCCCAGCTGCCTTACCTGTCTTCATATCCTTGATTGCCTTACTTATTATACTCCCCTCGACTAACACTGCTGGTCCCTCTATTGGGTCGACATGGGGGAGACTGTCTTTCTCCCATTTATTCTCCTCATTTAGTAGCCTTTCATAGTGACACTTCCAAGCTACCTTCTTATCAGTGTCGGTGATGGCAAGTATGCCATCATCGTTAAGTACACACTTCTCCCCGACAATATCACGGTTTTCCTTGACGCATTGCCTAGCAATCCTGAACACCTCACGTTTTTGGTCATCGCGTTGTAGGACATGCTTGAACTTTCTTTCCTCAGCTTCCCTTCTTGCTAAGTACACTTCTCTCCTAGCCACTTGATAGTCTACTCTACTTCCCCCATCCCGCCATACTTTCCAAGCCTGCTTTTTGGCCTTAATTGACCCCTCCACCTTACTGTTCCACCACCATGTTACTCTCCTCCTGCCTACAGGCCTGCTCCAGCCACAGACTTCGTCTGTCGCCAACAGCAGGTTTGCTTTCAGAAATTCCCACTGTCCTTCTATATATATATATATATATAAATACTTTAAAACCAGCAGTTTTGGATGGTTTGATATCAAAAGAGTTAATTGAATTGATCGGATTTTAATTCAAACAGATTCTTTAAAAACACAAATCCTTGATCCTAAATATGAAATAATTGTTGGACTAAAATATGACTGGACATTATTTTTGCATTTTGTCCAAGACTCTAACAACTTTGCTAATCCACCACCCTAAGCACCAGTTTAATAATGACAAAGTTAATTTTTATTTAATCCTTCCAAATTCTTGATAATTTTCAAAATTAATAGAAAACCCATGGATTGTGTATTTCATTAGAAATATGGCCATGGAATGATAAAACCATTTTGATATCAAACTCCCTAAAACTGCTCCTCATTCTATGATACAACATTGTTTGTTTTAAAATGTTTAATCTTCTATCAATTTTATTTAGGAACCTTTTTTAAGTTATGCTCCAAATGCTAAAGTTAGTTACATTACAAAATCTTGCGAAATTCTCCATTATATTCAAAATTCTTAAAAAATCATAGGCAGTATCTTTCGTTAGAAATATAGTAACAAAAGGATTAAACTATTTTTATATTAAATCTGAAAGAATGGAATAGGTATAAAGTTTAGCTTTACATAGGATTTCTGAAATTATTTTGAAAAGAAAAAGTCTTTTAAGCTGGAATAAAACAATCAATATAATTATTAATTGTTGATTGAAATGAAGTGATACATTGGAAATAAAAATGTGCTGAGAGCAAAATCTGACATGCCTGAGAAGAGAGAGAGACTGACAAGATAGAAATGAACAGCCAAGAGAGCAATAAACAGTTAATGTGTGAAACAGAGATAATAAAATAAACTGTTGTTGCTTCATTAAAATACATTAATTAAGCGATATAAAACACAATTTAATGAAAGTACTGAAAATAAAGGAACAATTCATGCCTTTTAGAAAAGCACCATTTTGAAGAACAATCCAGAACTCAAAGCAAACCTCACTCTGTTACAGAGCAAAACAATAATAATAATAATAATAATGATAACAATGCTACTGTTTCAAAAGTTGGAAAGTGTGTGTACATATATGTATGTCTGGGCTCATAACTCCTAATGGAGTTGTAGGGACACTGGCATATCATATGGTATAGCTAGGGCATTTTAAACATGGCCATGCCTATCTCTTCTCCAGGTCTGAACACAAGCATTTTTTTTTAAAGAGAGTGGGAGAGAGGAAGTGAGAAAGAGATATAGATAAAGAATTGATGCCAGTAGTGGGTTGGTACTATTTTTATCGACCTTGAGAGGATGAAAGGCAAAGCTGACCTTGGCGGAATTTGAGCACAGAGAACCGGAATGGAAACTGCAAAATATTCCATCGGATGTTCCTATGACTCTACCAATTCACTACCTTGTGTAAGACATACATACATATATATATATATATATATATAAATATATATGTGGTGAAGGCGCATGGCTTACTGGTTAGAGTATTGAGCTTGCAATCGAGAGGTGGTGGGTTTGACTCTCAGACCGGTTGATGCATTGTGTCGTTGAGCAAGACACTTCACTTCCCATTGCTTCAGTTCATTCAGCTGTAGAAATTAGTTGCGATGTCACTGGTACCAAGCTGTATTGGCCATTGCCTTTCCCTTGGACAACATTGGTGGCATGGAGAGGGGAGACTGGTATGCATGGATGTCTGCTGGTCTTTCTACAAACAACCTTGCCTGGTCTTGTGCCTCGGAGAACTTTCTAGGTGCAAATCCCATGGTCATTTGTGACCTTAGGGGTCTTTATATATATAAATAGAGAGAGAGAGAGAGAGAGAGAGAGAGGTATGTGTGTGTATGGGGAATGGAGAGCAATATTGGTAGAATAATTTTAAATGTTATGACACCACATATATGAGGAGTTGGAAAGACCACTAATTGAAATAGAACTCAATACATATTTTGGTGCAGGGTAGATGCAGAAATACAGTAAAATTGTAATGGAGAGCCCTCACTATTTTGGTTGCTCACAGAATAATTGCTATTAAAACTAATTTTGTCCTGGAGAAAGAATCATAATTTGGAATTAGGTGAAAGGGAGAGGGGCCTCTGTACAGATGTTACTGTATTTCTATGATATCAATTGCTATTTTTGTGGTCCTACATTGTCACTGATTGATCAACAATCACTTTAGAGTGTACTGGATGCATTTTATTGTGATACCAACACTAGAGATGTTATATTGCCCACTGCAAGTCTGAAGAGTCTACTCTATCTAGTCTCCTTTCTTTCAAGACAAATGTGACTGCAAATGTGAACAAAGGGAGAGAGAGAATGTGTTGGTCAACAGAGTGAAATAGGTGAGAGTATGAATGTGAATGTAATACAAGGAAAACAGAGTGGTAGGATAGTAAGGGGGGAGAGAGTAATGGAGGATTATATACACAATAATAATTCTAATTTCGAGAAGAACTTGATTAAATCAACCTTGACTGTTACTTAAAATTTATTGACCATAAGAGGATGAAAGACAAGGTTGACCTTGGTGGGATTTGAACTCAGAACATAAACAACTGCAACTAAATGCTGCAAAGCAACTTGTTTGATGCTCTACAATTTTGCCAATTCACTGCCCTACTATATACACAATGATGCTCATGAAAAGGAGGTCATTTTGGTGGGAGGGTGGGTATAGAAAGATTTGGCTAAGACTATTTTTTTTCTCTTTCTGCAAGATGGATGTGAGCTCTTTTAATTTTCCATGTTGAAATATCTCTTCAAAACTTGCATTTTCTTTTATATCATCATCATCATCATCTTTAGTCCGTTTTCTATGCTGGAATGACCAATCTTATTCATTATATTTCATATTTAGCATGGTTTCTATGGTTGTCTGCCTTTCCTTATACCAACCTCTTGACAGGGAATGCTAGGTGCATTTTCCTTCACACTAGCATTATCACTTTTCAGAGTGGACTAGCTGCATTTTATCATGGTTCTAACACTATCACTTTACATGCTGCACAGGGTACATTTTATTGTGGCACCAGCTCTAGAGAAGTTGTTTCATACAAGGACAGCCTGAAAAGTTTTCTCTAAAAACTTAAAACAGTTTCTTTGCAATCAACATCAATTAATATCAGTGTAATTAATTACAACTATCAATTAGTAAAATAGGATTAAGTTAAATATTTTATGAGGGATTAGCATTAGTCATTTTATGCTAAGACTGATACCAACAATGAAGAAAATATTACAAATGATGTTTGTATGTTCTTATTTATTTATTGTTTCTAATGAGAATAGAGGTTGGTTTCTAATTACAGTTCTTTCTTCAGATAATAATTTATTGAAGTAGATCATCATCATCATCATTTTATACTTGCTTTCAATGCTGGCAGGAGTTGGACAGGTCATTATAGTCTGAGATTAGACTGGTTGAAGAACCATATTTAGCTCATACATTCCACATTTGGCATGGTTTCTATAGTTGGATGCCCTTCCAAATGCCAATCACTTGTACTGTTATATTTTTATCATGGCATGCATATCATATATATGTCTCCATGTGGCCGTGTAGGCAACACGGTAAAAACCTCCCAGACCCACACTGTAAATGTGGTTGGTGTTAGGAAGGGCATCCAACTGTAGAAAACCTGCCAGACAGTCCTATGCGAGCAAGACAATCACTCTTGCCTCAAGTGGGAAAACCCCCGTCCAAACCCATGCAAGCGTGGAACACGGACGTTAAACGTTGATGATGATGATGATGATGATGATATACACTTCTATAATCTGATATGTATGTCCGAAGTTAATATTAAGACCAGCTAAAAGATTTCCATTTTATTTTATCTAATGATTTTCTGACTGAATTTTCAAGTTCTCCACGTTGACATTGATGATGATGAAGGAGAGGAAATTGAGGAAGAGGAGGGGTGTGTTTTACTCCATATTATAAAGAATTAGTTACAGTTCAGAAATTAAGGGGTCATGTTTCTAAATGATGATGAGAACAATCTCTGTACTTTAAAGAAATGTTAGTTCCACTGACTTATGTATTATTTTTCTCTTAAATAAACATCAGTTGTTATTTTTGTAGCTGTTGTAGTTCATGTATCAATTATCAATGACTTTCACTACCTGATTGATTAGGTTTTATGGGTCTGTACCTAACTGGGGAGACTGATTCTGGCTACATGTAATGTATATGTGGCCTGTACAGACTGACTGGGCTTTGTGGAGCTCAAGTTTGGTGTCCACAGCCTGAATGTGTGTGTCTCTTGTGATGATTTTCCACCTTTGTTGATGAGGATGTGCCACAGGATTCTAGTCTGAGCAAGTTATTACCAGGATTCATGTCAATACTCATGGCTTTAAGTGTTACTTTCAGGATGACATTGTAGCATTTTTTCTGGCCACTAACTGTTCTTTTCCCTGTAGTAATAGAGGAGATGCTTTGGTGTGTGCACAATGTCCATGTAGATTACATGACTGACCCAACAAAGATGGTTTTAAACCAATAATTTAAGATCACTCATTATTTTATATGAACTTAATGGAGGTATGATGTCAAATGTTCATTTGCTCCCAGGTCAGTCATGAACTAACTCAACAATATATCAGAAATTATAACAGATTGTCTTTAGTTAGATGACACTGTGTATCTGGTTTAGAATAAGTACACTGTATCAGTGTGTACTGTAAGAGTTGATTAAAAGGGTTAGTACTAGCAAGGGTGTCTGACCATAAAAAATTGCCCCCAAAAAGACCTCTCGATGAGTATGAAGCCGGTCATGGGGTTGCATTAGCAGAGGAAAATACCTTAAAACATTTGTATTTAGCTAGACAGAGAGAGAAACTGAAAGAATATATATTTTGACTTTGAATACTATGTTAAATTTTGATTCTGAAGCAGTCATCTATTCACAGTAATCTGGGTTTGTTAATACATTTGTAAACATAGACAACAGAAGCTACTTAACATAACACATGGAACATATTTACTTCTAGTAGTTAAACTGAATATAACAGAGAGAAGCAGATTGAACAGGGTTAACATATATATTAGCGCAGACAGGTAATAAACATTTTTATCAGTGCATTTTTGAAGCAAATGAAACTTTGACCATAATTCAAAGAATTGTTATGAATTTAATTTTGATAAAAACATTACTTAGAAAAACTATTACTGTCTTTATGCAGCTTTATACAGCTTTTCCTTCCCACCAAAATTGAAATAAACAAAAACAAACAAAAAAATGTATAGTATAATATTATTTCGTTTTTGTATTTGTTTTGTAAGATTCTTGTACTCCCAGTTGTTTAACATGAATAAAACTGGAATAAGCATTAGGCCTGATGAATCTTTAGGCTTGGGACAGACTTTTTAAAAATATAATACACACACACTCACACACATATGTATATCAGTGATGAGACTCCACATAAGAATATACACCAGAGGAAAGAATTCCTACAGTATTTCCTGATTACAAAACTATGTCTAGCCTAGGAAGTTAGAATGTCTAGAGTACCATTTTGTACTATTTATTCAATATCTATGTAACTATTTTGATCTCATTGGAATTATTTATAGCAGATTTTATAACAGTCACAACATAACTTTGTTGCTACTGCTGTCTGTAAAGCCAGATAATAATATAAATTTTGACCTTGTTTATTAATCTCTGTTGATATCAACCTAACTGCCTCAAACCTGTCCTGGTTCTACAATACAAAATTGTTTGTTTTAAAGTGTTTATATATATATCTAAAAACTGTCATAATTTTATGGAACAACTTTTGTGAAACTATGCTCCTCACAGTTTAATAGTGAGAAATTCTTATTATTTTCAAAATGATTTAAAAATCAAAGACATTGTATTCCATTAAAAATATAATATTGAAAAGGTTAAATTCTACTATTTAACTATATTATGAACTTCAATCAATATCTAAGATTTTTCCATTTTACTATTAACGTCCTGTATGACATTAACCCTTTAGCATTTAAACTGGCTGTATCCGACCAGAATTCCCTCACCGCTTTTTGTTCAAACTGGCTGTAACCGGCCGCTCATACTGATGTGAATAATATATCAAAATAAATAATATCAAAATCTCATAGATTCGAGATTATGTGAGATAATTATGTGAGGTGAAGCCTTTACCATGAAAATATAATAGTAAATATAGAGTAATGTAAATACTAAAGGGTTAAACTGCATGAACAAAAACATTCTTGAAAAGTATAAATGAGCTCTATGACTACATCTAATTAAAAAAATTGAAGTCTTTACTTTAATATTACAAATAATGCAACAATCTATCCACTAGTAAAGATACTACACACATTTGAATTAACAAACCCGTTTTTAGATATCTTTTGTTAAACAATTGCAGGATGTTAAAGGTTAAGTAATACTTAATACTAACTGCCTATGGTTGACATATTTTGTATTAGTTATAAGCGGAGAACAGCAATACATACAGATGGCTTCACAAAAAATATTTTTGACACATTTACATATAAATACACAGATGCAGACAACAAAGAAAGTAAAAGGAAAAAAGGCACCAGACAGTTTGAAAGTTGTGAAATTATAATTAAAAAAAAGATAGTGTTCTTTTAACTTTTAATATTTGTGTGGGCGTAGGTGTGGACTGACCATTTGACCAAAAACTCTGGCCAGATAAATGAAGCCTGCATACAACAACACCAAAATAGACTGGTTACAATGAACACAATATTACCTAGATACCATTCTCCCAGATCCCTGAAATGTTATAAACGCAGCCAAGTTAATAGGCAATAAACAAATAAAAAGCATCAACATAACTTTTTGTTTCTTTTTTAACTTTTTCTTTCTTTTTTTTTGTATAATCAGCAAGACTTATCCAAGGTAGTTATTTAAACATTCAGATTAGGAGTAGATATAATAGCATCATAGAAGTAATATAATATCACATGAGTATCCAAGATTAGAATATTTAAGGTTATCACTATATAGCAACATAACATTTTTATGAAGTCTAGAAATTTATGCAACACAAATTGACATTTACACATTCAAAGTTTAACATACATTTAATTTTTGAATACAATGGTCTTAACTATACAGCAATATAAATGCAAAATTTATAGAACATATATATATTTCTTAGAATGATTTAAACATACAATAAAATAGACATTAATTCCAAGAAGCTTTATACAACCATGCAGCTAAAATAGAATAAAGTATGATAAAAATAAAATCTAATCCCAACTATTTGACATATATATATATATATATATATATATATAAATATATATATATATATATATATATGTATATATATGTGTGCCATATATCAAAATTATCATCATCATACACAAGTTAAATTATATTTAATATCTTTTCATGTGGTATATTTGAGGTCTATTCTTCCTATTTGTTTAATTCACATTACATAAAATCATAACACTAACTACTTGTTGAGTTGTTGTGTACTCTCATTGAGTAAATAAATTGGTTAGATGAACCAAGATTATACTACCTAATTTCATGTGGATCTACGAACTATATATATATCAGCATCATTGTTGTTGTTGTCATTTAATGTTTATTTTTCGTCACTTGCATGAGTTAGACGGGTTGTTACGTTATGAGACAGGTCAGGTCAGGTGACCACATCTTGCTCATATATATATATACCAGCAGTGCTATTGCTATGACAAAAAGCAAAAAAATCGATACTGTATGCTGATCCAGTGCCACAACAAAAGTACCCACCCCCACCCTGTGTTCTATTGGTGACAACAAAAAGCACCAAGTTCACCCTGTAAGGTGGCCAGTTTGATGTCATGATAAAAAGCACGATGTCCACACTGTAAAGTGGTTGGTGTTAGGAAGAGCATCCAGCTGTAGAAACCAAGCCAAAATTAAGATCTGTATGAGTATCACATGGTCTCCGGACCTGACTTGTCTTATAACGTGACAACTCTAACTCAATCAAACATAGAAAAATAGATGTTAAACAATGATGATGATGATATATATATATATAATTGTATATTATCAATGATTAATATAAATTAGTAATATCATCATCATCATCACCGTTTTACGTGGTGATGATAATGATGCTGATGATATTACTAATTTATATTAATCATTGTAATATACAATTATGTGATGATGATGATGATGATGATATTACTAATTTATATTAATCATTGATAATATACAATTATATATATATATCATCATCATTGTTTAACATCATCTGTTAAGTTAGTTTAGAACAGGTACACTCTGAACCAGCAGGTCGTAAGAGGCAACTAAAAGAGAATCTAGCTTTAAAACATTGTCTCCAAAAGAACCCTATAATTTGTATGAAGACTGTCAGGGGGCTCTTAAGGTTAACCTTTGCTTTAGGAGGGAAAATGGCCTCAAAATATTTGATGAGTTGTAGCTGTTTTCTTCACACAATTATCAATATCACAGGATGTTATACTATGTGATACTTTTAGCAATGTTGGTTTTGATGATGAATGCTCCAGTTGCTTGATCAATGGAACAACTTGATCATGAAGTAACATGCAAGTGGCTGAGCATTTCACAGATACATGTACCCTTAACACAAATCTCAGGGATATTCAGTGTTACAGTATGTGGCAAGGTTGGCTTTTTGATACACTGGAGCAATATGAAATAAAGTGACTTAGTGGGGGACACAATGCAGCATCTGGAATCGAACTCTTCATTTTACAATTTAACTACTAAGCCTTGTGCCTTCACATTAGCAGTAATGTTATAATATTAATAGCATCTAGGAACCTGTTGACTATTCTTACCATACCACATGATCTTCAAATTTTATATGTCATAATTAAATAGATAAATATATATACATATAAAATAAAAAAGCTCAGCTAAAATGTAAAAAAATTAAGAAGCTTACAAGATTTCCGAGGTCCTCTAGAACGTCGTCTTTCTTTCTGTGGTCTCTTTAATGGTGTAGCTGCCGTCCGTACACAGGCTTCTAAAATTTCATCATCAGCAGTATCGTACATCTCAGAATCTGTTGTCATACAACCTCGACCTGAAAGACAAACAGAAACATTACTCTCAAATCCTATGCCTCAGATAATTCAACTGATGTTGCCTTATTGCAACTGCAGCTTCAATGTGAAACTTGAAATATATATATATATTGTTGCATGGAAGTGAGACCTGGGCTCTGTGTGCAAAGGATCTGTGAAGATTGGAAAGAAATGAAGCTGGCATGCTTCGTTGGATATGTAAAAGTAATATACATGAATGGTAAAGCGTAAGTGAACTGAGAGAGAAACTAGGCATATGAGGGATCACATGCAGTGTGTAGGAGAGGAGATTGTGTTAGCGTGGACATGTGATGCATATGAAGGATGACAGCTGTATAAAAAGGTGCTGGTTACTCAAAGTTGAAGGTATCTATGGAGTAGGAAGACCTAAGCAGACTTGGGATGAGGTGATAAAGGCTGACCTTGCACAATTGCACCTCTCTAAGATGGTGACACAGGATCGAGATCTCTGGCATTATGCAGTTATACAGAAGACCCGCCTTCCCCTATGCACATGCATTCAGTATACACCACTTCCCCTACCTTCCTCACCCACGTCCTAAACACCCCATCTTTCACCCATGTCCCTACTCTCCACCCATCATCTGATAAGTCCCCCATCCCTATATTTACCTCCCCTATCCCCATGCACCTTCCCCACCAGCCCATACTGAAAAGTGGACATTTTGGATCCACGATAAAAAGCACCCACCCCACACTATAAATTGGTCGTGTAGGTGTCACAACAAAAAGCATCCAGCCCACACTGTAAAGTGGTCATGTAGGTGTCACAACAAAAAGTACCCAGTCCACACTGTAAACGTGGTTGGTGTTAAGAAGGGCATCCAGCTGTAAAAACCAAGCCAAAATCAGTTCTGTATGAGTAAGACAGTCACCTGATCTGGTTTGTCTTACAATGGGACAACTCGTCCAACCCATGCTAGCATGGAAAAATGGATGTTAAACCGTGATAGTGATGTTTATATGTGTGTGCGTGTATATATATATAAAGCAATGCTTTCTTTAGAAGAAGTTTCTGTAAAAAACCCCAGTGAAAAATTACTTACCAACTTTTTTCCTCAAGAGCTGACCAGGTAAACCACGTTCATCAGCACTTGTGTAACCATTGGCCAGTAATTTCTGTAAAGGATCTTCTGCTACATGTTCTTTAGATTTGACAAATTTCTCAGTCTGCAATTCAAAATAATTATATTTTTATATTCATATAAATAGCTTTTTAAAAGACTGTTTTACAGTAAAACAGATTATATTTATATATAATAGAATATAACACCCAACAGCATACATATATATATATATATATATGACAACAGTGTACACACACATATATATATATATATATATATATATATATGACAACAGTGTACATATATATATATCTATATATATTCTAGTAGTAGAATATGTTGTTCAGGAAAGAGTTGATTCACTCGATAGAAAATTTTTAGGAAACAATAATTGCAATTCTGCACAAATATATTATTTGAAACCCGTTTATATTCAATGTGTTGCTTCTGTTCCATAACTTAGTATAGAGATGGATAATAAGTAATAGAAATATTATGGATGCAGCATGGCCAAATGGTTTTAAAAATTTGCTTTGAAGCCATAAGATTAGGATCAGATTTAGACCTGGGAGGGTGAGGGTGTCTGGGGCAGTTTAGGTTTGGTAGGCCTCTCATATAACACACCCATATATACATATATCTTGTTGTCTGCATATATATATGAGGTTGGTGTTAGGAAGGGCATCCAGCTGTAGAAATCAAGCCAAATCAGTTCCTGTATGAGCAAGACATGGTCACCTGACCTAGCATTGCCCACAACAGGACAACTCGTCTAACCCATGTTAGCATGGAAAAATGGACATTAAACGGTGATGATGATGATGATATACATACATACACACTGCCCCCTGATATATCTAGCACAGCATAAGGTTCTGGGTTTGATGCCACTGCATAATCCTGAGTTGACCCATACTTTGTGAGTGAAATTGGAAGTTCATCAGATAGATTGTATATGTTATTCAAAGAGCCAGCCTTGTCACGCTGAATTTCTCTGAAAATTACATTAAGGGTACACGTGTCTGTGGTATGCTTTACTACATGTTAATTTCACATGTAACCTGTTGCATTAATTCAAACAACTGAGAACTTCATTGTTGAAAATGAAGGAGGTTCATTATCATCTATCTTTACCCTTGTCATTCCAGAGTAGTTTCTTCACATTAATGAAACTTAAAAGTGTTCCTATACTGATTTAACCCCTATATTCTGTAGGGATCTAAAGAAAAGTTTGTTTTTCAAAAGAACAATACTTACATCAAGAATCATTTTACCACGCGTCTTCTTCCTCTCTCGTTGATTCTGTTTCTTGAGTAGCTGTTGGTTCACTTTGTCTCGCGTCGTTCGGTACTCCAGAGCAAATTCACTGATCACTTTACAGAACTGACTAATTTTTTGGTCTTTAGCTACACTGACTGGAAGCCCCATATACATCAACAGTTTTTGGTACCTAACAAACAAATATGTCAACAGATGTTAATAAAAAACAACAAAAAACAGGAAATAGTCCTTAACAGCTTTTGGTATGTAAACAGATGTTATTAAAACAAAGAAAAGGGACCTTAACTTGGGATGGAGTTGTAGGGACACTGCCTTGACACATGGCATGTCTTGGGCATTTTGAGCCTAGTGAAACCCATCCCTCTTTAGGCTGGAACAGCCGATTTCAGAGAGAGAGAATCAACCCCAGTACTTTATCAAAATCAAAAAGATGAAAGGCAAAGTTGATCTTGGTTGAATTTGAACTTAGACTCTAGTGAGCCAAAACAAATACTGAGGCATTTAATCTGATGCCCTAATAACTCTGCCAATTTGCCACTATTTGATGTTATTACTAAAGCATAAAAATATTTTGAAACTTTAAATTAAGGTAATAAATTAATTATAAAGTATATTTATTTCCAGGGTAATGTTTAATGAAAAATGACAAAACACACATGATAACCTCCCTAATGTTGGTGACATGACAAAATGCATTTGTCCAACCCTTGCTAGCAAGAAAAATGAGTGTTAAATGGTGGAGATGATAGAATAATTAAATGTTACCTTGTAAGAACTCGTCTGTGGATAATTTTCAAAATCATAATTCTTTCAGCAGCATCTTGGAGAAATTCACACATTCTGTAAATAAATAATGAGAAGCTTTAGTGCAGGAACATTTTATTATAAATTTATAACAACATTTTCAACATTATTTAGATAAAAGCATTATCTAGATGCTGTAAACAGACTGGAGAACTAAGAGCAGAACTAATATCTTAGAAGCGAGGTTGGTCATAGGGCTTAGTATGGGGTGAACAGGGATGGGAGACATATGTCTGATGAAAGGTGATGAGAAGAGGAGTTAGGAAGGCCTGAGACCAGCCAGGTCTGAGGAGCAAAGGCGAATCAATATAGTTGTGGTAGAACAGGCTGAATGAGGAATGGCTCGTCTTTGGGTTGGAAGTTGGAGTGAGTTGGTGAATGACTCCATGTTTGTGATGGGGTATGAACTAAATCCCTTAGTTTGTTAGGCCATCACTATCTATCCATCCAGCTCTGCACTCTGTTCTATTGCAGATATTTCTCATTTCTATTTCAACCGACATAATTAAATGATTACATGTAGAGAATATATCAACAAGACAATCCATAGTGTACTGTTATTTATCAACTTACTTGCTCTTCAACGTTGAGCATCGGTCGTGTTTCACAACTGCCTTTAAGTGTTCCCATGAATTCTTACAATCTCTTTCCATTTTCTCCAACTTCTCAGCAAGTTCATCCCAATCAAGCTAATAAAACATTTAAAATCATCATTTAAAGACAAAATTCCAAATAATTAATTTGAGGAGGATACAGTCAGAAATAGATTAACCATTAAACAAAATAAGTACATACTTAAGGCATCAAGAGGGGCACTATTTTATACAAAATAGATATATTTGTTATCCTAAAAAATTTGGGGAAAGATTTTTAAGTGCATAGGGCCTCAAAAGGACTTAATCCAGCCCTGAATACAGTTAAACATTGAAAATGTTATCTAAATTATTTGAATAGTAAGATAGTAACTCAACATAGGGTTCTTATATAAAATTATGTTGGAAGATTTTAATTTAAATATGTATCTTTTAAAAGGAGCGGTTTTGTTTCACTGAACCAAAGCTGGTTTTCGGCAGGTTGAGAACAAGAATTCATACATTTTAAAGTTTTCATAAATATTTTGTAAAAAATTAAATGTTAAAAAAATGTTTAACATAATATGAAAATAATAATAAATATAGGTACATTTTTAAATAGACAAATTATGTAGATTTCATACAATGACAGAAAAGATTTGAGAATAGTTTATAAAAAATTATGTAGGTTTCATACAATGATATACCTTTTTGAGAGAAACCAATATAAAAGATGAAGAATAGAGAAAGAGCAACTTACTTTTGCACACCGGTTAATGGCCCCAATCTCTGAATAAAGATCTGTAGCGTCTGGGAACTGCTCAATGATGATGCTGCATAAATGATGAAGTAAAGAATGTTTATGGACTGTGTCCTTCACTTCAGGTACTTTAGCCAAGTAATCTATTGTGAAGCCTTGGACCTGAAATATACATTGAGAGAGGAGAAATTATTTCATGCTGAGAGAGAAAGAGAGGTGTAAAGCCTAGTACTTGATACACATTGAGAGAAGAGTCATTATTCCATGTTGTGAGAGAGAAAGTGAGTGAGTGAGATAGAGCGAGAAAGAGAGAGTGAGAAACAGAGAGAAAAGGAGAGAGTGAGACACAGAGAGAGACATACACGCATTTATATATATATACATATACACACGTATATATATATATGGGCCTTCCAGTTTCATTTCACATTATATACATGTCTGTGTATATTTTAATTATTTAAAAATTATTTTTAAGTGAACATGACTCAACAGGTGACGGGTGGTCTAGTGGATATATAAATATGTTTGTGTTACCTACCTGTGTACCATTCAAGAAACTACCAATAGCTAACATTGCAGACAATATATACTTGAATGTTTTATTAACAAGTAATTCCTCAATTCCTTTCTTCAAGTCCATTAATGGTTCTGCAATTTCCTGTGAAAAAAAAATCAAAACAAATGTCATTAAAACCACATTCATTGATCATCATCATCATCATCATCATTTTTACATCGACTTTTCCATGTTGGCATGGGTTGGAGGCAATGTAAGGTAGAGAGGATTGTTTTAGTCACAAAAAAGACATGGCAGATTCTCTGGTGCTGGTGCCATGATAAAATGTACCCAGTACATTTTGTAAAATGGTTGGTATTAGGAAAGGTATCCCCAAAAAAGACCATACCAAGTATGGAATGTATGAATGAAATATCCTCCAACTCAGATAAGAGGACAGTAACTTCAAATACAATTTGACTAGGACCACAATAAATCATACAACCCATATCAGTATGAAAAGCAGATGTATGATGGTGATAATGATAAGTAAAAGAATTTGGAAGATTCTAGGAAGATATTTTGAGCACAATAACATGACATCAAGAAGAGATGGTGTTAAAGCTGGTCCAGTGGGATCCACAGCATAGAATAGGTAAGTGTGGTGGACGTCATGTCACACACCTTGACAACCTGAAACAAGATACTAGCCTGTAATCTATCCAAAACCTGTAGATGGCTGTGATGGACAGAGAAGTGTGGTAGATGTAATGTTACATACTGTGACAACCTGAAGCAGGATATTGCTTGGAAATATATTCAGGAATTGAAGATGGTAATAATGGACAGAGAGGTGCATTGTCACTTTGACATCCTGAAGAAGGATACTAGCCTGTAATCTATCCAGGAACTGAAGACGGCAGTGATGGACAGAAGTATGGAAAAGAGATCTAGTTGCCTTGCCTTGGGCAGGAACCCAGCCTAACCAATTAACTAATTGAAAAACATTGTGTACTGTAGATATGAGAGAATAGGAAAAATACATCCCACCAACTCCATAAAAAAAAATATATATATATATATATACAGTGAAATGTTGCTGAATAAAATAGGAAATTGAAATTATTCATGTCCCTTGAAATACCAATCTGTACTTGTAAATTTGATAAATGTGAAGAATAATTTTAAACAACCCTTTTTTATCATGTTTTTAATGAAAATCACTCCTGTGACTTTCAAGTCATTTTGAAAATAATATAGAAAAATCTAGTAATATAACTACTTTTCTTATAATTTAGTGTCTGGAGCATAACTTAAAGGTTGTTATATAAAATTATGATGTGCGATTTTGAGATAAATATTAGTTTGGACAGAAAATTCCTGCCATTTTTCAAAAGGAGGTATTTTGGTACTTTTTTGAAATGTTGAAGGTTGCATATGCACACATATATAAGAAGGGACATTGGTATGCACTATGTGCATCTCATTTTCTGTTACGCCATCGAAGGGAATGCAACATGAATCTATCAAAATTGTTTGGCCTCAGCGCAGCGGCATTGAGTCTTCATATTAACAATGCATTTGGGTTACACACCATATCTGAACACAGTGCCAGTGACTGGTTCATGTACTTCCCTGGAGTGGAAGTCAGAATGGCAGGAGGGCATATGGGGTAGGGCAGACTCATCAATACCTGGTTGAGGCCTGCAGTGGGAGATCTGGTAGATATAGGTCTGGCTTGACAGAAGGTCCATGCCTGGACTTGAAACTGTAAAATGGAGATCTCTTGTTGCCCAATGCTCCATACAGAACAAAGGCAACTAAAGAAGAAATATAAACAGCTTAGTATCATAGAACCAGGGGGCAGTTTCAGGGGGTTTGATATTAAAAGGGGTTAAAAGAGAAACTACAGTAATCATGTCTGTTTTTCCCACAAATCCATCTTTCTTACCTGTTCTAGTGTTTCATAATCTAATTTGAACAACCATAGGCGAAGCCGTGCCTGCAGCTCACTTATAGATGATAATATAAGAAGGAACTGCTCAGCAGTCCCCAGGGGTGTGTCTGGATACAACATTTGGGCATCTAAAATCTGAGTTTTCTCTTCATCTGCTGGGATCATAGTGAACAATATTTTCTGCAAACAGATATAAAGCAATGTTTCAGAATAATCAAAGAATGCAATAAATACAAGGACTATTTTAAGTAATTGTAGAATTGTGACCATAAAGAATAAGGAATAAACTTACTTTAACCCTGATCATACTAAAATAAAACTTTTCACACACATTAACCCCACCACACAACTTACACCTCAACACACACACACACGTTAGCACCACAACACAACTTAAATTCCAACACACACATACGTTTGTTCCACCACACAACTTAAACCCAACACACACTTTAACCCAAATACACTGAAATAAACCCTCAACACACTGGAATAAATTGACATATTTTCCCAAACTGCAACAGATATACAAATAAAAACAAACAACAGCTTACTTCAATTCCTTCTTTGTTAATCACGGAACTATCCATTTTCAAAATAGCAGCTTTGATTGTACGAGGTGGGGGCAACACCTTGAGACCAATGTTGATTGCATTAGAGCGCTTTGGATCAAGCACTGTGATTTCCTTCTTTGTTGATGTATCAGCCTTCTGCTAGAAGGGAAATGTAAGTAAATTGATTAACATTGAAAGAAAATAGAGCAAAAAAAAAAAAATTATATTTTTATATTTTTATATTTCTTTTTTTTCTATTTAATTTGCCCACCCTCCCAGTTTATATTATAAGTTGACTAATGATAGTCTTAAAACTTTTAAGTTTTACACCAAAATTGGACATAATAGAAACAAGGAACCACAATTTTTAACAATCCAAAAATTGAGCCATTTTATTAATTTATGAGCATATTCTAGATGATAGAAGGGCAGCTATCAGAATATCTAAATATATATATACACACATATATAGGAATGCATGTGTGTGTATATATATATATATATATATATATATATATATATATATAAAAGGTACTGAATAGGCAGAGTTGTTTCAATGTCAGATAGAATGCTTTGCAGTATTTACTTTGACTATCTGCACTCTAAGTCCAAATACTGCTGAGGTCAGCTTTACCATTCACCCATTCAAGGGTGATATATAAAGTATCTATGTAATTGCGAGCAAACATGGATACCCTCTTGACACTGACACCCTTGATCTAGCAGAACATCCATGATGAGAGAGAGCAGGAGAGGCTGCACCACCACTGAGCTGATACACTTTATATCACCCCTGAATGGCTGAAAGGTGAAGACCTTGGTGGGATTTGAACAGAAAGCACTGAGAACTGGAATAAATATTGCAACACACTATCAACCCTGCTATCTAACATAAATACAAAGATGCAAGATATATGAAAACTATATTTTAATTATCATTATTATTTCAATATCTATATAAATGTGGTTGTTTCTATAGTTACTATTGGATTTTTATTTTTACAATTTTTACTTAACAACTTTTGTTTAAATCTTATTTTTTCACAGCAAAATATGATTTTTTTAAAAAATGATGAGAGGCTGGAGAAAAACAAGGAGGAGGAAGAAGAGGTGGAGAAGGTGGAAATAATAATGATAATAATAAAAAGGTGATGAATTTGAAAGGGTGGTGGTGATGGGTGGGTGGGAATGAATAGAACAAAAACAAGGTGGATATGAAATAAGATGAAATGAAACCAAATAATAAAAGGGGAAAAAAACAAAGATTGAAATGGATAAAAAAAAGAAAGGAAAAGAAAAAAAAGAAAAACAAGAAATAAAAAATAAATAAAAGAAAAGAAAACAAAAATAAAAAAGAACACAAGAGAAATAATTTTGATGAAAATAAAATAGAAATATAGAAAATTATGTAATTTCTACATTTTATTAAAGCATAGGATATGTCTAACATGCAGATTGATATAGCAGAGATGAAAAGACTACTACTACTGCTACTACTACTACTACTATTCTACTATGTCATACTAGATTCTTGCTGTGTGTGTATATATATGTGTACATATCTGTACAGAGTGTAGTAACCATGCAAAGGTGGTGGTGGTGGTGGTAGTGGTGGTGTAGAAGCAGCAAGCTGATAGTGAATGTCTTTGCAGATTGCCTCTGCAGAACACACAAACATGCATGGAGACAGTGAATGGCTTTGCAGATTGCCTCTGCATACACACATATATAAGTACATACATACAGCGCATACACACAATTGTTATAGCTTGTCATGACAATTCTGATGATGAAACTGGTGGTATTTTAGAGCCATGCATCTCGGCACTTCAGTCCATATTCCAATACTAGAGTGTTGATATCCAAAATTCTTTCTATCTTCATGGCTGTAGCCACCTATTTTGTCTGACATTCTGATAAATGGCAAAGGCATTGAGGTCATATTGCTTTTCAGGAATCTTTGCAGCAGAACTTCCAATAACCATGTACATATGGGTCAAATACCAGCTCATCATAAAAAACTTATATGAAACATATTTGACCTACCACATAAAAGGATTGGAACTTCACATAAGTACAGTCACAAACACATACACACATAATTTTGAAAATATCTGCAGAAAGCTGGCTGCTTTGAGCAAAAATATTTATTGGATATGATCTGCTCTGTGGATTTATTTTCTTCTCAAAATGGAGTTTTGCATAGCTTCTTTGCTAAGCTTTTATATGCAGATCTTTCAATATATAACAAATTTGACACTGCAATATAAAAAAACCAGGGTAGCTCAATGATGTAGATGAATGCAAAGCAAAGCTCTAGTTACACACACCTGATAAACCAAATTTATACACATTTTTATCTCTGATAAAATGCGTATTTTTAAAAATGATTTTAATGGTTTCTTTGAGGTTATTTAAAAGCCCAATCCTATCTTAATATACATTAGAAATAGGATATATTCCCCTTGGAATTGAGAATAATGACAGTATTTTTGTAAAAAGAATGAACATATTTGGAAATGATAATAAAAGATATTGTAGAATATCTTTTCAAACAGATAGAAAAGTACAGACATATGCAATTCATGGTAAAATATTGTTGTTGTTTTTTTTCACTAATTAATAGTTATTTTACTTATCTTAAAAATATAATATAATAAATATAATAAATATGTGTATGTATTTATGTGTGTGTATGTGCAAGTGTGCGTAAAAATATTACATGACTATGTATAAAGACATTGATTCCCAACAAATCTTTTAAGCAATAGCTGGGCCCAGACCCAAACTTTGTAACATTAAGAGTGTAATACACAAATACACCAGCCTATCAAAGTTCTCAGACAGGCGAACAGAGGTGTGTTAAATTGAACACCCCGGCCACACACACACACACACACACATATATATATAATAAAAACACTTGTGCTAAATAAAGAAGGCTTGAGCTTGAAATCTGAGTAAGAAAGTCAAGGTCAAAACTATACCCATTCAGCCATTTTCTCTCTCCATGCTTGTCTGCATGTTCCTTTTTCTGCATGTTCTTTTTCTCTCTTCATGCATGATTGTGGGTGTCTATGCCTGTGTGTGCATCTGGGCATATACATACACAGTCATTTTCCTTTCTCCATGCATGTTTGTGTATGTTTATGTCTGTGTAAGTATATGTGTGTTCATGCATATACATACACACAAACATTTCCATTCTCTCTTCATGCATGTTTGTGTGTGTTTATGTCTGTGTGTGTGTATGTGTGTACACATACACTCACACATAGATGCAGTCTATATTAGAAAGATTTTAGATGTTGGAAGGAAAATTAAAGTTAAAAGATCTGATCTGTCAGGGAGAATTTTTCTTTGCTGATTAAAGCGTAAAAACCTCATTTGGTCATGAATAACCATGGGTTTTGCATTTAGAAAGTTCCCCTCTGAGGCCCAAGCGAGGTCTTTTTGTGGAAGACCAGCAATCACCAATGCATACCAGTCTCCCCTCTCCATGTCACTGATGTTGTCCATAGGAAAGACAAAAGCTGATACAGCTTGGCACCAGTGACATTGCAACTCATTTCTACAGCTGAGTAAACAAGAGAAACATGAAATAAAGTGTCTTGTTCAAGCACATAATGCATCGCCCAGTTCGGGAATTAAACATACAATCTCACAATTGTGAATTCACCCTTAAGCCACGCACAATATAACAGAATTAATGTTCAATTATAACTAACAACATAATTTTAAATTAATTAGAAGAACAGGGTAGAAAGAAGCCTATTGTCAGATTAGACCAAGAAAAATATGTTTCCATTTGCCTTTCCATTGCTAATACTATCTATCTGCCACAACTGCCGACACAGAGTCACTGCTTTTTCTGTGTCAAGCGGCAGGATTTAAACGGAATGAACAAAGTTGGAACAGATATGAGAAGGCATCTCATTCTACACTTTAACAGTTCTAGATGCAGAACAGCCTGATAATGAAATTGATATGGAAGTGGTTGAACATTCCACATACACTGATACCTGTCATGTAATTCTCAGGGAGATTCAGAATGACACAGTGTGTGACAAAGCTAGCTCTTTGAATTACAGGATTATAGGTCCAGTCCATCTGACAGGCTTGCTAACAGTTTCTTCTCTTGGCCCAAGATGCCATCCAGTAGCATTAAATCCAGGACCATTCAGTGACATCCATCCACTACTCTGGACAAGTACTCAATTTATTGACCCCCATGAAAGGTAAAGTTGACATCTGCAGGATTTGAATGTAAAGTAGACAGAAAGCCAGAAAAATATACCTATGCACTAATGACTTGGCTAATTTATTGCCAAGAAGTATTATTGATGGCACTATGGAAACATTGATGTAAAACAGTTGAAATAACAGATCCTGTATCCCTGTTAAACTGTTGTGGGAGAATTAATAACATTGACACATATTCTTTTAGTTAGATTATCAAAATAAGTTTGTGGAGAAGAAGAGGGGGTGAGACTGTATAAATAAATTTGTGGGAAGTTGTAGTTAGACTGTCTGAATAAGTGTGAGGGGGGGGGATGTTTAATTAGATTGTCTGAATAAGTCTGTAGAGGGTCGAATGGAGGGGGAGTTGTAGTTAGACTATCTGGATAAATTAGAGCAGTTCATTTAGAGTCTTTCTCAAGCCTGGAGGCTCATCAGGCTGGGTCTTATCCTGGTTTACTGTATGTTAAGTAACTGAAGGTACAATACCAACCTCCCCAGACATGACACCAGTCCATCATAGGGTTAACTTTCAGCTAATGGTGATACTCATTTTTAGCTGAATGTACTGGAGCAACATGAAATGAAATGTTTTGCTCAAGAACACAACACAGAGCCCTGTCCAGGAATCAAACTCACAACATTATGAACCAGAGTCCCACACCCTAACCACTAGGCCATACACTGTGTGAGAATATTTAGTAAGGTTATCTGAATAAGTCAGTCTAAGAAGGATGGGATGTAGTAATTTTAGTAAGGCAGTTTGAATAAGTTTGAGGAGGAGGGGATAGTTAGACTGCTTGAATAGGACTGGAGAGAGGGTGAAGGGACAGGGGATAAGTTGTAGTTAATCTGATAACATCTTAAACTTCATCTTGAGAGAAATGGAACTAATTGTTTTTAGCAGTATTTTATAAGAGTTTAGTTAAGAGTTCTATTAATGGTAGTACTTTTACTGTCTTTATTTGAAGGAAATAAAATTAAAAAAAATAAATAAATATAATGAAATATAAAAAAAGGAATGAAAACATAAGAAAAGAAACTAAACTAAATTATGACAATTGAGGACCATGCAGAAGAAGAAAAGAAAGAGATGGGGGTATGTGTAAAAATAAAAAATAAAAATGAATTATGAATATTTCTGGATGATGAGAGTGAAGGGTGGCAGAGGAGAAAGAATCAAAGATGAGGATTTCTTGGGAAAAGATAATAATGGCTAATCAAATAAAAAAAAAAAATGATGAAAACAACTTTACATAAATATCAGAGAGGCTTGCATTTTGAAGACATTTCTGTGTGACTAAGCACAATCTTAGACATGGGTATATAACACGGTAAAGGGAAGATTTAATTTGTATTTTAAAAAAAATGTTATTCCAAAAAGACTTCAATAAATATAGCAAATATGTAATAATAATAATAATAATAATAATAATAAAAGCATAAGAGTGACAAAGCCATTAAAAAAAAAAGGTGGGTGGGGGAAAAGCGATTAAAACTAAAAGCCCAAAACACACCAACATTTAGTAAATTGGAACTTAGATTTGAAACAATTAACAAATCATTAAAATTTAGGTTTTTCACTTTTGTTTAAAAGTTATTTTCAGATTTTTATGGTGTTAAATATGTGAATTTTTTTCAGTCTAATGGAGTGGACTGCTGTCAAGCTCATGAGATTAACGTTCAATTGGCTGAGCATTTCACAAACATATATACCCTTAATGTTATTCCAAGGGAAATTCAGTATGACAGAGTGTGTGATAAGACTTGCTCTTTAAATTACAGATACAGTCCACCTTACGGGCTTCCAAATAGTTTGTCTTCTTAATTTCACACACGAGGCTTGGGTTGACCCAAGGCTATTGTAAATTACACTTTCTCAAAATGCCAAGAAGTGGGATTGAATCGAAGATCTTATGATTGCAAAGTGAACTTCTTAAACATTCAGCCATGCTGAATCTAATACAGTCTAATAAACTATGGCAATGACAAGCAATAGCTATGGTACTCTCATTAACTAAGGTCGATTTTTATATCCTTTTCATCAGTTTTGATATCTTATTGAGCCTATGATTATATTCCAGTTTCTATTTATATTAATTAAAAAAAGGAAGGAGGCCAATCCTGAGATTATCTGTCAGGTGTAACTTCTGTCAGGTGTAACTTCTGTCAGAAGTGTCACCACTTTTCCAGTGACAGGAGGTGATACTTGAACACAGGACATTCAGATCCAGAACAGATACAGTAAGACATCTCATTCTACATTTTAACAATTCTGCCAATTTCCACGACTCCTGAATTAAAATGTTGTTTATCAACTCTCAAAAGTACTTTATTTATCAACTCACAATAAAGAGAGTTGGAACAAAGTACCACAAAGCCTTCTTTGTCCTAACAACTGCCTTCGAATTAGTGCGGAAAGCAATCAGTGACAAAACAGCATCTTATTGTGGAGAACACAATAGAAGTAAAAATGTAGATTTAATAGAAACTTTATGGAAGTTCCTCTCTCAGAACTAATTAACAAGATGTGGATAAAGCATAAAAAATGTTCTATTACAAAGAATATAATAACCATCTTATCATGATCAGACAGTTATCTATATCAGGAATATTATAGTCTGTCTCATCTGAGGATTATTATAGTCTAAGAAGGAACTGGTTTGTTTGTTACATCAATGATGCCACAACCCTTTCCCACAAGATGATCCACAAAATGCATGTAAAAGAAAACTTATTTATATTTAACTACATTATGCAACACTGGGACATAGCAACTCATTGTGGACTCTCAAAATGTTGGTATGGACCATAGGTGTTCCACCTAAACCCTTGTTGTGCATCACTATTTGAAATCTTATATAATTCAACAAAGAGAGCTTAACAAGGAATCATTTAGTTTTACATTTTATCACACAACACAGCACACAATATGTATTTCTTTATAAACAAATAAAATTGTTAACTTCACACAATCCAGTCTTAAAATCTTAAAAATAACATATTTCAGTTTTGTAAAAGAAAAAAAAAAAAATTCCGTTAAAAAAATCAAAACAAAGACAAATAAACACTTATAACAAGAGAGAGAGTGTGTGTGTGCGTGGGGTGGGGGTGGGGGATATTATTAATAATACAAAATTACACTTAACATTTAGATTAACTTAAAACTTTCAGACCAGAATAAATACTAATTATTCCATTAAAAAAAATTATTAGTACTGCATGAATAAATATATATATCAATATTTATAATAACCAAGAAATATATCTAATAAAACTGAATGAGAAGTTTCCATTTCGGGACACTCTATAATCAATCCAATCCAGGGCCTTCTCACCCCTATTGGAGGAACCCCTTGCTGGTTGATCTCTATTGCTTTGTTTGGTTTTGGTCATGTCAAGGGTGTAGCTGTACTCGCCACATTTAGCCAATTGTGGTTGGTGAGGCTATATACATATATATTATTGAGTATGCAGTTAAAATGTAATAACATAGTTATATTTACCAGTTGATCGATGGACCTCTATCGCTTTCAATGATGACGTTCCAGTTGTTCTAACAATGGAACTGCCTCCTCATGAAATGAATGCGTAAGTGGCCAAGCATTCTACAGGAATGTGTACTCTTGATATAATTCTCAAGGGACTTCAGCATGACAAAGTGTGTGACAAAGCTAGTCCTTTCAATTTCAAGTACAGTCCATCTGATGGGCTTCCAAACAATTTTTGTCTAACCAATTCCACTCACAAAGCATGGGTTGATCCAAGGTCATGGTAAATAACACTTGCCCAAGGTGTCTTGCAGTGGAATTGAACCTGGGACCTAATGATTTCAAAGTGAACTTTTTAATCATTCAGCCATGGTTTGTCCATAAATTCTGACTTAAGTCTAGAGGCTCATTGGGCCAGAGCTTATCCCTGTTTCACTGTGGCATTAAGCATCTGGGGATACAGTATACTGGATGGAATGCCAGCTACAACTGATACTCAGTTTCAAATTAAGTGCTTTGCTCAAGGAAACCTGCACAACCTGCTCTGGGTATTAAATCCATGATTATATGATCGTGAGCCCAACATCTGAACTATTAAAAAACTGATTAGAAAATTACACTGGAGCTATGTAAATGTTTCATCATATTGCCAAAATAAAGAAATCTACATAAAATAGAAATACATTTGAAATAAAGACTGTACCACATTGTAGCAGTTTGAAAATGCAAGCTCTGTAGGATATTTATATAGAGAAATGTATGTACAAAAGGATATATATGTACACACACAAATATATATATATATATATATATATATATATATATATATATATATGTGTGTGTGTGTGTGTGTGATTTAACATGAGGTTAATAAGTTTTGGATGAGATTCAATAGCCAGATACGTCACAAATTACACTACAAACATGTTTAAACTTTCAGGTTATATGAAACCTCTGACAAACTGTTAAAGTGAAGCTGTGTCTGTTGAGCCACATAAAAAAAACCCAGGTAGGTGATGGGGGAAAATGAAATATTCAAACTGTATATAATGAGACACACTTTGCTAAACACATCAAAAAGTATCACACAGAGCTTGGTTATAGAAGCGTGAAACCCAGCATTAACAGCAGAGCCGTATGGTATACAGGCTAATAATGATCAAAGAAAGCAGGAAATAGTAAGAGAAAAACAGTTTCTCTCACTTGATTTGAAATGCTCAAAACAGTCAGTCACATTTATGTAATGTGATTCCATATATGTATATAAAATATACATACATACATAGTTACAAATAAAAATGATGGTAAAAAAACCTCTGGAATGTGTTTAGAATCCTGCAATGAATCTATATTGAATTGAAAGAATAGATATATCAAGGTTCAATTCAACAAGAAATAATACATTTTGACAAAGGAATACCAAAAGATGAAGATTGAAAATTGTTTGAGAGAGGGGGGGAAAACCTTCAGTATTCCCTAAATGAAGCACAAAGAAAGAAGAGATATGCTTTTCTATGTATCAGAATTATTCAACCAAATTCTAATGAAATACATTTGTTTTTGTTTTACTTTCCTCTGCTGGTTGAAGGTGTAGTTATTTGTCTTTTTATCTTTAATGAAGTATGGCTACCAAAGACCAACACAACAATTTTAAGGCCATTTTTGCAGCTAAAGCAGGCCTCAGGATAGATTCCATATTCATACATGGTGTCCTTTTTGTGGCAATATTTTACAGCTAGAACACCTTTCTGGTGCCAACCCTTTTAGTCATCTCTAACAACATGCAGGGATATGATATACCTATTCTAAATGTAAATGGGATACACATGGAGGAAGTGTGTCTACCAGACTCAACATATTATTGGGTCTTTTAAAATAAATTACATACCAAATGGAATAATGTGTTTAGAGATTTTTCTTCTTAATACAAAGTGGTATGTGAACCAATATCATTGTTAGACTGCAGCAGATACTAAGAATACTTATGTAAAAATATAAATGATATCTAATGGTTTTAACGAAGACATGAAGATAAAAAAGACATGAAGAAAGCAGTGGTAGTGGTGAAGAAATGAGCAAAGATGGTGTAAAGAGGAATGGTATACCAGAAAGATAGTATACTTTTGGATATAGTTGAAAATGATGAAAGTAATATGAACGAACACATATATAAAGATTATATATATATATGAATACGTATAGTAGGAAATAGGTGAAATTGATGAAAATATAATGAATAAATATATATGTATAAAGATATACATATATATATGTATAAAGATATACATATATATATATATGGATGAAATATGTTTTGAAAAATAACTGAAATTGATGAAAACAAAGATGAATGAGTATATATATATACACACACACATATATATATGTGTGTGAATATATGAAGATACATGTGTTTAGGGCCACCATCTAGGGTGGGCAGTGCCTTACCACGACTTCCTGTTAGTTGGCAGCAAACATGCAATCATGCGTGACATCCAGCAACAATGTGCATGAAAAGAGAAAATAAGCGGGTGTGATTAATAACAATGTCGATCAGACAAGTGCTTAAAGCCTTTTCCTGAAATAGAAATAGTGTGAAGATATCAAGTCAATGAACAACAGCGCTGCGCTGTGCCTTTTGCATTGCGGTTGCGGGTAGCTTGCTTGTTTGGGTAGGTGCAGTATAAGGATATATATATATATATAAACATCTATGATAATTTTACAAATATATAACATTCTTCATTGAAGGTAAAAATAAATATTGTGAAAGCAGTTATTCATGTAACAAATATATTACTGCCATAATATATATCTCAAAGGCAAAAATACATTTAAAACATAGTAATTCAGCTAACAAGGACACCATGAACACAATATATATCTTGAAGACAAAAATATACTTTAAACATAGTGAGGTAACAATAACATCATGGACAAAATACAAACATGTATCAATATTAGGGCAAAAACTAACAGAAGATAGATTCATAAATGTTATTGAAAAAGGGAACTAGCAGTTGGTCCATTGGAAATTCATAATTAATGAAGCTAGTGTACAGTAATTATGATCAGGGCTGGATTTAAGTCCTTTTGAGACCCTAAGCACTCATAAAATTATAGTGTCCCCCCCTCCGTCACACACATAAAATGTTAGCAAATAATTATTTTTTTAAATAATACAGTGTCCCTCTTCCTTAGATATCCTAAACATGTGTATTTTTGCTTAATGGTTAACCCAGCCCTTAAAATAATTCAAATAAATTGTAATACATAAATGATGAATAAAATTTGATATCAAGCATTTCAAAATACTAGTTATTAACATCAGTATAATGGCACAAGTTTTGAAAGGGTGAGAATAGTTAATAATATCTGTCCCACACAATATATCAGGCCAGAACCAGAGTGTTGCAAGCAGACCAGTTGACATGGTCTTACAATTTTAAGGAGGGATGGCCTCATTTGGTAAAAAATAGCCATTTCAAAAAAATAAGTAGTTCTATTTTTTTTTTATTATCTTGTTATTTGCAAGAACATACAAGTAACCCTTTCATAAATCAGGTGTATTTAGCACTGATTACAAATTCACTTAAGGATCAGTTTGATGTATAGCACTACATTTCACTATTACCACTTGAAATGTAGCCCTACTTTTCACATCTTGCTTGGACCTATTACCACTTGAAATGTGGTATTACTTTTCCTATCTGACATGGACCTATTGTCAGCTTTGTATGGGATTTTTAGTATTTATTCTATCAACAACAGAATCTAAAGGAACCTAATATACAAATATTGAGAACAAGAGAGTCAAAAACAACTGGACAACAACAACTTTTGCTATTTAGATACATTTAGAAAGTCAGAAATAAAGAAAAAAAGAAATAAAAGAAATTAGTTCCTTAGAAAATATAAACCTCGTTCAAATTTCATTATGTCTTAACCCTTTCATTACCATATTTTGAATAAAAACACTGCCTAGAATTTTTAATTAATTTTTAAAATAATCAACAGTTTGGAGGAGTTTAGTAAAAAAAAAAAAAAAACTGACTTTCAAATTATTAAGCTGGTATTTAGAGAGTAACTTAAAATATTCTTATATAAAATTAAATTGGAAAGTTTTTTGATAAGTATAAACACTTAAATATAAATAACATTGCATCATAAAACTGAGAGCAGTTTCAGATGGCTTAGTAGTAAAAGGGTTAAACATAGCTCTAAACAACACAGCAAACAAGACAGCATTCTAATCCTAGTTTCATTAGAAAGATGTATTTTGTTGTAATTGGAAATTAGATGTGAACCAGAAATCAATCATTAGGTATATCAATATATCAATGTCTAGCATATTACATTATTACAATGGATGTGAGAAGACAATGTCTGTAACTGAAAGAATGAAAGACAAAGTAGTAATGTAATTCGATTTTATCAATATGGTTGGTGTTAGGAATAACATCCAACAGTAGAAACCATGCAAAAAATGGAGATTTATGAGTAAGATTTGGTTCTCTCACTCATCTAGTCTTGGGCTATAATGACCTGTAAAATCTATGCCAGCATGGAAAATGGATGTAAAATGATGGAGGCAATGGTGAATATTACCTAATTTTAAGTAGGATTTGAAATGCAATTTATGTAGAAAAATATGGTTTTTATCGTGACAAAAGAACATATTTCTATGGCTTGATTTAGTCAATTAAAGTGATCCTAGTATATATATATACGAGGTGTGTCAGAAAAGTTCCAAGACTGATGTCACAAAAGATTTATTTCAAACCCAAACTTCACACTAAGAGTTTTCTCCTTCAAAGTAATCCCCCTGGAGTATGTAACTGTAATCTTAGCTCTCTGCAGCGATCAAACTTTTTTCTTCATAATTTTATATACATGTCCTCTGTTTCAGGTTGGCAAGCAATGAGCACAGAGCAACGAACAAACTTGAAAACATCATCAGAAGCACTGGGATTGCTGACGATATCACGCTCACGTGTTTTTGAGTGGTGAAAGAGGTTTAAAGAAGGATGCGAGGGTGTGGAAGATGACCCCAGGAGCGGAAGCCTCTCAACAACCAGGACCGAGGTCAACATTGAGCACATCAGGCAGATGGTGCGTAACGATCGTCGGCTAACTGTTCGACTGATGGCAAATGAGCTGGGCATGAATCGGGACAGCATCTGGAAGATTCTCACTGAAGATTTGGGCATGCGGAAAGCCTGCGCAACGATGGTGCCAAAACTGCTGAACGATGACCAGAAGGGTCGACGCATGCAAGTGTGCCAGGACATCCTCGAGCATCTTGAAACCGAACCAGACTTGCTAGGGACAGTCATCACCGGATCTTTGAGTACGACCCGAAGGGACCCGTTTTGAAGATGTGGACGACATCAAAAAGGCCGTGAATACGGAACGGCAGCATATCTCGGAAGAATCCTTCCAGGAGTGCATGCAAGCGTGGCAGAAAAGGATGGAAAACTGCATTAGACTCCAGGGGGATTACTTTGAAGGAGAAAACTCTTAGTGTGAAGTTTGGGTTTGAAATAAATCTTTTGTGACATCAGTCCTGGAACTTTTCTGACACACCTCATATATATATATATATATATATATATATATATATATATATATAATTGTTCTATTGACAGAGATGAAAGACAAAGTTGTGCCAGGCATGTTTCAACTAAAAAGATGAGAAGACAACACTAAAAGTTGTTTAGTCCATTAGTGTACTGTGTCTTCCACTCTGTAGAGATTATAATTTGAAATATAGACATAAAGGCAAAACTTTTTCAGGCAGTGCTGTAATATATTTCACTAATATCTTTATACATTATTGATCCTACAAAGAGATGAAACATACATTTGACCTCAGTGAAATTAAAATTGAGAACATGAAAATTTATAGCTAAATACTGCAAAGGATATAGTCTGCCTAACTTAATAATTTCTTCCACTTAATTGTCTCTAATTTAAGCACAAGGCTGGCAATTTGGAGAGAATGGAAAGTTGATTGTAACAGCCTCAGTGCTTGACTGGTACTTTATTTTATTGACCCTGGAAATATGAAAGGCAAAGTTGATCTAGACAGAATTTGAACTTAAAATTTAAAGAGTCTTGCAGCATTTCTTCTAGTTCTTCATATTTTGCATTTGAATCCTGTTGAGGTCAACTTTCCCTTTTACCCTTCTGGGGTTGATAAAATAAAATACCAGTTAAATACTAGAGTTGATTCAATTGACTGGCACCTTCTTCTAAATGTGACCTTGTACCTATGTTAGGAAAAATATCAAATTATACTAATAAACATTTCTTAGATTAACTGCTGGTTGTACATTTTGAGTCAGTTAAATTGACTGTGGCAGCAGACTAATACTTATTTTGTTGACCATAAAGGGATGAAAGATAAAGTTGAATGAAGTGAACTTTTTAATAACATGTCTCATAAAAAAATAATTAGCAAAGTATGAGAAAAGATTAATTGATATCTCCCAATTTATATCTAAAATTGAAATCAACAGAAAGTTCATGACTGTGAAAAAAAAAGATTGTTGTTAGACTCTAAGAGAGCAAAGAATTATATTCTAAGTAATCAAAAGCCCACAAATAACTGGTTTAACAAGATCACATTGCTTGAAAATGAAATTTTAAAAATAGAATTATAAAGAAAAACTTCAAAAATAAAGTGAGACTCTGGAGAAACAGTTTAAATAAGGAACACTTAAAACAAAATAACATTTTTAAAACAACATTTTATAGTATTGTAGTGAATCAAATTCTTTCTACTTCTGAAATGAAATTAAAGTATATCAAAAGGAAAACAAGATATATATAAGCAGGATCTGCAAAAATAACCCCTAAACTCTATAGTTTCTAGATGGTTCTGTAGAGCTAATCATGAAAATAAAAATAATGGTTTGTAATTTAGGCATAATGGCCAGTAATTTGGTCGGGTTGGGAAAGTTGATTAAATCCATTTCAGTACTTCACTGGTACTCTATTTTATCAACTCCGGAGGGATGAAAGGCAAAGTTAACCTTTGAATTGTTAAGATATTAAAACAATGAGCAGAATGGATACATTTTCTCAGCAGAGACCTTATAAGATGCTTGTAGAATACAAGAGGATGGTTGTTGTTGTTATGGTGTAGCTCCAATCATTTATGTCTGCATAGTTCTATGACACAGAAGTAGTTAGTTGAATTATTAGATAAAATGACTTGAACTTTCTCTAGTCAACATTATAGATGGCAGCCATCTCATCTTTATTGTTGAGCATGATGGGTCAATCTGAAGTAACTGTAAAAGACACTTGTTCATAGTTCTGCACAGTTATGATCAAACTTGAGACAATGTGGCTGCCAAATATACCTATATCTATGTACATAAATAGATCTACAGGCTGCTGTACACTAGTTGACCCTCTCCCTTCCCAACTGCACTGAATGTAATAAAAGAAAACTACATATTGAAAGAATATTTTTAAGCCCAGTGTCTTATCTGGCTGGAGCTTACTGCAGTTTCATGAGGTATTAAGCCTTTTGTCACCATATTTCTAATGAAAGACACTGTCTATGGCTTTCAAATAAACAAGAATCTGGACTTATTTAGTAATGTATCTAACCTTTATATTGTTTATCTGTTGCTTGAAAAATAACTTAAGAAAAGGTTTTATATAAAATTAGTATGTAAGGTTTTTAAATAAATATAAACACTTTAAAATAAATAGTTTTGTATCATAAAACTAGGAGTGGTTACAGATTGTGTGGTAACAAAAATGTTAAGCAACTGAAAATACAAAACTTCCCCTGTGTGGGACACCAGTCCATTATAAAGTTAACCCCCAGATGCTGCTGGTACTAATTTATTTCAGTTGAGTTGACTGGAGCTATGTGAAATGAAATGCCTTGTCCAAGTACACATTCCACTGCCCAGGTTTTAGCCAATGGTCTTACAATCATGAACCCAACACTAATCACTAAGCCGTGCACCTTCAATAGTTAAAAGAAATGCAGAGCAAAATTAAAATATAATCAAGACTCATGTTACGTCCCCTTTCATTCTTTTCAGCTTCTAAAAAAACAGAAACATGGAGAATTTAGAATGATAAAAAAAAAGAAATGAAAATGGAAGAAAAATATAGTAAAATCTAAAGATCACCTTTTGTTTTAGCTCATTTGTTCGAGATTCAAATAAATGTTCTAACTTCTGGGTATCTATTTTGACTGGAGCTAATTTGTTCCAAATTGTCTCCCCTTTAGTAACAGGATGTGGAGGCATGTTACTTTGTAAGGGCCTCCAGTGAAGTTTCAATGTCTTTTTGTTCTTCTTAATGGAAATGGCTTGTGGGGGTGGAGGTGGAGGTGCTAAACCTGGTGGCAATGGCACGCCGGGTCTTGCTCCGAAGGGGGGAGGTGGTGGCGGGCGTGGCGCCCCCATGCCAGGTATGGGAGGTGGGGGAGGAGGTGGCATGCCTCCCAAAGGTGGTGGTGGTGGTGGTGGTGGAGGAGGTGCTAGCCCTCCGGGTGGAGGAGGTGGAGGCACACCACCACTACCAAAGGTTGGTGCTGGAGTGGCGAATATATCGGTGTCGTCATCAGGTTTCAGGTCAGTGAAGTCCATGTTTTTAATCTTCAATGGACGACTGAGTCTCTTGCTAATCTTCTCCCACTCTAGATCACCTTCGGTTTTCTTTACTTCAGCTTTTACAACCTCTTTGGGTGGTTCAGGTAACTTCACTATTGACTTCTGGCTTAGATCTTCTTTCATTTTGCTGATAAGCCCGCTCATGTCACCTTGTGGGGCTACAACCTCATTGGATGGCTTTACTTCAGGTGCCTTTACTTGGAATCGGTCCCGAATACTATTTATGGCTTTCTCCTGTTCTGGTTCTGGTTCCACAGGCTTGTGAACTGTGGCCCATTGCTTATTTGGCATTTCAGGAACATCTCGTTTCTCCGGGATTTCTTCACCTTTGATGTTGATAGAGTTTCTCCAAGTTTCTGGATCCATTTCTTCATCTTCAGTTGGGACATAGCCACCCATTTTCGTTTCCCGCCATTTTTGTAGAGGTGACAAGTTTTCTTTCTTGTCTTGTTCTATAATAGAGTTCACTGTAAAAATAAAACAAAAAAAAACATTATAAAAAAAACAAAACAAGAGATTATATAATCATTTACAAAATACACAAATTTAATCTTTCCCCAAAATAATTGTAGTAAATAGTATTTCATAAAAGAAGCTAATAATATATCATATTGAAAATTGAATAGGAAAAAGTTATTTTTTCATAACCACTGAAAATGTCTCAGATCATACATATTGTTAGATGTGGAGAAAATTGGGTCTCTCAGAATGTGGATTTTTTCCCCCACACAATCTCTTGTCTCTTAAAATGTTCAATATTCTTCAAACATCCCCTACCCTCTTGTCTCTCATAATGTTCACCTTTCCTCCACACACCCAACTCCTTTGTCTCTAAAAATGTAGAGCCTTCCCCACGCAACCAACCCAACTGTCACATACAACTCCCTCTATACACTGAACCCCATTATAACTGGGGATCCAGGGATCGCTACACTTTAAGTCTTGGCAATTAATCATATCAATCACTGCTCTTTGTTTTATATATATATATTTATATGTGTGTTGAGATACAATCTTTTGTTTCCAATAATGCTGTAGAGTAGATCTTGCCCTATCCCTCACTTAAACTGCGTTACACAATATAATTGTTATAACGATTTCTCATTAATAGAATGCTTGTATTTAATTAGATTCAACTGAAGGAGGAAATGAGATTTTGGTGATATTTGTACTTTTTTTTCAGGGACATTATAAGCATGAATCAAATGCAATAAAAGGAAGCTTTTATGTTTTCCTCCATTCATTTCTTTTGATTACTACATATGGAAAATATTAAGGAAGATACAGTTAAGTAAATCAGCCTCCAATATATTATCATCATCTAGTGTGGTGGATTGGCAGTGTTGGCAGAGCTACAAACAATGTTCTGTAGTATTCAGTTATTCTGAGTTCAAATTCCACAGAGGTTGGCTTTGCTTTTCATTCTTCTGTGGTTGATGAAATAAAGTGCCAGTTAAGTACTGGCGTCAATATTATCCACATACCCTTTCCAACAAACTGTTGCACCTGTTTGCTGCAATATAATTCCTCTGTGGTTTTCAATTATGAGCATTTAAGTTTGTTAGTCAATGGAATGATCTACATATGAAAATATGGATGCAACATGGCTAAAGGGTTAAGAAGTTTGCTTCATAAACATTAGGTCCCAGGTTCAATCACACTGCCTGTGTTTTTAGGCAAGTGTCTTTGACCATAGTTTCAGGTTGATGCAAACCTTGTAAGTGAAATTTGGTAGATGGAAATTGTTTAAAACCCCATCAGATAGAGTGTATCTGTAATTCAAAAGGCCAGCCTTTTAGGAATATAGAATATTCCTGAGAATTGTGTTAAGGATACACAAGGCTGTAGAATGGTCAGTCACTTACATGTTAATTTTATGAGTAGGTGGTTTCATTGATTGAACAACTAGAACACTAATCATAGAAATTGATGGAGGACCCTTTTATTTATTAAATTAAGTATTAAGTAGCTGGGTAGCTGAGTATTCAACTGATGCATCTACTCTTCACATCACTCACAGACTGCCATTTGAATTACAGGTACAGTTCATTCGATAGGCTTCTAAATAGAATCTGTCTAGCTAATTTCACTAATAAAACTTAGGCTAACTTAAAACTATGTTAAAAGATATTCCCCCAATATACCATACAGTGGAACCAAACCTGGAAACTTGTGATTGTGAAGCCAACTTCTTAACACTGTGTCCATTGTATAATATACAAATAGTTGAAAATATACATCTTCATTATCACTTAAACCAGAAGACAAACCAGTTATATATTCAGTTTGAAATGTTGAAATTGGATAAATGTAGAAAGTTTATACCTTAAAAGTATTTTCAAATTCAAATACTTCTTTTCTATAATTCCCACTATAGTTTTATCTGAATAACAAACTATCTATTCTTGGCCTAATTCCAAATATACTTTTTGGTGTTCCTCTCTCAACATTCTTTTGCTAACCGAATGACCATTTCTAGACCTATGTTGTGTAACTTCCCGAAACTATATGGTGTATTATAAGAAGACATATGTAAAAGTGAGGACATGATTGAGAGCCATAAAGTGACAGAACTTCCAATATCTCAGGAAGTGTCTTTCATAGAGTAAAAGATAAATATCCAAGTGTTGTATAGCTTTTTAAAATTAGTGATAGAACTAGAGATTCAAAATAAAGGCATATATGAACCCATATACAATATGTTTATGTGTAATAAACATACATTTAGTCTTGCTATGAGTATTTTAAGCTGAGATCATATCACAGCAACCCCATACTGGGGTAGGAGTGTTGGTTACATGTATTTTACAGTTGCTACTATATGTCAACATGTCAACACTTGCTTACTTATGCTCAGATGCTGAGGTATGAAAGACATTAACCTTTATAGTGCTTGCCAGGCTGATATATCCAACTCAATAATGTAGCCAAAAATACAATAGGGGCAATAATATAGTAGCCTAAAAGAGTAATGATCTTTCTACTGTTTTTTGACAATTAACCTGTAAAGGATTTCGCTATATAGTAAAAAAGGATATAGTGTTAAAAGGGTTAAACTCATTCATGGAAAGATAAATCCCCATCAGTGTTCTTGAATTATTCCAATGATATATCCTGTGATTTATGATGATTAGTGGATTGTAACAAAGAAAAACTTAAACATATAATTATGAAATTATGAAATTATGAAATTTACATAAGCTTAACAATTTGTACAATGAATTCAATCAATTAAACTACGAAATGTTAATATATTTACACAAGCCTCATATTTTGTGCTATTACACAATGATTCAAGCAGTTTTTTCATGCAAACAGAGTACACAGTAACAAATTGTTGATCTTTGATACACTATGAAATGACAAAATGTGGGGACAGGTGTGCATTAAAGTAAAAGATACAGTCAATGTATTTACTTTTATGTATTTCCTATCAAATTTATATTTCAACAGTATGATTTAAAATGCTGTAAATACAACTATTTGATATGTATATTATTGTTGTTCTAAGCACTATAGATTCAAAATGGTTTTAAGATTTAAATGATGATTTGAGAGATACTGAAAGCAACTTTGTGCTTGGTCACTTTGAAGGAAAAGATATAAAATTACAGCCAATATATAAAATATTAATCATTAATAGTAGCTTTTTCTAATACAGTTTCTGTCTACCTAATTTTATCCACAAGACTTGTGTTGGTCAGAGGTAATGGTAAAAGAAATTTGTGCAAGATGCTACACAGTGAGATAAAACCTGAAACCTCACGATTATGAAATAAACTTTTTATCCTCTTGGTTATGCCTACATCCAACTAATATAGATGCTAATACACATTTTTAAAGTTTGGTAACCAAAACTATTTTCTAAATGAGAAATAATGAATATAAAAGAACACGCTAAAACATATTTTTTATACTTCATTAGCAAAAAGTTAAATATTCGGAAGTGAGACAGGAAAGAACGCCAGAGATGTGGATTCTGCAAACTGCAGTGCAAGCAACCCACCTAGGAGAACACTAGTCTCAAAAATAAAAACTGATACAGGACAGATGGGAACGTTTAAGTTCTGTCAGCAACAACCACTCTAGTTGTGGTGGCACAAAAGTTGTCATTCAAAATGAGTAGCCAGCACATTGTGGAAGAACAACTATCTCTCATGTTTAGCCTCTCTCTTTCTATTTCTCACTATCTCACTCTTTTCCCTCTCTCCAGCTCTTACTCTGTCTCACTGTTTCCTCACTTTGTCTCTTTCCTCTTTCACCCTCTAAAATGCAGTTGTTTGTTTCACTTTTGTTTTCTATATTAGTCCATTTCCTTTAGTATTGCTGCAATATAAATAGTTTCTCTAAGTAGCAATTTCCCTTTGCTTCAAGTACACATCTCTGCAAGACTGGCTAGGTTGGTTGGTATTTGACATTATGAATGAAGTTCCTATTTTAAGAAATAGTCCATATTATAACTATTATTATCATTATCATTATTATTACTATTAAGGGTGAAATTGAAGTGAAGTGATGATAAAAATGATAGGGACCTCTAAGCAGTACGATATATAAATATATATATATACTTATACACAAACAAATATGTACTATTGACTCCTGCATTTGTTTGTTTGTCCCTTTGAACTATATATATAGTCTGGATCTAGCTGTTGAAACGGCAAGAGCTCAGTCGTATGGTCCTGACTCTTTATAATATAGCCATACTCTACTACTCCAAGTATCGAGTACTCTGTTGAATAATGGTCTAACCAGTTTTAAACTGAATCCATCCCGATTTATCTATACATATATATAAAACTGAAGTTGTCTGTGTGTGTGTGTCATAATTTTGGAAAGTCTATACAAATCCACATTTCTACTCTGATTGACTTCAAACTTGCATTTATATATTCCTTGTGGTCTAAAGATATTAACTGCAGCTTTAATTTTTCAATTTTCTGTTGTTAAAGGCATTTTTTTTCACTAAAACTTTAAGCCCTTTTTGTCTGTTCGGCAATTTTGTCTACAATGTTCAAGAGAGACAACTCTTTAGTATTTTGAAAGTTACCTCTCTTTATAGACTATATTATCCCTACTTAAACATACATCCCTGAAACTGTTGATGGTGACCCCAATAGTAACTCTGAAGCATTCGGCATCCGATTTAACAGTTCGGTCTATATCAGATTGTGTAGATTTTTGTAACCTTAAAAGTATCCAACTAAATTCCTTCATGCGCTCCACCACTGCAGTCCCACATGCTTACTGCTCTGTAATTATTGCTTTCATTGTACACAACAAATACATGTTCGGTTTGTCGAATGCCTTTTTACTTAACCCTATCGTATTGGCTTTCGCGGGTTGAACATTTTACTCTCAGGCACCCAATTAATTTAAACCCCTGGTAAAAGCACAAAATGTAGACACCATCCCCAGACCGAGGTATTCCGTACTTCTCTGTACTGTTTCAGAAAGGAGGGATAAACATGCCAATCTATGTTTAGAAGCCCGAGCAACACTGGACCATTCTGTTATATATATATATAATTTTTTGCTTTTAATAATCTCTAAGAAAGATCTCTAAGTTTAGATGTAAGGAAAACTCTTTAACTCAATGTCCTGTTTCACATAAAACCACATTAGCAAGACATTCTTGCAAAGTACAAAACACCACTATGACTACATCACAATACAAAAATAATGCATTTTTCTAATACTAACACTCAGTCCACTACTAAAGATACAATATACATTTGAATCAATAAATTCAGTTTTAGATATTTTCTGTTAAATTATTACAGGATATTAAAAGTTTAAATACTAATCCAGTATTGTAACAATATCTAAAAAAATCCTCAAATACAGTGCATGTGCAGCTATGGTGTATTATTACATTTACTACAATATTGATATGATATAAACTACATTTGTAGATTTCTAATTCATAATAATGACTATGGTGCAATTGTGGAAATAGTGACATTCTGGTGCAAAATACAATTTTACAGGAAAGTGACATCTAAATAGATATATTAATATATAATTCAACACACACACATTATCTATCTATCTATATATATATATATTTCAAAAGTAAAAGATATATGTATATATATATAGAGAGAGAAAATATCCAAGAGAATACACAGCATATTGTATATATATATAGAAAGCACATTATTTCAAAGAAAAATGTGTACTCGCATCTCGAGTACATATTTTTCTTAGAAATATGCGCTTTGTATATATATATATATATATATATACATACAATATATTGTGTATTCTCTTGGCTATATGGTCCCTTTTCTCTCTCTCTATATATATATACATATATCTTTTACTTTTGAATTATTATAGCTCTGGACAAAGTCAATTGAGCTTTTTTATTGAGAAGCACAAAAATCAAACATATTTGATATGTTTTGATACCTCACATTTATATATACACACACACACAATATAGACATAACAATATCGATATAAAATGCGCGCACACACATACATATATATACATATGTATGTATATGTATATACACATACATGTATACACATATATAAAGATAGATTGATATATAGATAAGTAAGATTGTTAATCTTGAATTAATTGGCAGGCAGTTGGTATGGTATATAAGCTTTCTGATATCTTACCATCCACACATTGGGTGGTAATAAGGTTATTTTGAGACACTGACCAATCACTGCTTGTCTCCTCATTATTTGATGAGGGGGAAGAAGGAGGAGAAGAAGGAGGAGGAGGAGGAGCGGTGGAAAATTTACGAATTAAGGAATTTAGCCAAGTTTTGGCAGGGGTGTCTTTCTTTATTTCTTGTTCTTTTATAAGAGAGCGCTGATGCTGTCTTCGCTCCTGTCGTTTTTGCTGCACACTCAAATCTGCATATCAAACAGTAAGCAAGTATGGTTAGCAGTAAAAGCATACAAACACAATAAACAATTCAGATTAGTTAGCCAAATGTTGTGTTATTTAAATTTACACACATACACACTCATATACAAACACAATAAAAGCATAAAAAAGCAAATCAAACAGAAAAATAAAATCAAATTTAACCCTTTTAGTCCAAAAGCACCTGAAACTGTCCTTGTTTTAACTCTTAACATCCTGTACCACATGAAACCAAATTGGCAAGACATTTTTCAGATGTACAAAAGAACATAATGACTGCATCACATGAATATTTAAATTCTTTAGTTTACTGCAAATTTTTACAATGATCTGTCTACAGGTAAAAATACTATATAAATATTTGTATATAAAATACTATATAAATATATGAAGTGACAAACCCATTTTTAGATCTTTTCTGCTACATTGTTATAGGATGTTAAGAGTTAAGATGTTTATATTTATCTAGAAACCTTTTATGATACACAAATGGCAGTTTTAGAGTGTTTATATTTATCTAAAAATCTCCCATCATAATTTTATGTAAGAACATTTCTTATGTTCCTAACACCAGCTTAATATAGTAAAAGTTAGTTGTTCTATTAAATCCCAAATCCCTTCAAATACTTCATTATTTTCAAAAATATCTGAAAATCACAGGCAGTCTTTCATTAGAAATATGGTACTCTCTATTTTCCAAGAAGTTAATTCCAAAATAATATGAGGAAAATAATTTTGATATTTACTGACTTTGTTGCTAAAATAAGTGGAATTTGTAACGCAAATCCTTTAAGATTTAACTATCGGCAGACAGTTATTTTTAAGGGCCTCCAAGAAAATTGGAAAGGAGGAAGGGAGGAAGCTATCATCAAACCAGAGATCTGGTTTGAATAATTGCAGCAGAGTTAACTCCATAAAAGGCACCCAAGAGATAGGTGGTGGTGTTAGACAGAGTGATTGATTAAGTCTATCACCCAAAGGATAGGTAGTGATGTAGGGTGACAAATTAAGTCTATCACCCAAGAGATTGATGGTGGTGATAGACAGCGTGGCAGATTATGTCTACCACCCAAGTAGACTAGAGTGGGGGGTTTGAACTCAGAAGGCAAAGAAAGGTCCAGAAGAAATACTACAAGACATCCTGTCCAAGCTCTAACAGTTCCTACTAATCTATCACCCCATACACTTCAGAGTTTGTAGATATTTTTTGCCTGAATTTCAGTGTAGACTAACAGTATTTCCACGTTAGAAAGTAAAGAGCCCCTAAAACTGAAATACATTGTACTCACAACCATGGATACTGAAGATAAAGAGAGAATAGAAATATGAAGGTCATCCAAATGACTATTGAACTAAAACTAAAATTATATAATAGGTTTTCTTTCCAGATGTATTTTATAAAGAAAAAAAAGGAGAGAGAGAGCGAGAGAGAGAGAGAGAGAGAGAGAGAGAGAGAGAGAGAGAGAGAGAGAGAGAGAGAGAGAGAGAGAGAGATTCCCACCTATTTAATGAAATAATAAAGTCTAGCTTCTGGATTTTTTTCTCATGTTATATTCCTGAGCATGTATTTTATTTTAATTTAGTCCTGAGTATTAATTAAGAGATGATAAAACCAGTTATAGTTAATGACACAAATATTTAATTATGCGTTAATTTCATACTTAATATTCAAAGACATATCTGACTGCACAATATCTCACTTAACCCTTTTAATACCAACCCAACCAAATTACTATCTTAGTAATGGAATTATTAATTAATGAAATAATTAATTATTTTAGGAAATCCCTCAAAAATGTTCATTATTTAATGGAAATAGAGTGCATTACATTTAAGATTTGGTCATGAAAGATTAATGATCTCTCACTTAAGGATTGAATATTTGGAACCAGTTGAATCATTCCTGTACATTACAGTTATCCAAATGTTTTGGACAACTGCTCCCTTTCAGAGAACATATTTCCTTATCACTGCCATACACATTAAATTTGATAATAATAAAAATAAAAATTGTGTACAGTGCCCAGGTGCACTACAACTGTATAAAAAATTATACACTGAAAATTAAGTTTTGATAATTCTTTAAATTTATTTAAGCATTTAATGAATAACTAAAGGTGACAGCTTTCCAAACAACTACTAATTTGAATACTTTCCCATTTCCTCCCTTATTACACCTTGCTTTCCAATGATCCCTCCATCTCCTTGTATTTCAGTGCCCTTCTTAAGTTTCCTACAGCCCTCCAGAGTAATTGCCCTCACTAGTGTATATCAAATATGTCTTTGAAAGAAATTATACCATTAGAAATTGAAAGAACATTTTTTTTCTCTAAACATTTAAATCAAAATACAAACAGACACTGTTTCTTGATGCCAGCACAGTAAAGATATCAGTAAATGCAACAACAATAACAGCAACAACAAATAAAGCTCAATTTAAAGAATCTGCTTCCAGCAAATGTGTCCCCATAGATCACATCTCACCAATAAGGAAGTTTAGATTAGTTTTATTTCTAGCTAAAAGTAAATTAAGTTAGTTTTGATAATTGTAGTAAATTACTGTGGCACATTCAATTGTTAGGTCCCATTACAGTCAAGGATTAGAAAAGAATGAATTTTCTATTACATATTGTCATGGATCTTCCATTGGTTCCAATGCTGAGCATTGAGTTGTTTCATCAATTCAGCATTTGATTTGTTAATATGTAAGGTAAGTGGCTGAGTATTCCACAGACACATGTACCCTTAATGTAATTCTCAAGCCAAATCAGCATGTCGTAATAAGTGACATGGCTGACTATCTAATGGGCTTCTATTCAGTTTCAGTTTATCAAATTCCACTCACAAGGCTTTAGGTAACCCAAGACTACAGTAAAGACATTTGCTTAAAATGTCACGAAGTGGAATTGAACCTGAGAGATCATAATTATAAAGCAAATAACTTCTTTACCACTTAGCCATGTTATGTTCACTTCTATGAGGATGAATCTCATAGGTTTCTTGGGTGTTTTAATGATAGGAGCTTTAGTCTTATGAAAAGCAACATGAATGAAGAATACAACATGTCACTTGATCCAGGAATTGAACCTACAAAACCCTAAATATTAGGCCATGTGACTTTGCATACAATATTCTTCAATTATTAAATTAATAGAAATATTTTAAAATGAAATCCCCTACTAATATTTATAAAAAAAACGTAAATTTTGCACTCTTTTGCAAGAAGCAAGATTCACAGTATATTGTGTTAAAAGCAAAAACAGCAATAATTCAAAGAAAATATATTAGTTATTTATAAGCTGGGCACACATATTTATATCTATATAAATATACACACATATATCTATATAAATACATGCACATATCAATATAAATATACACATATTTATATCTATAGAAATACATACACACGCATATTTATATCTATATAAATACACACAACATATTCATACATATATAAATATATCCACACATTGTATAAATATACACATACATTTATATAAATATATTTACATCTATATAAAAATACATACACACAATTATATTTATATAAATACACATATACATTTTAATAAATATACACATACATATTTAAACATAAACATACACATATTTCATGTTTGTACATGAAATAGCTAAGTTTTGTGGATTGAAATTATAACAGTTCCTTCCCAATTTTCTTTTCTTTTCCAGCAATGAGTGAAATGATTCAGAAAATAATAAGGAAATAAGAACTACAATTATGATTGTTTCAGGAAAACTGGCACATTGCAAATTAGAAATATAGAGTAAGGTACTTTTGAAAAAGGGAGTCTTAACCTTCAAATATCATGAAATTTAAGATAAAAGTGAGAAATGTTTTTTGATTTGTTTTTCTTATTCCACTCTAGTTTTTAGAAACTTGCAGAAGAGGAAGATTGAGAAAAATCTAAGCTGAAGTGGTGAGAGCTGATCTTAAATTGCCGAATTTCATAGAGATGACAATGGAATACAAGTTGCGAGAAGCTATGTTGAAGAAGACCCGTCCAAGCATGGAAAGATGGACATAAAATAGTGATGATGATTGTACCAGCTTCTGCCCCATCCGCCAAAAACAAAAAAAACAAAACAATCATAACCATAACAAGGTGTTATAGCTTGCTTGAAGCATCGTGTAAAATGTAGAAAATAGTGCATTATTTTTAAAGGGCTGCAGTAATGCAAATAGAACATTAAATGTTAAACATAATGCTAAAGTTGTTGGAATGCTATCTTGAAGGTTTTTAATAGACCTTAATATTAAAAAATGACAGTATAAGAAAAACAGAAGATATCCTACACTGAAGTAGTTTACCCAACTTTTCTTTTGATGAATAGATTTTATTCTGAAATATTAAAGACTATTAAAAACCTCCAATGATACTTTGTTATCATTATTTTAACATTTAATGTCCTATTTGTGTTGCTGTAGCCCTCTACAAAACACACTATTTTCTTATTATAACCATTTATATCACAACACTTTATATAAACTATACTGCTTTGTTTTCAAGATTATAACTGTTACTATTGCAACCCAATAATACTTACATATTGATGCTTTCTGTTCAACACTCTGTCGCTTCTTCTGTTGGCTACCACTTACTTCTTTGTCCTTCGTCTTCTTGTTTCGGTAAATAGAAACCAAGTCCTCATCAGGTGCATCTTCAGGGACAATGCGAATGTTTCTGTTTTGGTAGATTGTAGACAAATATTTAAGTAATCAAAAGAAAATAAATTAATTCCCAAAACAATTCAATTCACCTTTTTAATTATTTTAAATCATTCATGCTGATCTACCAGTTCATAATTTGTTGCATCTGGCAGATAGTATCAATAATGGAAACATTTGTTCATTGGACTGATTTGACCATGATTGGTCTTTCCTTTTTCTAATTAAAGTTATAAGAAAGACAAAGAAAAATCTCTTCATTTTTCACCCGACACAAAATTACTTTCACATATTATCTTATAACTAGCAGCAGTACCTGGAGTGTCTGGGTTTAATAATACCTAAAGTATATACCATCCTAGGAATCTACTACATTTTGGATAAATTCCTTTAAAAAAATACTGACAATTTTCAGTTTGTTCAAGAATGTTGATTCATTCCCGATCTTCTACATCAAAGTAAATTCTCTTTTTAGAAAATATTAGAAAAATATATATAACCTATGAGCATCTCCTCCTTGAAAAGATGTACTCCTATAAAAAATTTTAGTTACCTAGGTACAAATCTGTGGTCTTACAACTGAGAACGTACATATATAAAATCAGGTATATGAAAGAACATTTAAATACATACTGCATTTCTTTCATTTTCTTTTCCTTGTATTCTTCAGCACCTTTCATTTTACTCAAAGCAGACTCAGGTGGAGCAAACCTTGGGCTTTTAGATTTTGCATATCTGCGGCTCTTTCGTTCTTCTTCACATGGAACTCTTGGTATAAGTCTAAAAATTTTATTTAAGAAAATAAAAGTAAAAAATGTGAAAAAAGTTACATTGATCAGGTGATGAGAATGTATTACTCAATATAGAAGATAAAAAAATTAGATAATTTGAGGGTGGTACTGCAGTATGGCCATTGCCTATTGGTTGGACTCAGTAAAAAAATTAATATAAATTCTATTATAAAGTCAATGAAGTTATGTTGGTTATTTTATACATCTAACATTAGATGTTAATTACCAAAACAAAACAAAAAAAAAAAACTTTTACTTTAACCCTTTTAATACCAGCCTGTCCAAAAGCCACATCTGGTTCTATGAAGTAAAAGCACCAATTTTAATGGATTTCTCTCTCACTCATCTTTTTTCACAAAGTCTATTTATATTTTCCTCCTTCCTGTATTACCATTTGCACAACTTGCCTGCACCATATAACCTGTTTCCAGTTGTAAAACATTCTATGCTTTTTTTTTATTTGTTTATCTACTTGCTTTGCTAGTCGAATGATCACACTCTTGTTTTCTCCTGTCTATATGTTGTTGCATATGTGATTCATATTCATCTTTCAAGCAGCTTGTTCAAGCTGTCATACAACTTGGGTGCAATATTATGGAATACCACCCTTATGCATTGCCCATGGAGCTGACTGATGAGGAAGTTAGATGCTTTTGTTCAATGTGTTTTGTTTATTTTGTGTGCAACTTTGCTATATATGTTTTTCCTGCTGCAGGCATTTTATGAAAACAATTCAAAATGATTTTCATTAAGTCATAATTTTCAATCAACTTATTGAACTGTGTCAAAAAAGATCCTAAGTATAAAACCTATCATAAGGCCTGAAATGTTATCATCTGTTTCAGCAGGGTGAATGACCTTCAAACATCTTTTATTATTTATTGCAACTAAAATATTAATAAGGGCAAATAAATGGATAAATAAATAAAATAAAGTACTAGTTACTTACCGAAGACTTCCCATTTGACTGATTTCAAGACCATCATTGCCATCTTCATGTCTTAAAGCAGTCTGTAAAAGTTAAATTCAATATTATTTGACATGGCTCTCATCATTTCAGAGTCAATAAATAAAATACCAGTCAAGTACTGGGAAAGATTCAGCTCTCACTCACTCTCTCTTCCAATCTATTTATCTGTCTGCTGGTCTGATCTGTTTGTCTGTCTGCTTATCTGCTGGAATCAGCTACATTACAATGTGAAAAATGTCATGAGAGACCACTCACCGAGTCATTTTTCATCAGAAATAGAGAAAGGTATGAAACTGATATGTGGAACCAACCAGTGATGGAACAATGTGCAGTACAACACAATATGGAAATTAAGAAAAACAGGGAATACTATAGATACCAATAGATAATAAGGGTTTCTGATTTAGCACAAGGCCAGCTATTTTGGGGGAGGGGAAAGTCAAGTAAATTTACCCCCATGCATTACTGGTACTTTATTTTATCAACAACGTAAAGATAAAAGGCAAAGCTAACCTCAGCAGGATTTGAACTCAGAATGTAAAGGGACATAACTACACACCAAAAAGCATGTTGTCCAATCCCCTACCAATACTGCCAATCCACCACCCAATAAATAATAATGTAGTTACAAACATATCTGATTTGAATTTCCAGAAATATGATGAATCTTCTGCAGATTTTGACAATGAGCGTTCAATTATTCAATATACTGAATGTCCGACTCATTAAATTAATGTATAAGAGGCTGAGTATACCAAAATATATACCAAGGATTAGTGGTTAAAGAATTGGATTCACAATGATGAGATTTTGTGTTTGATTTCGGGACTGAGTGATGTGTTATGCCCTTGAGCAAGACACTTTATTTCACATTGCTCTTTCTTCCAGAGTTGCAACCGGTAGATAGTATCAACAATGGTAAGACCAAAGGAAACATTGTTTCTTTGGTCCAACTTGATGAGTTCCACCCAACTCAGTAAGCAAATGAGGTCTGGGATCTTGTCGCTTGATTTGATACGATAGTATACAACATAATTGCCAAGCTGAACGAACGTAATATAGTATGAGATAAGGCTGCATCTTTGAATTACAGGTAAAGTCAGTCTGATGGAATTCTACAGTTTCTAAGATTCCACTCACAAAGCCGAGGTTGACCCAAAGTTGTTGTTAAAGACACATGACCAAGGTATCACATGGTGGGATCAAACATGGAACCAAATGATTGTGAAGCAAATTTCTTAACCACACAGCCATGCCTACACCAGTAATATATAACAAGGAAGAATTACCAGGTTATACAAAAATCATCCCAATGTTCAAATATTTCTCCAAATACTGAGTAATTTACATGAAATACAGGCAAGGTAGTTTGCTGCTAGGAAATGAAGATTGCATAGCAAGTTCAATTCCAAGACAATGTAGCTATTCAACGTAAGTTAAATGTGTCTTTCATCAACAAAGCAGACATAGACATTGACAAGCCAGCATGGGAGCCTTTAAATGGTTACTCAACCTTAGTAACAGCAAAATTTATCTCAAGTCACACCCAACTGACTTTGATAAAAAGGGAAGAACACATTGGATAATGATGATGATGATAAGGATGAGTCCTCTGTCAGTTTTGATAATGAGCATTCAGTCATCCAATCAATTCAATGTCTGACTCAAGATAACATGTAAGTGGTTGAGCTTTCCACAGACACATGTACCCTTAATGTAATTCTCAAGCGAAATCAGTATGACAATAAGTGATAAGGCTGGACTTTTGAATTACAGGCACAATCTATCTGACAGGCATCCATACAATGGTTCTAGATACATCATGCCTGATATTCAGACAAGATGGTCATGGTTGGAATGGGCAATGAGTGCTGACCTAGGGCTGAACAACAATAACAACATGGGTATTGAAGTTTGTCATTCTAAGAACTTACGTCATAATTTTGAAACTGCTTCATGAGGTCTTCATCAGTTCCTTTCTTTCTCATGTGTTTCTTGGTGATACGTTCCATACCAAGTTCTTCAAGAGCATCACCGACATCATAGAATGTATCTTGGTCAGGAATGGCATATAACACCTATATGGAAGCAAAAAGAAACATATTTTGTAAACAGGTATATATATATATATATATATATATATATACCTGCCTAACCCAAGCTAGCGTGGAAGATGGACGTTAAACGATGATGATGATGATGATGATGAAAAGAAAAGTCAACAAGGAAAAACTAACACAGTACACTGCAATGATGGTGTATTAGTTTAATGCTTCATATAAATGGAAAAAAGTGTCTTAATGTTTCAAATGCTAGTCTTTCATTAGAAGATAGAATGAAAGAAAGAAAGGAGGATGTTTTGGTGAGAGAGGAAAATACAAGGTAGATGAGAGTGAGAAAAGAAAGAAATCAAGAAAAAAGTAGATAGGAAAAAAAGCAGATGCTATTGTAGCTCAGTCAAATGAGAGAGAGAGAGAGAGAGAGAGAGAGAGCGAGAGAGAGAGAGGGAGAGAGAGAGAGAGAGAGAGAGAGAGAGAGAGAGAGAGGTTAGTATCAATAATATTCAATTTGTTGTAATCCACATAGAAAAGTACAACTTTTTCAAATACCTAAATGTATGAGATAATGATAATACAATTATATCTTTTTAGACTAATAACTGGGTATAAGAGGAATCAGATGTAGTGAACCTGAGAGAAACTGCTGCACTGGTATGGATATGTGATGTGCATGAAGGATGATGGGTGGAGAAGTGTTAAGTCATTTTAGTAGAGGAAGATCAAGGAAGAGCTGGGCAGATGTGGTGAGAGCTGAACCCAAATTACTGAAGCTCACAGAGGAGATGACAAAGGAATGTGATGAGTGGAGAGATGCTGTGTTAAAAAAACCAAAAAAACCATCCAACATGCAACCACGGAAAAGCAGGAGGATGATGATGACTGCCACCTTTAGAGTGATAAACATTAATGTTCACAAACAGAGTAGCATAACGAAAATGAACATCTGATGCACCTACCTTATTAATCAGTGTCATAGCATAATTTAAAAGCTCAGAATCCGACCCGCCTTTTTCATCTAGAATATTCATAACATTTGTCCATGGTTTCACTCCTGAACATTGGTAAGTAAGAAAAATATGTAAAACAAAAAATTAGTATCCGAGAGATGAAGTAGAGAACATTATATACTTATTATATTATACTCAAATTACTCTCTGTCGCTACTCCGAGTTTTATGGATTGCCAAATCACTGGCAATCTGCAAAGCTCTGAGTAGAAACAAAAATAATATCAGTAATATAATATATATATATATCATAGAAATAAATATATATCTTCTCTACTAATGTATTGAGTATATTATTTCCTTTCAGAAAACCCAATCACACACACACATATATATATATACACATACATACACAAAATAAGATTTAAACATAAGAGGAGGGAGAAGTTATTAAACAGGTGTTACATGAATTAAAACTAACACATATTTCTGTTTGATTATATTGATTCTATCTACCAATAATCTATGACTGTTTAAAAACAATTTTCAATACCAATTGTGAGTGACCTCTGAAGTCATTATCATTAACCATATGTAAGTCCCTTTATTATTTAAGGAACTGTTGGGTGGTGGATTGGCAGTATCGGTAGAGGGTCGGACGCCATGCTTTCCAGCATAGTTACGTCCCTTTACGGTCTGAGTTCAAATCCCGCCGAGGTTAACTTTGCCTTTCATCCTTACGGGGTCGATAAAATAAAGTACCAGCAATGTACTGGTTAATTGATGGCCTTGTGCCAAAAGTGGAAACAATTATTTAAGTAACTGTTGTAGAAACTTCATATAATAGTGTCCTGATGATTAAAATTTGAGGTTGAGTCAGCAAATGAACAGAAGAAATAACCCTCCCCATTACCAAAAAAAAAAAAAAGAATATAAAAATAAAAAGTTTTCCCACAGATCAGATTTGTAAATTCATGGAATAATTGAGTGTGATCTACATATTCCCACGCTGTATGATAGCATCATGTCAATATCCAAAGGTTGGAGACCTTGACCCAATAGCCATTATATTCACTGAAGCTATATATATATATGTGTATGTGAATATCGGGTTCAATTGGGGGTAACCACAGTAAGTAAAGTACTCAATATGTTAGTAGAGCATATACAACAAATTTAATATAGAAATGGCTTCTACATGACTATAACTGTTACTTTCGGAGAAATCATCATGATTTCTCCCAAATGAAACAGTTCTAGTCCTGTAGAAGCCATTTCTATATTAAATATTTATACTTTACTATGTATTGAGTACCTTACTTACTGTAGTTACCCCCGATTGAACCTGGAATAAACTTATATATATATATATGTATATATATACACCTACCTACATATATATATATATGACTTTTTGTTTCACATAATTATGTATACAAATAAGCACACAGTTTATATAATATGTTTCTTTATTAGCCACAGGGGCCCAAAAGAAGGGGACAAATACAAAGGGGGAAGTTTACATACAATAAAAACGTGTAAAATATTATCACAAATGCAATTTAAAAATTAGTCGATTTTCCCCAATAGGGGGAGACATTTCATATGGGTAGCACATACCCCCGAAAAAAAATGTGCAACCCTCATCTCCAGGAGTACGAAGAGTTTGTACTCCTTTCCTCTCAACTCTTTTTCCTCAACCTACAGGCTGATATAGAGAGAAGGCTCATTCACTCGGGCCATTCTCGCCACTTTCACCCACCTTTCATAAAACTTGCTGGGGTACAGCACCTCTCTCTCCATCCTGATTCTTCTTCCAAAGTGGTATTTGAAAAAAAGAATCAGTTGTTGGCCGGAGAGAAAGGTGTCTGACCTCAGCCCTTTCAACCTTGTCCACCATACAACCTCTTTCGCCATAGCTATCATACAAAGGAAAACCGCCTCTCCTTCGTTTTTGAAGGAGGGTGGCGGTTTGATCATGACAATGGACTCGGTGGTCAACCGGATTGGTCCCACCCGCGACAATAGTCATTCTACATAGCCCCACAGGTCAGTGACGCCCGGGCAGTGTATGAATGCGTGCGCAACGGTTTCTTCGTCTCGCACGCACCTAAGACAGATCTTTTTTTGCAGCGTCCCTGCCCGGGCGCCCATGTCTGTAGAGCTTGTCTCGAACTGGTAGAGCTCCTCGGTAACACTGCCAGGCCAGGGACTTTTGGAAGTTGTCCATCGGTCCCGGGCGGAAGGTCCTACCGAACAGACTGGTCAGTTCGTCTTCCTCTACGCCTAGAGTTCCACTGAGTGCGTCGTCGCATTGCTGCGGATCAACCCTCTATAGAATGACTAAGTGGAGTCTCCACTGATCGCCGGGTCTGCCTGCCAGAGGGCTGTGAGCACCTGAGCACATTCGATGTGCCAGTTGCCCATTTTCCTCAGTCGTTGCTTGACCCAGGGCTGCAGCTCGGTCAGCGATACGAGTCGTGGGAAGGCTCGCCTCACGAACGGGGCCCATAGAGAGAGGGTAGTCTGAATGTGAAAATGGCTTCAAATACACTCTTCCCACCCAACAAAAATTAAATTTAATTTCAATTTTGAAAAAAGAAAAATGTTAACTGTTGACAGGATTGGGGTCATTAATCAAGATGAAACTTACCCCGTTGTTTGTCCTCGTTGTTGATCGCTCGGAGGAGCAGCTGGGTGTTTTTTTCAGTATATTCCACAAACACTAACAGTAGCTTCAGAGCAGTCTTCACAACAAGTCTGTGCTGTAGAATCAGAAAACATGTACACATGTTGAATCTTGAAACCTCTTCACAGAGTAAATTATCTAAACTATCAGGGGTCTCTTCTAACAACACTTTGGCTACCATTACTGCTGTCACTCAATAAAACACTGACACAAACACAAACACTACTCCTTCCAATAATACAATCCCCACATCTTATATTATATTATATATAGATAGATAGATAGATAGATAGATAGATATGTATGTATAGGTGTGTGTGTGTGTGTGTGTGTGTGTGTGTGTGTGTGTGTGTGTGTGTGTGTGTGTGTGTGTGTGTGTGTGTGTGTGTGTGTGTGTGTGTGTGTGTGTGTGTGCATAAATATAAATATATATATAGAAGTGTGTGTATATATGTATAATACTGGAATGTCTAGAAAAAGGGGAAGCTACACTATACAACAGGAAGACACTTGACAAATCTCCTACTCAAATCACCTCCATTCCATCCACTATAAGAAGGTTGTATGGGAATTGGCTGTCATCTACTAAAGACGTAGTTTATTGCTAGGAAGCATGCGGTGAATAGTGAGAGAAGAAACTACCGGAAGAATAAGGAAATATATAGTGAATCCCACACCAATTATAGTTTGTTTGTTTCTATATTAGTATATATCATATATGACAAAGATAATACAAAACTTTCTTTAAAAGTCAATGACCACCTAGTTTAGGGAATGTTATAGTTTATTTCAGATGTATTGCTTGAGTGGCAGAATGGGGAAATCCTCAAAGACACTTATTTTAGTTAGGTCCCCTGAGGATTTGGGTTCAAATCCTGACTGCGATCTTTGTTTCTTTTCATATTTCTTAGGTTAAGAAAATACCAGTTAAGTACTGGGTCATAATCAACAATACTATTTTCCCCTCTTATTTATGTCAGAAATGTTTATTGTCATTGTTGTTCTTATTATTATATTAACATACATTGTGGCATATAGTTACTGCCCTTTACGTTCTGAGTTCAAATCTTGCAGAGGTTAGCTTTGCCTTTCATTCTTACAGGGTCAATAATAAAAAAAAATAATAATGCACAGGGGAGGGGTCGATTTAATTGACTTTCCCCTTCCCCAAAAATTGTTATATACCAATAGAACATGTTATATAAAATAAAGGAAATTTCATAAACCCATTCATAGGAGAAAACAATTGCAACTAGGTTGTTGATACTTACAATAGGTATTCCAGACACACACATACACAAACAGACATATACTGTCTACTACCATTTCAAGACCATATGTTTATTACAAACAAAGGGTTCATATAGAAGCATGTTTACACAGTGATTCAACAATGACCCACATCACTCAATGATAATTGTCTAAGAGGATAAGTAAAAAACTGTGACCCTTCCCTTCTAATAATCCCTTCAGTACTCCCTGATATTAAATTAGCAAGGAAAAACAGCCGTAAAATGGTGATGAAGAAAAAAATATAAAAATAGATAAAAGGCAAAAATTACTGTGGTTTTACGAGGTGTTGAATAACAGTACAAATCCTCTCCTGGACAAGACACCAATCTGTTGCGAGGTTAACATTAAGATACTGATACTATGCTGAATAGACTGCAGCAATATTCAATGGAATGCCTTGCTCAAGAAGACAATAAGATGCTCTGTTCAGTAATTGAACCTACAACATTAAGATCATGAACCCCACACCCTAAACTCTAAGCTGCATGCCTCCATTTTTTAATTACAGTGTGTGTTAATTCCTACAAACTTTATTAATTTAAGAACTATATGAATATTCCACCAAAGCAATGACCCAACCTAACTGTAGGCTAGATACTTTACTATTAATCTATATAGACCAATTCTGCATGTATTTTCAATCTATGAAACATAGCAAAATAACAAAAACACATAATAGTTAGACACACAGAAAACAATGCTAGTGTTTTCAACCATCTGACTGTAGATCACATAACAATTCAGTTTCAATGCCAGGTTGTTACATAACCTGCTGCCAGTGGCTGAAGAGCCAAGCATTATTTTCTATGTGTCTGAGTCTTATATGTACTTCTCTATTAACCCTACTTCAACAAATATAACTAAATTTCCCAGTAAATGTTTTCTGGAAATTCGATATAAAGATATAGTAATGACTGTTTCAGATATGGAACGCATGTTTGTCAGTTTTGATGATAAATGTTTCAGTTGTTCAATCAATGAAATAACTTGCTCATGAAGTTAACATGTCAGTGGCTGAGCATTCCACAGAACTGTGTAAACTTAATGTAATTCTCAAAGGGATTCAGCATGATACATGGCATGGGTCAACTTGAAGCTACAGTTAATGACTCTTTCCCAAGATGTCACTCAGTTGGATTGAACCTAGGATCTTATAATTGTGAAGCAAACGTCAATATAATATAGGATCAAAATATTTGGGACTATTAATATTTTAAAATCACAAACATATATTCATGTATCACACGTCTTTGACAAATATATTTTATACTCCTTGTTTTGAACTGTTGTACGATATCTGTATCTCATCTGTGATAATAGTGGTTTGTAATTTAGGCAATTTGGAAGGAGGTGGTTAAGTCAATTATATTGATCCCAACACTTGACTAGTACTTTATTGGAATGAAGCACAGAGTTGATATATGCAGGATTTGTACTCAGAATGTCTTGCAGTATTTCGCAATGAGATTTGAACTAAAAATGTAAATGGCTAAAACAAATACTGCAAAACATTTTACCCAACCGACTCATAATTCTGCTAATGCCCCTTCTGTAATAATAATAATATTTGACTGATGAATGAAGAGAGTAAACTTACTTTGGAAGAAAGTAAGGAATAAAGCCAGTGGATAGTTTTATTATGTCGGATCACACCATTCATACCATCAACATAGAGCATAACAACACCGAGAGCTGAAAATAATAAAAATAAAAAGAAAGTCAAACACTTACAACATCACATTAAAATAAACAATTTAATTAAACATGAAGATATTTTTTCAAACAACATATTTCTTGTGATATATTTATTTCAATATGTATGAAAGAATCAATAAGAAACAAAAATGGTATAGCAGATATACTATTGCACTATCAGTCTGTGGTTTGTAAGTTCAAATTCACAACAAGCATTTTGTTGTGCTGTTGTGCAGAATATTTTAAACCTTTTGATACAAAACTACCTTAAACTACCTGGTTCTATGGTATATAAATGGTGGATTTAAAGTCTTTATATTTATCTAAAACTTTTCATTATCTTATGTAAGAACCTTTGTCAAATTCTTACATAAAATACCAACTTCATAATCAAACACAAAACTTCATTATGAAAAAGTTTATTGCTAAATGTCTCCAAATTCTTGATTATTTTCAAAAAGATTTAAAATTATAGGCAGTGTCTTTCATTAGAAATATAGTAACAAAAATGTTTATATTTATCTAAAAATCATAATAATAATTTTATCTAAGAACCTTTATGTTCAACACACCAATTTAATAATGAGTTAAAAGTTAAAATCTCTCTCAAGACAGCAAGCATATTGAGCCAGTGCTTATCACTGGTTTCATTTTTCATTGGCATTAAGCAACTGAGAATACAAGAGTCCCCACTGGACAGGATGCCAGTCCATTACAGAGTTAACACCTAGCTACAGCTGGTACTCATCTTCCACTGAGTGTACTGGAGCAACATGAAGTGTTTTGCTGAAGAACACATGCCACCTGGTCCAAAAATCAAACCCACAATATTATGATCCTAACTACAATACAGTCATATCAACCATTGTGGTTGATATTATATTCGAGATCAATATTTTGCAGATTTTCACCAACTTCAAAATTCTACAAAAATGAGGTGCTAAAATATTTTCGCTTTGGAAGTGAATTTTACAGCAGTTTCACTTTTGACATGAAATTTGTATTTCCTATTGTTTTTGATGTTTTGAATGAATATGAACTTCAAAACAGTCGAAATTTGGTAAAAAAATCATTACATAATGAAGATGTAAAACAAACTGTACTCTAAACGACACTTAAAACATTTTAGATATCAATATATTAAAACTTCATAAATATATTCTCCACACATGAGAATTTCAAAACCCACATCATCTAAACATAATGTGCTGGTTATTTGTCTTGACTTATAAATGGGGTTTGGATTTTTGCCTATTTCTCAGACATAAAATACGGGGGTCTGATTATATTAGGATTGGCTTATATTCAAGTATATATAGAAATTATCATATCATATCATACATTGAGTTAGAAACTCAAAATAGTCTTTTACAATTAAATAGCTCAAAGTTAGGACATTTCTGAAACCTCTGTAAATGAAAATTGAACAATATGAGAAAAAGATAAAAAATGTAATATAACCTCTAAGGATAAAATTTTGGTAATTCTGGTCTGATTCAGCACCAACTTTAACGAGACAGTCAAGACCATCATTTTCCACAAATTCATGGACTAAATCTTTGTCGTCCTGTTAAGAAAGATCAAAACAATTTTGTGAGAAGTTGTAGACAGTCAACGAAATATTTAGTAACAGCTAATTAGAACAATTAGCAAAAGATGATAAAAAGGTTATCCTAGAAATAACACTCAACAATGATAGACAACATTAATTATACAGAGATCTTTTCACAAGTTAATTTCCGACATGAAATGATATATCAAGACACAAAAAGATGAATAAGAATGATAAAACCCTTTGAGAAGTAACTGAATATTCTGCTCATGAAACTTAATATATTAAATATACAATATATAGAGCAATATGTATCCAGTTTTAAATTGGTGCACTGTAGCCTTGCATGTCATAAGAGGTGACTAATAGGGTTGGCACCAGGAAAAGTGTCTGGCTGTAAAACAATGCTTTAAAAAGGACTTCATTGATGAGTATAAAGCTTATCATGTGACGTGCAAGACTAATCTCTGCTTTAACAGGGAAAATGGCCTTAAAATGTTTCTGTGTTGTATATAAGGCAATGATATAAAGCATCAGATAGACCTGCCATCACTTTTGAAGAAGAGTTGAACATCCTATTGTTTGATCAACTGAAGATCCTAGTCAGTAAATTAATGTATAAGTATATTGAGTATTCTACACATATGTGTCTGAGTATTCCTCATTTAATTCTCAAGTCAAATTAGCATAATACAATATGTGATGAGGCTGCACTTTTCAATTACAAGTTCAATGCACTTAGAAAGCGTGGATCAACTTGGCAAAGACACTTGCCCCAGATGCCCTGCATGAGATGAAACCCAGAACCTCAAAATTGTGAAGCAAATTTCTTAATCATTCAACCATATCTGCATCATGACAATATAAAGTAATCATCTCTAGGGCGGGTAAAATTCCCGAGATCCATGGACGAGTTCTCTCCAGCGGTCTCTGTCCCTCATTATCGCTGCCATGTCCTGCATCTCCAACAGACCAGTGTCTGTCCTTAGGGCATCAACATATGTTAACCTTGGTCTTCCTCTTCCAGTGTGTCCATGTAGGGGCTCCCACAGGAGCACTGAGTGCAATGTCAACTCTGGATGTCGGTGAGCATGTCCAGCTATCCTCAGTCTCCTCTGTGTCACTTTTGAGCCGACTTTTGGGAGGCTCCCATACAGCTCTGAGTTTTTCATCCTCAGTGTATACTGATTAATGTTCAGAGCCATCCTCAGCATTCTCGTGTAGCACCCATCCACCATCTGAGAAAAGTAATCATATATTGAATAAAAAAACAATATATATAATGTTTGATCTTATTGTGTGAGAGGCTGAGTTTTTCACAGACATGTGTACTCTTAACATAATTTTAAAGTTGAATCAGTTGGTCATAATATATGACAAGGATACTCCTTTGAATTACAGGAATAATCCATCTGATGGACTTCCATATAGTTGCATTAGATCCAATTTCACTCACAAGGCTTTGGGTGATGCAAGGCTATGGTAAAAGACACTTACCCTAGATGCCTCATAGAGGGATTAAGCACCAGGCCCTCATAATTGTGAAGCTAACTTCTAATCCAATTACATAGACATTAGCACAACCCGAGACCCCACAATATTTAAAAGGCCCCATAAACAATGTGCAAGGGCTCCAATGAAATTTTCAGTCAGGATCTCCATACAAGCTTAATCTGTCACCAGTGAAAACAAATAATTTTACATTTGAAAATCAATATAATTAACAAACATGACAATAATTACTAAAGGTGAGATGTTTTGTGCATTTTAAAACTTGGTAGTACCAATCCCTTTTCCTGACCATGATGAATAAATCAATACTATTAAGAAAATATTTAGGAGATTTACCTGGAAGATTTGTTTCAATGAAAATAAAGCTCGGCGAAGTTCCCGTCCGCTGGAGTTCAGCAGTTTCTCTATAAAAAAAAAAAATATATATATATATATGAATAAATAAAAGCTATCATAATCAATTAGCAGATTAATAAGATTAATTATAACACCAATATAAATTACTTAAAGAAGTGTCAAATTACAACATGAACAAAGTGGTTGGCTAAGGAAACATTGGGAAATGTTTAAATATGTTTATCCTAATGAAAATGACCATATTAATAGTTGATCACTATAAATAATAGTCGAGAAAGTAGAGTGCTTCACTTCACTTTTTTCTGTCGCTGGGTATTTTACTTGATTTTCTCAAGTACTTTGTTATAAACATATTGAATATCAATTCTCTAGATATAAAAGTTTCTCTTTCAATTGATATCCTCACTGTATAACACTTCAAGTACTTTGTTATTAACATAATATATACACACTATTGGCTATCTATTCTTCTCTAAGTAGAAACATTTCTTTTTTTAATTTTTATTATTCACAGTATAAAAACAAGGGCCCTTGGTAGTGAGAAAAGGAGTGGAAACAACTGATTTAAACAGAGAAGATACATAGAATTAGTATAGAGTTTATATGTGATCAACATTGAAAATAACAATCAGTCAAAAGATGGATTGACAAAGGATATATAAAATCAGTTTCTATTTAATAACCTGGAAACATCTAATCAAAAAAGTTTCATATTTATTTTTTATTATCAGTAGAGCATCAGACAACATGCTTTACTGCATATAATTACGTCCCTTTATGTTCTGTGTTCAAATCCCGCTGAGTTTAGCTTTGCCTTTCATCCTTACAGGGACGATAAAATAAAGTACTAGTAACACACTCAGGTTGATTTAATCGACTTTCCCTTCACCCAAAATTGTTGGCCTTGTGCCTAAATCAGAAACTTTTTTTCTAATTATTGTATAATATATGAAATGACACCTGTCAAATCAGTGGTGAATTTGGTCAATATAAAACAATTAAATACACTTTACATAGAGAAAAACAATTTTTCTCATGCAATGCTGAATTTCACAAAGGAGATGACAAAGAAACACAAGTGGTGAGACACTGTTTTGAACAGCAACTCTCAAACATTCTAATACATGCAAGCATAGAAAAGTGGATGTAATGATGATGAATTATACAAATAACATTGGTCCCTAAAATAGAATTATCACTTTCTCATACCATATATTAAAAATATATATTGTATAGGTATTTAAAAAAATAGATTCCAATGCTTAGTTATTATTATTAGAGTATCTGCCAGCAATTTATATTCTGAGTTCAAATTCCACTGAGATCAATTTTACCTTTCATCGTGCTGGGGTAGATAAAATAAAGTACCAGTCAAGAACTAGGGTCAATATAAGTGACTCATCCCTCCCCATATATTGCTGGTTCTGTACTTAATGTAGAAATCATTATTGTTATTGCTACTGCTACTACTACTACTACTACCACCAACAACAAGAACAACAAAACCTCTAGAAAGTAAGCTAAAATAGATTGCCAGTTATTTTAATATTTTACCATTTGGTGATGAAGAAGGGCAGTAGCCATGACCCATTTAAGGGCCTCCAAGACCCATGTTATGTCAGGGCCTCTAAGACTGACTGGAGGAAGGAAAGGTGGAGGTATGCTCAAACTGGACACATGGCTTGAATACTTGCAACAGAGAGTACATTGCTAAAGTCACCCAAGGGTTAGGTAGGGGTGTTAAACGGGGGTGGGTGGGGAGTGGCGAAGTATTAAGTTTACCACCCAAGTGTTTAGCTAATACACGAGTTAAATGACTATTACCTTAGTATGTTACTAAGGTAGATCAGAACTAACAAACGTATCTATATGAATATAAATTTCGTATTTCTAAAGAAATACGGTTTTAGGAAGCCATAGCTATGTAAACACTGGGGTGGGGCTAACACCCTCTAACGGCTAACGCCATATGTATCTATATTTGTCAATTTTTAATCTTAACACACACAAAAACCTATACAAACACACACAAACAAACAAATAAAATACAACAAAAAAAAACAGGAAGAAACAAATAACTCCTAAAAGTTCTAATGTATTTGGATTAATTATTTAAATAAATAATTGTTTCTACTTTTTAATGATCTTTATTTATAATAGAATCTTGTTTCTATTAGTTAACACTTACAGTCAAGCAAAGACAATCTTTCAATGAAAAAAGTTCTATTATGTATGTTTTAGATTACCAATTAGAGAATGGTGAGTTCAAATCTGTTAACCCTTTGATTATGAAACTTCTAATGAAATTTCAAGGGATTTAGTAAATTCTGATGGAATGTTTTTAGCTAAATATAAACACTTTCAAACAAACAGCTTTGTATTCTAGAACCAGTAACAAATTCAGGTTAATGAAATCTCATTGTAATTTGTGATAGATAAAAGGCGATTGACTATAAAACAAATAGCCAGTGTTATTAGCATATCCATGAGAGTTGAGAATATTCTGCACAATGAACTTGGCATGACAAAGGTTTCTACTCGGTGGGTGCCACATCTTCTGAAACCTGATCAAAAGCGCACTAGGTTGATCGCATCATGGGAAAATCTGACATTGTTTGAGGCTGATCCAGCTGGTTTCTTTGAACATTTCATAACCTAGGATGAGTGTTGGATTCATCACTTTGAACCAGAGACAAAGAGACAAGCTATGCAGTGGAAATACCCCCTCCTCACCTACTCCAAAAAAGGCCAATTTCGTTTCATCTGCAAGGAAAATGATGGCTTCAGTTTTTTGAGATGCAAAAGGCATTGTGTCTATTGACTATCTTCAAAATTGCCATATCATCAATGGAAAGTACTATGCCAACTTGCTGAGGCAGTTATAAAAGGTTATCAAGACCAGGAAAACTGATGAAAGGGGTCTTGTTTCATCAGGACAATATTCCAGCTCACAAGTCCTTGGTTTCAATGAGAAGGCATGTGGCTTAGTGGTTAGAGCATTGTGCTCTCAATCTTAAGGTTGAGAGTTTGAATCCCTGACCAGGCAGTGCATTGTGTCCTTGAGCCAAACACTATTTCACATTGCTCCAGTTCACTCAGCTGTAGAAATGAATTGCAATGTCACTGGTCCCAAGCTGTATCAGCCATTGCCTTTCTCCTTGGACAACATCGGTGGCATGGAGAGGGGAGACTGCTGGTCTTCCACAAACACACCTTGCCAGGCTTGTGTCTCTGAGGGAAACTTTCCAAGTGCAAGACCATGATCATTTGTGACCAAAGGGGGCCTATGAGATATTCCTAACTTCTTAAATGAGACTGAAACGCAGCTATTATTTGAAATGTTTTTCCCAATGATCGAAATAACAGTAGCTTCATCTCAGGAATGGTGGTGATTATATGATTATGTTTGAAAGTAAACAAAATTATTGGTATATTGTTGGCATCAGAGTGAAAGACATTGAAAGTATGCCAATATTATAAAGCAGTTATGTATACACATAAGTTATCTATAGCTATGTGTTAGTGCATTTCCTATGTAAAATGTGTCTACAAATGGGAGTTTTGAAACCTGTTCTAGCATGTAATAGTTTAGGAAACTAAAGAATTACAAACATTTATACAGTTCTGTCTTAGTACTTATTTTCATACCAAGATACCTACAGTGTGTATGTATGTGTGTGTGTGTGTGTATATATATATATATATATATATATATATATATATATATATATATTATAATATAGGTGGAATCCCAATGTCTATAGTGGGGGGGGGGGGGGGGTGATCACAGGTAAAAAAGGTACTAAATAGGTTAGTAGAGTATAGGCATATTTATTTTATTATAGAAATGATTTCTACAGGATTAGAACTGTTTCATTCATAAGAAATCACCACTGTTTTTACGTATGATTTTCAATATTGGCATGGGTTGGATACAACTTTTATAGGCAGAGATTTATAACCATGTGCACTTCCTAACACCAAGCCATATAGCATCATCATCATCATCTTCATCATCAGGTTTAGCGTCCGTGTTCCACGCTTGCATGGGTTTGGACGGGGGTTTTCCCACTTGAGGCAAGAGTGGTTGTCTTGCTCGCATAGGACTGTCTGGCGGGTTTTCTACAGTTGGATGCCCTTCCTAACACCATAGCATATATATATATATATACACACACACACATTATTATTATTATTCAGCGGTGGATTGGCAGTATCAGTAGAGAGTCGGACGCTATGCTTTGCAGCAAAGAGTTAAGGCCCTTTATGATCTGAATTCAAATCCCGCCAAGGTTAACTTTTCCTTTCATCCTTACGGGGTCGATAAAATAAAGTACCAGTAATGTACTGGTTAATTGCTGGCCTTGTGCCAAAAGTAGAAACAATTATTATTATAGAAATGACTTCTACAGAACTATAACTGTTTCATTCATAAGAAATCAGGATTTTCCTAATCATTTCATATGAATAAAACAGTTGTAGTCTGGTAGAAGTCATTTTCATAATAAGATAATGACGCCTATACTCTAACGAATTGAGTACCTTTTTTAACTGTGGTCACCTCCTGATATACATCGAAGATTCTCCTATTATATATATATATATATATATATATATATATATATATATATATATATATAGAGAGAGAGAGAGAGATAGATAGATAGATAGATAAGCTGATGAGGGTGAACTTGTCTTGTACATTGCCTTTCTTTATTTCCTTCTTCCAGTCAATTCTATGCACCAACACACATCGCCTTGTCCTCCTCTTTCAATAAAAATGAAGGAGTTGTGTGTGTCTGTGACAGGATGTGGAACCTCACACAGGTCATGACAATGGAAATAAATATGTGGATGAATACTGTGCTGGAGAGGGCTCATCTAACTCATGCAAGCATGTTAAAACAGACATGATGATGATGATGATGGTGGTGATATATATAAACAGCATGAGCTCAGCTGTTTGGCACTAACTATTTACAATATATATATATTTATAAATCAAATATTGCAAAAATCTTTTCTACAAAATTTCACTTGTTTTAACAAGTGTGCGAATCACTATGTTTTATGTATATGTGTTCACACATGTGTACATTATATACAGCCAATGCTACAGGTCACAGCCTTCATCAGATGTATCATGAATTATACTTTATTATAATTATAGTTGAGAAAACAAATAACATTTTTCATAAATATACCTATTTACTTGTTAATTATAGTTCTGCTTAATGAGAGAAGTTGATAGGAAGAGAAATTAAACAAAAACAACAAAAAAAAAACTGCTTATTATCAGCTTTTGAAAATTTCATTTCCTTTATGTTTCAAGTAAATTTCTTTCTAAATCTAATTTGCTCTGCTTGTCATAGTGTAGCAGGAAGGATGCCCTGGGATTAATTTCCTGTAGTTTTATCCTTAGATGTGTAGCTGTGACATGTGAACTTTTTAGGGCAGAGAGAAGAAAAAAGAATAATCAATGTATTATATGTGTAAATTGACAAATGTCTTTTTCAAGTGTTAGCAATGTAATGCTAATACAATTTTCCTAAGCAAATTGTATGTAGAAATGTATCATCACTATCATCTTCATCATTTAATATTGTTTTCCCTGCTAACAAGGGTGTATAAGTCATCACAGGTCAAGTCAAAACTCAATTGAAACCACTGACCAGAATACATCAGATAGATTTTATAGTAGCACCAGCACTAGGGAGGTTGTCATGTCTTTGACATAGCTGAAACATCCTCTTTGTTTGGTGAGTTTTCTATGGCTGGAAGTCCTTTCTATCATCAACCACCTTACAGAATGTACTGAGTGTATTTTATCATGTCACCAGGAATTGACATGTATTTATGCACCATCTAAACATAACATGTTGATTACCTGCCTCAACTTATAAATGGGGTTTGGATTTTTGCCTATTTCCTTGACATAAAATAGGGGTTGGACTTATATTCAAGTATCTACGGTACATTATACAACAGTAGGATATAAAACTACTGCAGACCACCAAAACTTAGGTATGGATCACTGCGGGCTCACATGGACCCATGTTGTGAATTACTACATTATATAATGTAATCCTAGATACCCTATGTCTAAATAAATGCAGAGATGACTATAGTAGGAATATCTCTGATCTGCAAAATGAAAACTGTTAAACAACCATAGCCACTAACACTAACTACTATATTGTACTATAGACCAGTGATACCACAACCATAACCACTAATACTAACTACTATACTGTACTGTACATTATCCTAGTGATACCATAGGTTGACCTGAGGCTATTGTAAATAACACTTGCTCAAGATGCCATTCAGTGGTATCGAACCTGGGTCCTAATGATTGCAAAGGAAATTCCTTAACCATTCAACCATAAGCAACTAGAAATGTATATGTATAAAAAGCAAAAAGATAGTAGGCTGTGAACTGTTGGTAAAAAGTTTACAAAAAATACTTTATGCGTAATGTACATCATCAGATTACAACCGTATGGGAAAAAATACTTGGTAGAAATTAGCAAATAAAATAAAAAATAAAAAAGTTCCTTGAAACCAAAGTCAACACTACAAGGAGTAGAGAACAATTAAAAATAATGGAGTGAAAGAGGAGATTTGGCACATTGGCACATTATCGCAGTTAACTAGTTGGAAAAAAAGAGAATCTCTGTCAATAATTGAGCAGTTAGGGGTAATTAACGAGAGATAATTAAGATGAAGAGAGCAGTTTTAAAAACAGAAAATTATAGCAAATAACCCAATTTATGACTAATGCTTGCTTTCTATAACAATAGATGTCCATTTTGGGACAAAATTCCTGTCTTAAAGTTGGTCATGTAAGTTAAATTATTGATAGTATTTCCCAATTTTATTTACAGCAACATTCTAGAAGTTTCTTTCCTAGAGTAAAGTGACCTTGGTAAAGAAGAGAAAATTATTAAGTGTTGTTACATCATGACTCTCACCAAATAGCCAAAACTGTTTTTCTTTTCTTTGCTTACAAATATCTTTACAAATTTGTTTTAGTCTTATTACTATTTTTATGAAATATAGCCAAACAGTTATATAGTTCATTTTGCAATCATTAGATCATGTGTATCTTAAGCAACTATCATCCACAGGATTTATAATAGCCTGAGGTTGACAATCTTAAGAATAAATTTATTTTAAAAATGTAATAAATTCTATCACTTATCCTTTTTCCACAGATTAATTCTACTATATATAGAGAGAGAGCTAAATTTATACAAATTTGAAATTGTACATTTACAATGACCCAGTGAAAGACAAAGGAAGATATAGCCAAAGGTGGTGAGATGTTGGGCTGAAGAGGAATTATCCAGTTCATAAAAGCATGGAAAAACAGATGTAAAAATGATGATGATAATATATATAAGGAAATGTATTTTTATTGGCTTCAACAATGAGCATTCAGTTGTTTGATGAACTCAATATCTAACTTATTAAATGAATGAATATTCCATAGACATATGTAACCTTAACCTTCCCAAACTGAATCAGTGTGACTTACAGGCACAATATATTCAATGGACTTTCACAAAATTTCTTTCACAAGGATTGAGTCAAGCTGAGGTTATAGTAAAGATATTTGCCTAAGACACCACGCTAGGATCAAATCTAGCACCCTATGATTGCAAAGTGAACTTCTTAAACATTTAGCCATATGTCTGTGCATGTGAAAGAGAGAATTTCATACGTATGAAACAGTTCTAGTCCTCTAGTTTCTATATAAAATAAAAAATGCATCTACTTAACCAATATATTGAGTACCTTTTTTTAACTGTTGTCGCCTCCTGATATCCATCTGGAATCCACTCATTATTATATATATAAGAATGGTGTATTACTAAGTAGTAGTTTTACTGTTCTGCCTAGTACTATGTTATATATTTGCAAGATATTTTAAAATGTTGTATTCATAACATTATCTATTAAGAATGTGCTCTGAATAATGATTTTTTTCGCACCAACTTTTCGTTCAGTCGTTATGGTACATCGAGTTGATATTATTGTATATTGATCTAAATTTATATATATATATAAGTTGTTTTTTTATATTTTAAATATATATATATCATCATATTATATATATATATATATATATATATAAGGAAGGGCATCTAGCCATAGAAACTAAGCCAGAAACAGTTGTGTGAGCAAGACACAGTCATTTGACCTAACTTGCCTCAAATGGTACAACCCATCAATCCCATGCTAGCATGGAAAAATGGACGTTAAGATGGTGATAATGATGATATACATACAACATACACACAGAGGATGAGCTACAACAATTAGCTTAGACATTAGTAAGAAATAATAATGGGCAGCATTTCAAACATTTAATGTAACTACCATATAAATTTAGAGGAATAAAGTTTAATATCATTATGGTTTTTCTTTTCTATTTTTTGTTATTCACATTTCTTAACACTAAGCTAATTTTGGCCCACTATGTATGTATGTATGTATGTATGTATGTGCGTGTGTGTGTGTGGACACACAAACACGCACAAACATGATATTTGTGAAAAGAAAGGTGAAATAAGGTCTTAAATAATTCTGCTTTCAATTAAGTTGTTCCATGAATTGACAAAAGAAATCTTTTTTCCTTCCTATATGATGAACTGCTGTATTAAATAATTAATCGTAAACCTCCTTCTGGCCTTTATTCTTTCCATGTCTAGACATTGTGTTTTGACACTCACAAAACAAAGTCACTAGATACATTTCTATTACTTTTCTTTCCTCCCTGCTGATGTGTTGGCAATTAAATTTTTGATATTATATATGCATTGTAAACGGTAAAAGATTTATCTGCTTGGCTGCTGATAGTGTTTAACCCTGGGTCAGCTCACACCCAACATACCTACGATGAAATTATCAAAGTTATTCCACATTTGATCTTTCCATATTTTTTTATATATTTAGAAAGACATTTTTGAATGTATCATTCTATCCTTTTATTCAAAAGAGAAAGGTATTGTTTGAGGGATATTTGGCTGCTATTTCTAGTAGGTTTGAAATCTATATTCTATTTAGTTACTTATTGAAGTCTATTACTTTATCATCATCATTATCTGTCCACTTTCTATGCTGGTTTGAATAGATCATTATGGCCATATCCTGTTTTTATTTGGAACTACTGCTCTCCTAGGTAGGTCAGAAGTGTTCCTTTTTTTTAGCATGGTTTCTATGGCTGGATGCCCTTCCCAAAACCAATCACTTTATTGAGTGTACTGGGGGCATTTTATACCACCAGCATTAGAAAGGTTGTCATACCCTTGACGAGATAAAAAGAAGTCTTCTCTACCCTATGTTGTGTCTGTTCAATTGGCAGTCATTATAGAGTGTACTGAGTGCACTGAAGCTTGGAAATAGCTTTGTTGATTTAATTTATTTCAGTACTTGGTTGGTACATTATTTAAGTAACAACTTCCAAGAGAGATCTGAACTCAAAATGTAAAAATAACTAACTAGATACTGCAAAGCATTTTCTCCAAAGTTTCACTTATTCTGCCAATACAATGATGATACTAAAACAATGGCAGGAAAAACATTAGTGTAAGGTTTAGCTTGTATTCACTTTCTTATGTAGAACTTGTTTTAGTTGGATAGCTGCAGCTATCCACATGCACACACACACACATGTGTATGTATATGTTATGTAATGTGTGAGCATTATGGAATAATGGCTTTCATGGTCTTAACTAGTAACATCTCATCCACATGTATGTGTGTGCATGTGTGTGTATACATACACACACACACACATATATATATATACATATATATTCTTTTTCAGAGTGTATTAGCTGAGCACTTCATTTTTATTATAAATAATTCTGTTCTTACACTATTGTGATATAATCTGGTTATAATTTGTTTTCAAATCTAATAATATACATTCAGAAATAAAGATTAAATTAGGTTAAGATCATAATCTATATAGAAATAGTCTAAATTTTGTATGGTTACAGTAATATTATGTATAGGAATAGTCTAAAGTTTGTATGCTTATAGCTATGTCAGGATAGTAGGTTTAGCAGAACAGCACCTTGTGAGTGGATGCAACATGGCCAAATAGTTAATGAGTTTGCTTCACAATCATTTGGTCTTGGGTTCAATTCCACTGCATGGCATCTTGATCAAGTGCCACTTACCACAACCTCAGTTCAAATTATGCTTTGTGAGTAAACCTGGATAGACAGAAACTGTTTGGAAGTCTGTTGATTGAAAAGCTGGAACACTCTTCGTTTAAACTGACAAAGATTCATTCCAACACTTTGTGAGAATATCCACCATATGCCATTAATAAATACAAACACATATGCCTACATATACATATAGACATTGACACACAAACATAAATACATAGATACACACATACATTTGTATACATTGTTGTATGCTGTTTATGTATGGCAGGAGTTAATATGTCTAGTGTGCATACATCTTTCTAAGCTATATTTCATCCCAAAATTTTGCTTATTTATGTTAGAGGTCCATCAGCTAAAATATTTCTATGAAGTGAAAGCAAAAACTAGAAAACAAAATAGTAGGAGACTTTTGAGATGATAACGAGGAATTACAGAAGTTATCTTACCAATTACAGCATGTACCCGAACATTAAGTTGTGTTCTCAGGATCATAGCGTTTTGTCGACTGTAAAGAAGAAAATAACAATTAAAATCTTTGAAGGGTAACACTTTATCATATACAATGAAACATTAAACTCACACACACATATATATATATATATAAATATATAAAACTTAAACCACGATCTCAATTTGAGGGGATATAAGCTAGACCAACTAAAATATACTATCCCTAACTGTGGTTTCTGGAGTTAAGAAACAATATTAATTATTTCAATAAATTAAAACAATCAATATTGTTTCTTAATTCTAGAAACCATGTTTGAGGATAGTATATGAGTAAAACTGACGCATTTTACTTTCTCTAACTTATATCCCACCAAATTGAGATTTTGGCTTAACTTTAATATTTTCAATTGCTTCTCCGAGTTGATATTTCATCTTTTCATTGAGATGTCTCAAATATTAGAGACAAATAAATATATATGTGTGTGTGTGTGTGTGTGTGTGTGTGTGTGTGTGTGTGTGTGTGTGTGTGTGTGTGTGTGTGTATACGTGCGTGTGTGTGTGTGTGTGTGTGTGTGTGTGTGTGTATACGTGCGTGAGTGTGTGTGTGTATATATATATATAAAGTAAACAATGAAAACTACAGTGTAACCTCCAGTTATTGCATAACTGTTTCAGTACGAATCCTGCTCACAGGTTTAGTATTGTGCAAATGTTTATACAAAAGGAATTGTTTAACTAATATCAGACTGCTATAAACAGAACTGAATTCAGAATCAATCTGCAAACCTCTATATATATATATATATATATATATATATATACATATACACACACACACACACACACATATACACACTTAAAATGGCTGGCTGAACACACACATGCTTTTTCTCCCCCCAAAATGTTTCTGTTTCTTCTTACTCTCCTCTATCTTTCTATTTCTTCTTTTATTTCTCATTCTATCTTCTTATGAAGGACTAGCATCCAAAATGTTAAGACTCTTTTCCTACTATATCAAGCATATATATCATCACTGAACTATTGTTTGCTTTGTTGTTTTCCATTTACTCTTCGCTTATATATTATAAGGAGTTTCAGGGAGATGTTCCTGGAGATCAGGCTCTAGATGTGGAGAATATCTATAATTCTGTCAATCTACTGCTTCTGAGGCCCACAGCTCCAGCTGGCAAATTGGAATTCTTATACAGCAAAGGTTTGATATTATATATAAGCAAAAACACATATTTCTAAAATAATTTGTGTGAGATATACAAGGATATATAACCCAGAGTGTGGTTTCATTAAGTTGTTCAACCACAAACACGAGCAGTTTTGAAATTGTTTCTGTCTAACCTACTGTTATATTATGCTTGACTGACCAACCATTTGAGATTGCAGATTGGGAGTTATGAAATGAATCCTCGTTTATCGCACATAAATTAACATAGATTTCACACACTTCCGATATAAAGGTGTAATGAGCACCTTTATGTTTATGTACTGTAGCATAAGCTACATATATATATATATATATATATATATATATATATATATATATAACATTGTGAAACTTTGCAGCATTGGGATAAAAGTTTTAATTTTTCATGTGATGTAGTCAGTGCTTTTTTGTACTTTTTAAGAATGTCTTGCTAATGCGGTTTCATGTGGTATAGGATGTGAAGACTTTAAATTATAAGTTTTGTGTTGTAAAAGCACAGGTGATTTCAGATAGTTTGGTATTGAAAGTATTATAGTAGGTGGAACATGGATATAAAATATATAAATATATTTTAAATTTCTTTCACTATTGGATCCACTTCTTATTTATGAAGAGTTGAGTAAAATATAATTATAAAAAAAAAAAATTTTTTTTTTTAATACAATATTCTACTTGTTAAAAATTAATTTGGAAAAATACCAAGACCATAAATGGAATTTCTCTGAAAGGTATATTTTCAAATTTGTTCAGATAAATATTACTTGTGAATTGATGGGTTAGGGATAGAAATCACATAGTGAATAAGTCGGTGAGTTTTTAATGATATCAAAGTTTCTAGCTCCACCGGGTAGTAATGAAAACAATATAAATAAACTTAAATAAAATAAAACAGTTTTTAAGGATTTTTTTTTTCTTAAACAGTACTAGCAATAAGATTTGTACTAAGTTTATTTATCAATCTATGTCAGATAAATGATTCAAAGTGAGAAACTGAAAAATGGTAAAGTAGCAAAAGAGGAGAAAGTAGAGGGTCATGATGATAAAACTATAAACATGTAAGCATGTAAACGTTGGGAAAATAAGCCACAATCTGAAAATATTCAGCAAATTTTAGTTTATCTTTTAAGTTGAGAGTTTAAAAGTGGTTTTACTCCTCATTTTCTTTAATTGAACTAATTTTCCAGGTTACTTATTGCCATTGTTATGCCAATGATGAAAGGTTAAACCAATCTGAGTCTTTTGCAGTTCTTAAAGAATTTAAATCTCAGTTTAAAAACAATGAAGCTACAATTTTAAAATGTAATCACAGGTTTAACAGCATGTCAGTTGGTGAGAAATATATTCAACATCATTACCATAGTGGACCACATCTTCTCAATGTGTTCCATTTTTGGCATGTTTTCTATAACTGGATGCCCTTCCTAAATCCAATTAATTTATAGAATGTACTGAGTGCATTTAATTGTGGTACCAGCACTAGAAAGTTTGTCATGTCCTTGCTGTAACTGAGGAGTCTTTTCTACTCTTTTTTAACAGTTTCTACAGCCAGATGCCCTTCCTCATGCCAAATATTTTACAGAGTGTATTTTATTGTGGCACCAATACTAAAGAGTTTGTCATGTTCCTGACATGACAGAAGAGTTCTATCCTATGTTGTAACTGTTCTAAGACTAACCACTTTACTGAGTACACTGGGTGCATTTTATCATGGTACAAGCATTAACACTTTTAAAAGCGCATTGGGTGTATGTTATCATGGCACCAGCACTAGAGAATTGCTATTACCTAAGAGTCAATTTGTATTTAACGCTGGGGAAATGTAATATCATTTGGGATTAATCCTTTCTCATTATCAATTTTCCATTCTTGCATGGGTTAGATGGGAGGTCACACTCAGAGGTTAGATAGGCAAGTCAGACGACTTTTTCTAGCTCATGCATTCCACTTTTGCATGGTGTCTTCAACTGCATGCCTTTTCTAATATCAACCACTTCATGGTATGTATCAGGTTTGTTTTTTCATGCTTCCATCACTACCAGCAAACTTCAAATTTCCTTTTTAAAAATGAATAATGTTTATTATTTCAATGTTAATTTTTTTAATTCTAGAAACTCCACCTGATTTTTTTTACTTCTAAGCTTAATTAATTAGTGTGATATATATGGACCTGTAACTCCTGGTAGAGTTGTAAAGGACATGTAGTGACATACAGAATTTTTGGGGCATTTTAAACTTGGTGGAGCCCATCCCCACTCCTAGTCTGAACACACCTATTTCTTCTAGAAAATGATAGAGAAAGTGAAAAAGAGATATAGAGGAAGAGTCTCCTCCAGTACTGGACTGGTATATTTTTTTTTTTTTTTTTTCGTCAACCTCAACAAAGATGAAAGGCAAAGTTGACCTCAGTGGGATTTGAAATCAGAGAGTGCAGAGAGCTGGAATGAATACTGCAAAACATTCAATCCAAGGCATCTGCCAATTCACTGCTTCTAATTAATCAGTACACACTTATAATTAAACAAGTCATTAATCAAGTCTTGATTTTTAGTTCAAGTAGAACATCTAAAATTGGACAACAAACTAAATGAGAAATCAACTTCAATGAAAGTTCTTAATGAAACATTTAGGTGCAGGCATGGCTATGTGGTTAAGAAATTCATATGTGAGTGAACTTGGTACATGAAAACTGTAAGCCTGTTATATAAATATATGTATAGATGTGTATGTGTGTTAGTGGTTAGGGTGTTTGATTCATGATTGAAAGGTTGTGGCTTTGGTTCTTGGTGGTGCATTGTGTCTTTGAACAAGACATTTTATTTCACATTGCTCCAATCCACTCAGCTGGCAAAAGTGAGTTGTACTTGTAATTCAAAGGGCCATCCATGTCATGCATTGGGTCCCTGAGAGGTATGTTAATGGTACACATGTCTGTAGAATGCTCAGCACCTTGCATGTTAATTTCATGAGAAGGCTGTTCCATTGCTCAAACTGGAACACTCATTGTTGAAACAGATGGAGGTTCCACGTGTGTGTGTGTGTGTCTCACTGGGTTTTTTTCTCTTCACATCCAGCACTGCAAGAGGTGATATTTGTTTATATTTTGCATACTAGAAATTTCACAGCCCAGTATTTATATGTATGAAGGCCTGTAGCTTATTCAAGAACAAGTGAGGGTAGGCATCACCTGACTAAAGAATTTTACCCCAAAATGTCTTGTCCAATCCATGTCAGCATGAAACAATGGACATAAAAATGATGATGACGACGACAGTGATGATGAAATTAAGTTAGAAAGTATGTAAAAAAGAAGAGAATGGATGTAAAACTGATGATGATGGTGATGATAAAATGAAATTCTAAAGTGTATAAAGAGAAAAAAAGGAGGAAAAGAAGAAATATTATATGAGCCATATAGCAGATTGTGAACATGCCCCCTCCATTAGAGTGTAACCATGAAATAATAAGCTGAGAAAATGTCAACTAAGAACAACATATAATGTCTAGGTTCTTGGGAACTTAAAACTGGTTTCTAACATTAGTTAATGTCAATGTTTGAAATAGATAATTATTATTATTGTTTATCTGAAAGCTGTTAGCTTTTTAATCTTCAGGGACTTAAAAAGATTTTGATATTAGCGAATAAAAAGATTTACAAAAGATCTTTATTCACAGAGATTTTTATTTTTATCCAACATTAAAACTTTCAAAGTGGGAAGAAATTTCTATGGGATAATCAACAGAGAAAAGATAGTTTTAGAAATATATTTAAAGTAAACTTGTCAGTATTGTGTTCTGAATAATAAAATAAATTAATATAAATAACTATTGAAAGTAAATTTTCATAATTTCACTGAAACATTGAAAAGAGAAAGCTATTTTAGTAAAGTATGATAATTTTTGGTTAGAAAATACAATGAATTAACTGGTGTATAAACATTTTCTCTGAGGCTAATGACAGATCTCCATCAGTTTTAATAATGTATGTTCAATTGTTCAGTCAACTGAACATGTCTTCCTTATGTGGTTTCATGCAGTACAGAACATTAAGAGTTAAAGAAAATCAATAAATAAAGCATATTTTGGGAGAACCTAGAATCATGGTGAAGGTGCATGGCCTGATGATTAGGGTGGTGAACTTATGATGATAATGGCATGAGTTTGGTTCCTGGACCAGGTGTTGGCATTGTGTTCATGAGCAAAACATTTCATTTTATGTTGCTTCAGTACACTCAGCTGGAAATGAGGACCAGCAATAGTTGGTTAAATCTGTGATGGACTTAACACGAAAAGAACCAGAATAAGCACCGACATGGTGAAGCTCCATGCTGTAACAGACTTTGGGGGGGGGGGGGGACACAGGATTCAAGGTGAATGATGAAATATTTAAGAAAAGATTAAGGAATTAAAGTAACTGCGTTACATTAAAAATTAATGTCTTTACTTTAATACTGCAAATTTTCACAACTTTTAAATATTTTCTGCTAAACCATCACAAGATGTTAAAAGTCAATTTACATAAATTATTGTTTAAAAATGAGGGCACATTGGATAATATAGATCTAAATACACTATGTCTGAAAAAAGTTTAAATGCTCAAGGCTAGAAAGCTACTGATTATAAGATCTTGATCTAAGCACAGCCACTAGATTTATTTTGTTCTAGTTAATTTTTAAATTAAATAGTAATTTAAAAATTTAACAAAAATTAAAAATTCTCTATAAAAAAAGAATTTTTATAGGAAATGTTTTTAATTACATAACTTCAATGAATTTCTTCATATAAAACTTGTAAACTTCTATTATTAAAGTTGAGATAAAAGGAAACTGAATGTAGTGCAGATTCCTATTAAATTGTGTGTGTATGTGTGTTATATATATATATACAATCACCTGATCACCTATAGATCCGGGGAACACACAAGCCAGGTAGATTATATCCTTACCAGAAGACGTGACAGAGTGTCTGTTGTTAACACTAAATCCCTCCCCCATGAAGAATGCACCTCCCAACATAGACTGATAATTAGCGACCTCATAGTCAGGACGAGACGTACTCGACAACAGAAGAGGACTATCCTCAGGAGGAAAATATGGAAGCTAAAGGACCCCACAGCCAGGAATAAATTTCAAAGCATATTACTTGATGCTTTCGACAGTAAGGAAGAACATTTAGAGTCGGACAATATAGAGGGAGAGTGGGAATTTCTGAAAGCAAACCTGCTGTTGGCGACAGACGAAGTCTGTGGCTGGAGCAGGCCTGTAGGCAGGAGGAGAGTAACATGGTGGTGGAACAGTAAGGTGGAGGGGTCAATTAAGGCCAAAAAGCAGGCTTGGAAAGTATGGCGGGATGGGGGAAGTAGAGAGGACTATCAAGTGGCCAGGAGGGAAGCTAGGAGACAAGTGTACTTAGCAAGAAGGGAAGCTGAGGAAAGAAAGTTCAAGCATGTTCTACAACGCGATGACCAAAAACGTGAGGTGTTCAGGATTGCTAGGCAATGCGTCAAGGAAAACCGTGATATTGTCGGGGAGAAGTGTGTACTAAACGACGATGGCACACTTGCCATCACCGACGCTGATAAGAAGGTAGCTTGGAAGTGTCACTATGAAAGGCTACTAAATGAGGAGAATAATTGGGAGAAAGGCAGTCTCCCCCATATCGACCCAATAGAGGGACCAGCAGTGTTAGTCGAGGGGAGTATAATAAGTAAGGCAATCAAGGATATGAAGACGGGTAAGGCGGCTGGGCCTTCGGAAATAGTTGCTGAGATGCTGAAGGCATCTGGCACGGTGGGACACACCATGGTCACCCGCATAGTTAACCAAGTCGTACAGAATGGGGTTGTTCCGAAGGACTGGCATAGCAGCATCATCGTTAACTGTTATAAGGGTAAAGGAGACGCCCTAGATAGGAGTAACTATAGAGGCATTAAATTAATCGACCAGGTCATGAAGGTCACGGAAAAAGTAATAGCGCAACTAATCAGAGAGAGAATTGACCTAGATGAAATGCAGTTCGGGTTTGTGTCAGGCAAAAGTACCACAGACGCTCTTTTCATAGTACGACAACTACAGGAGAAGTACCTAGCTAAAGGTAAACCCCTCTACTTAGCTTTTGTCGACTTGGAGAAAGCCTTCGACAGAGTCCCCCGCTCCATTATCTGGTGGGCTCTTAGAAAACTAGGCGTTGACGAATGGCTTGTGAGGGCTATACAAGCCATGTATAAAGAAACAGTCAGCAAGGTTAGAATTAACAACGAATATAGTGAAGAGTTTAGCGTAAAAGTTGGCGTCCATCAGGGCTCTGTTCTCAGCCCACTACTATTTATTATTGCCCTTCAGGCTATAACAGAGGAGTTCAAGACAGGCTGCCCATGGGAACTCCTATACGCAGACGACCTGACACTCATAGCGGAATCAATGGCCGAGCTAGAGAAGAAATTCCAAACATGGAAGCACGGCCTAGAGTCAAAAGGACTTAAAATTAACCTGGCTAAGACCAAAGTACTAGTTTGTAGGAAAGAAAACAAGGCGGCTGTCCCTTCTGGGAAATGGTCATGCTCGGTGTGTAGGAAAGGCGTAGGTAGAAACTCCATTTTATGTCCTAAATGCAAAGTATGGGTGCATAAAAGATGTAGTGGGATCACAGGTAAGCTAACTAAGAACATAGATTTTACATGTGGCCGGTGCTCTGGTGCAATAAGTAGCAGCAAGTACCCACAAACTACTAGCTCTTTCAATTGCGCAGAGGGTTCTATAGAAATAGTGGACAGCTTCCGTTACCTGGGCGATAAAATCAGCAGTGGGGGAGGGTGCTCTGAAAGTACTGTAGCTAGAGTCAGAACTGGTTGGAAAAAGTTCAGAGAGCTTATACCACTATTAGCTGCTAAAGGGTTCTCACTAAAAATGAAAGGCAGGTTGTACGATGCCTGCATACGAACAGCAATGCTGCATGGCAGTGAGACCTGGGCATTGTGTGCAGAGGATATACGCAGACTAGAGAGGAACGAAGCTTGCATGCTCCGCTGGATGTGTAACAGTAATATACGTGAACGGCAAAGCATAAACGAACTAAGGAAAAAATTAGAGATAAGAGGGATCAGATGTTGTTTACTCGAGAGAAGGCTACGTTGGTATGGACACGTGATGCGCATGAAAGTCGATAGCTGTATAACAAAGTGCAGGGCAATAAAGATAGACGGTAGTCACGGAATAGGCAGACCTAGAAAAACCTGGGACGAGCTGATAAACTCCGACATCACACACTTACACCTCTCCAAGACAATGTCACTGGACCGAGACCTTTGGCGGTACTCAGTAACAGAGAAGACCCGCCTTACCTAAATATATAGTAAAACCTACTCCAGCCAGTAGGCATCTCTAACAAAATACACCCCGTCCCACCACCCCCGCCCCCACCCCATCCACACCACCCCGTTCTATGTAAAGTTATGTTGGTGCCGCGCCATCCAGGCCGAAACAAATGAGATCGTGTAGGTGTCACGACAAAAAAACACACAGTCCACGCTGTAATGTGGCCGTGTAGGCAACACGGTAAAAACCTCCCAGACCCACACTGTAAATGTGGTTGGTGTTAGGAAGGGCATCCAACTGTAGAAAACCTGCCAGACAGTCCTATGCGAGCAAGACAATCACTCTTGCCTCAAGTGGGACTACCCCCGTCCAAACCCATGCAAGCGTGGAACACGGACGTTAAACGTTGATGATGATGATGATGATGATATATATATATATATATATATATAGGGTGAGGACGATATTTGTTCGTAATTTTCAACTGCTAATTTTATGCAAATTTTTTTACTTCCGTTGTCACTCCTGTCTTCATAAAAACAGTGACTATATTTCCATTATTTATTTTCAGAATAATTGATTATGAATAATTTTGAACCTCCAAATTTGTGGAAGAAACACGGAGTTCTTCTTGGAATCCGCGCTGGGAGGACAAATAAGGAAATTTCAGACTTTCTCAGCGTCAGCAGGAGAATCATGTCTCATCAAAAGACGTTCCCAGAGTCATGCAGACAAAGTTTCCAGCGACAACATTGGTCTTAGGTGTCGTCAGCAGTCAAGGTGACGTCATGCCACCTCACTTCTTCCCTGAGGGCCTCAAGCTGAACACCGATGGCTACATCCGCGTTCTGAGCGAGGTAGTCAAGCCCTGGCTCAACCAGGTAGCTGCAGGTAGGACGTATGTGTGGCAGCAAGACTCAGCGCCCTGCCATACCAGCCGAAAGACCCAAGCCTGGCTGTCAGAGAAATTTGTCGACCACACTTCACCTGACATCTGGCCTCCCAGCTCTCCTGACTGCAACCCCCTCGACTTCTTTGTGTGGGGCGCAGTGGAACGAGACACCAACAGATCTAGCTGCAATACGGAAGATGATCTAAAGGCCAGGATCACAAGTGCCTTTAGAGGCCTAAGTTGGGGTACAGTGACGAAGGCCTGTAGTCGGTTCCGAGGCCGTCATCAAAGCCAATGGTAGGTTTATCGAGTGAGATCGAAAGAACAAGTCACGAAGACAAACTGACCCAAGTTTGATAAATATATCTTAAAAAATAAAACTACTGTGTTATTTTTTCCTAGACAGTAATCTTGCGAACAAATATCGTCCGCACCCTGTATATATAACAAAGGAGTTGTGGTAAAGAACCAGATGGACCATAACGCACCAGAGTACTCAATACTTAGGGTAGTAGAGTAGGTAATAGGAAAATGAATGACCCGACGACAGAGCTCAAGCCGTTTCGGGGTCAAACATTTTCCTATATATATATATATACACACACAAATATAGCTATGGCCATCACTTGCAATTGAGGGGGACTTAGTAGTATGTACCATGTTTTATTTACGACTTAAGGTGCCCCAATAATTACAGGGAGACATAAATACAGTTTACCACACCCCTCACCCCAGTAGACCAGCAGAATAGTCAAGATGTGATAGCTGGAAGAAAAGAAGGCTGCATTAGCACTGGGATGACACTTCTTTTTTATTGTCTCTGAAAGAATGAAAGGCAAATTCGACCTTGGCAGGGCTGGGATTTGAGCTCAGAATGCAGAGAGCCAGAAGAAGTATTGCAGCACCTTCTAACACTCTAATGACTCTGCCAATCAACTGCATTATATGTATACCGAACTCTCTGCTGGCTTTCATAACAAAGGGCCACCAAAGAAGTGATACAAGGACTATTTGAAAAAAATCCCTTGTTTCCTGTCACATCGACCATCCCCAGTGATCCCCCCTAACTGAAGACTGTAACATTTGGTATCTCCCTATTGACCATGCTGTCTCCTTTTTGAAAACACCTGCTGAACCACCCTTGAGGACAAAAAGTACAGGAGGAATAACTGCAACACCAGGTTATCAAATCCTGACCGGACCTTCATCTACAGGTGTTGCAACCATGCCTGCAGTCAAAGTGGACCACCCACTTCTTAATTTTCATTTGCAAAGTCAAACTGTGATATATATATATATATATATATATATATATATATATATATATATAAATGCATGCATAGTTGTATAATTATTAGTATATTATTAAGCAATAATCTACAATAGAATATTAAACTTTGTATATATCTGGCCATATGCAAAGTATTTGTCCTCAATTTTTTAAAGACCTTTATCACTTCTGTGAACAAAGGCAACACCAAAGTTACTATCAAAATACCTACTTTAATAATTTCAAAATCAATTAACATTTTATCCAAAACTGAAAATATTTTGGTTTTTCCAATTTTCAATCACTGTATAAATGATTAAACAATAATGGAAATATGTCATATTGAACGAATCGTATTTAGGCCATATATGGATATCAAGTACAAATATCTTTTTTAACATAATCTTAAGCTAGATAGAACTATTTCATTATTTAATTATGTAGCCATGCAAATTAGACAGACCATTTTAGGTATCTTCTATAATCTACATGACATATATAGCATTGATATAGCAACATTCCTTCATACATGGAATCACAGTAGTTATTCTCTGATGAGCTGACAATAATTGTTAAAACATCAGTATAAGAATAATTTTTTATGTTTTTCTGTGTACGGAGGAATATTTTAAAGTTTTTACACTTTGCAGCTCATTCTTATTACAGCCAAAGCTTCAAATTAAAAAAAGAAAAAAAAAACAACAGTTATATCTACCTTAAGTTTACCTTAATCTTTAATTGAATGCTGCATTCTAATATAAATATTTATTATTATTGTTTTTTTTTGTTAATTTAGATACTTTACCATCTAGAAAGTTTAAATAAATGCTTTTCTTTTAAAGGCCATACAAATATAAGAGCCATGTCAAAAAAGGTAAAAAAAAAAAATAATAATAATAAACTGATAAGCCGAGATCAATGATAGATTAGCATTTGAGATAATTTGAACCAGTTTTGTAGAAAATGCTGAAAATATGTTAAAATAACAAGTGTGCAGTGTAGATAAAAGTCAAAATGACAAAAAAATTGCAGTGATAATTTTAGAAAGTAGTCAGCATATAATTGAAGTGCATATCTGAAATTGGAGCTGTCCAATGATATCAAAGACCAATTACATGCTAGAGAAACAACGAACTGGTTGTAATGAAAATAATTGTATTTCAGTGGAAAATGACTTTATTTGTAGTTCTTTTTTTGTGTTTGGTTGGTTGGTTATTTGGTGGTGAGATGGAATATTTAGTCGCTAGCATTTAAAAGTCTTCAAAAATATCACATAACGAGATAAGTCAATTCTTCCAGACTATTGTTAATTACTTCATTTGTAACAAAGTTTACACATACAAACACACACACATATATATGCATTTGTGTGTGTGCATGTATATATATATATATAGATATATAAAATAAAATTAGAATTTTATTTCTCGCCCTAGCACAGCTGCTACATAAATGTAAGTATGCACACGTACAAACACACATATATATTTACATGTCAAGCACAAAACACACATTGGTCAATTTTTCTTTCAGTTAATTCACTACACGTAGGAGTTGTTAAAAAACTGCATCTTTCTCTTAATAAATCTAAATAAACTGTTAGAATGTCTCAGGAAAGAATCACTGGACAGATTTTATGGGCAAAACCAGCTGGCAATAGACAGGAGTAGACCCCAAGCAAGATTGTTGGATAACATCCATGAGCTTGGCTGGTCTTGCTTGAGGATCCAACTGGATTAATTGGAGATAGTTGCTTCTGACAGGACCTGCTGGAAGGAGTGTTTGAGGATTGCTGTCCGCACAACCCTCACAAGAATAAGTGGAAGAAGAATAAGTGGAAGAAGAAGAAGAAGAAAAAGTAAACTGAAGATTTACATTGGGAAGTCACACATTAAAAATTATTTTAACATTTCTTTAAACATAATTTTCAGAATCTAAAATTTCAAAGGTTCCTCTAATAATTGTTTCTTCTTAGGCACAAGGCCAGTAATTTGAAGGGGAGGGGAGAGTCAATTTTATCGACCCTGTAAAGATGAAAGACAAAGTTAACCTTGGTAGGATCGGAAGTCAGAACATAACTCTATGCCATGAAACATGGTGTCCGCCGCTCTACTGATACAGCCAATCCACCGCCCTAAAGGTTCCTCTAATAATGAGGATGTATTTAAATCATTGGATTGGCAGTATCAGTAGAGGGTCGGACGCCATGTTTTGACGCATAGTTACGGCCCTTGCCATTCTGAGTTCAAATCCCGCCAAGGTTAACTTTGCCTTTCATCCTTATGGGGTCGATAAAATAAAGTACCAGTAATACACTGTGTATTTGCTGGCCTTGTGCCAAAAGAAGAAACAATTATTAAATATTAATAAAGTACCAGTAATGTACTGGGTAATTGCTGGCCTTGTGCCTAAAGTAGAAACAATTATTAAATATTAATTTCTTTTAAGTAGGTAGAATACTCTTCAAGGTCAAGAAAGGGAATGTTGTAATATGTATGCTTTTCTCAAAGAAATTGACAGCACAATTGATGGACATCTAATCCCACTCCCTGATCCTCCTTTAACATTTTTCCATCATACTCAAAATATATGCAACTCTTAAACATTTCCAAGATAACATTCATAACATTTTCTTTCTTCCATTTCCTAGTAATGTTACTTCAATACTTATAACTCCATTTAAACTGTAATGGCTTCCTAAATCTAATTCACTTTTCACACATAATTATCATTTAATGTCTATCTCTCTCTCTCTCTGTCTGTCTGTCTGTCTGTCTGTCTGTCTCTCTGTGTGTGTGTGTGTGTGGAATCCATATATTATACATAGGAAAAGAGTCAGTACCCCGACGGCTAAGCTCCAGCTGTTTCGACAGCTAGATCCGAACTGAGTTTGGATCTAGCTGCCGAAACGGCCACAGCTCAGCCGTCGGGGTCCTGACCCTTTTCCTATTACCCACTCTACTACCCTAAGTACTGAGTACTCTGGTGCATTATGGTCCACCTGGTATCTTACCACACCCTCTTTGTACATATATATATTGAACATTTTTTTGCTCCATGCCTACTTAAAATTTGTTAACTATGATCCTTAATATGACATATCTAACTTCTAATTAGTGGAATAAAAGAATTAACAAGGCTGAAAGAAAATTGATATTATAATAAATTTATCTAAAAAGAAAAATTTAAATATAAAAAACAAATACTAATATTAATGTTATATTCTCTGAGGGCGGTGGATTGGCAGTATCGGTAGAGTGTCGGACGCCATGCTTTCTAGCATAGTTACGTCCCTTTACGATCTGAGTTCAAATCCCGCTGAGGTTGACTTTGCCTTTCATCCTTACGGGGTCGATAAAATAAAGTACCAGTAATGCACTGGGTAATTGCTGGCCTTGTGCCTAAAGTAGAAACAATTAATGTTATATTCTCTGAGAACCATTACCATCATTTTTATGTCCACTTCCTATACTAGCATTAATTGGACAAGTTGTCATGGTTCAAGACCAGACAGGTTGGAATGACCTTAAGTTCCATATCTGGCATGGTGTTTATGGCTAGATGCCCTTCCTAACACCAACTGCCTAACAGGATATACTGAGTGTATTTTTTTTTGTGACACCAGCACTATCAATTTACTGATTGGACTGGGTGTGTTTTTAAGTGGCACTAGCACTGCACTTTACTAGGTGAGCTGGGTTGGTTTGAGCATATCAACAGCACAAGAGAGGTCATCATAGATTATAGTGCAAAAATATTAAAATTGGAACATATGCATTTCAACAATAATACCTATGTGAAATACAAGAACAAGTATGACCAGCTAAAGTTTTATTCTTATACAAATTCTAAAGTGTAAGTAGGCACTTACGATATTACTCACATTCAGTTGAAATGACATACTATTCCCAGAGTATGTCAAATAAGTTAACACCTTTTTTTTTCATGACAAAAACAGTTAGTTGGCCAGTTATTGACCAAATATTCATAAACAAGGATTGTAAAAAGGAAGGATATGTCAGAGAAGGCAAAAAAAGAAATAATAAATAATTGGTAAGAAAACAATGGAATAATGGTGTGTGTATCCAGTTTAAAATCTGTACATTACTGCATGTTGTATGAGACAACAAAGAGTTAAGATGGTTGTAGAACATTGGATCAAAAAGGATCCGATGATGGGTATGAAGCTTGTAAAACAATGGAATAATGTCAATACTTAGATTTTACATCAACTTGTGTTGAGTCTACTACAGACTATTTTACTACTGTATCTTTTCAATGTAATGCAGAAACCTTAGATTGTTTGCTTCATTTCTTGAATGCAGACACACAGCTTTGTAATATATATATACACATCATATCTATATATATGTATATAAATATGGGAAAGGCACCACTGATGCGCTCTTCCTTGTGAGGCAATTACAGGAAAAGTACCTAGCTAAAAGTAAGCCACTCTACTTGGCATTTGTCGACCTTGAGAAAGCCTTTGACAGAGTTCCACGTGCAGTAATCTGGTGGGCTCTTAGAAAACTAGGAGTAGATGAATGGCTTGTGAAAGCGGTACAAGCCATGTATAGGGGAGCAGTCAGCAAAGTTAGGATTGGCAATGAGTATAGCGAGGAATTTAGCGTACAGGTTGGGGTCCACCAGGGCTCTGTTCTTAGCCCTCTCCTGTTCATCATAGTCCTGCAGGCAATAACGGAGGAGTTTAAGACCGGATGCCCATGGGAACTCCTGTATGCTGATGACCTCGCACTCATAGCTGAATCTATGGTAGAACTAGAGAATAAATTCCAAACCTGGAAGCAGGGACTAGAGAGAAAGGGCCTCAAAGTCAACATGACAAAGACTAAGGTCCTTATAAGTAGACGAGAAAACAGAACCCAGATCCCCTCAGGGAAATGGCCTTGCTCAGTATGTAGGAAAGGTGTAGGTAGGAACTCCATTCTTTGCCCCAAATGCAAACAATGGGTACACAAGAGATGTAGCGGGATCTCAGGAAGCTTAATTAAGAATGTAGGATTCACATGCAGCAGCTGTGCTGAAACAGCAAGCAAACAGCCACAGGAAACAAGTACCACCAATCTCTGGGAGGGCCCTGTAGAAACAGTAGACAGCTTCTGCTACCTAGGTGACCGAATTAGCAACGGAGGTGGGTGCTCAGAAAGTACAATAACTAGGGTAAGAACGGGATGGAAGAAGTTTAGGGAACTACTACCACTGCTAGCTGCAAAAGGCTTCTCCCTCAGAATGAAAGGCAGACTGTATGATGCGTGTATCCGAACAGCGATGTTGCATGGTAGTGAGACCTGGGCGCTGAAGGTGGAAGACTTACGTAGATTAGAGAGAAACGAAGCCTGCATGCTCCGATGGATGTGTAACAGTAATATACGTGAACGACAAAGCATAAATGAATTGAGAGAGAGACTGAGCATAAGAGGAATCAAATGCTGCGTGCAGGAGAGGCGGTTACGTTGGTATGGACATGTGATGCGTATGAAGGATGACAGCTGCATAAAAAGGTGCAGAGCACTAGAAGTTGATGGAAACCGCGGAGTGGGGAGACCCAAGATGACTTGGGATGAGGTGATAAAAGCCGACCTTACCCAACTACACCTCTCAAAGTCAATGACACACGACCGTGACTTCTGGCGTCACGCAGTAATACAGGGTACCCGACCTCCCATGGGTACATGCTGAAGCATATAAACAATATGCCCCCCCCCCCCCCACCGCAAGGTGGTCGTGGAGGTGCCACGGCAAAAAAGCACCCAGCCCACACTGTAAAGTGGACGTGTAGGCGCCACGAAAAAGCACCCAGCACTCACTGTAAATGAGGTTGGTGTTAGGAAGGGCATCCAGCTGTAGAAATCAAGCCAGATCAGTTCCTGTATGAGCAAGGCATGGTCAGCCGACCAGACACTGCCCACAACAGGACAACCCGTCTAACCCATGCTAGCGTGGAAGAACGGACGTAAAACGGTGATGATGATGATGATGAAATATATGTATGTATATACACATATCATCATCATCATCATGATCAGACATATAATGTAAGTACACATACATCGTTATATATATAAAGTAATTTTTCAGTTCACAGGTACAACTATCTTCATAAATTATTTCAATTTAAACTACAAAGTTGTGGCTACATTTTCAAAAGAAAAAGTAAGATTTAAGGTTCCTGCATTATATTGAGAAGATCCAATAAGTTAGAAATGCACATTTGTAATGTAAATATAAACACATGTGGGTTTTAATATCTATGTTTTTCATATTGTAATTTTATATCAATTCATTTCAAAATGTTGATGAAAAAGGATTTGCATTCCAAAACTGTGTTTGGTGTAAAGAACAAGACAATGCATATGAAGTTGTTATTAGTAATTCAAGAAATAGTGACTATGTTCTTGATAGTTAGTTGATTGGCTGGTAATTAAACAATATTGACTGACTAGGGCATCATATTTGCTATTTAGTTTTCAGTCAAAAGTTCAAAAGATGCAAGGAAAATAATACCAATCGTATGGAATTTGAAGGTAAGGAAATTTATAAATATATCAAATTGGTTTTGTTTTTAGGAAACATTTCTAAAAAAAAGTGACCAGATTAGTAAAATTGAAAAGGAACATTATATATATATATATATATATATATATATATATATATATATATATATATCCACACACATACTGAAATTACATAAATATATATATATATATATATATAATTTCAGGATGTTTGGTGGAAAATGTTCATTTATATTAAAAACATATACAGCTAAAGAGAAAATGGTGCTGGAAACATGAGTAGGTTTAATATCTTTGGAAAGGTCTTTGCTACAAAACTTGCTCAGCTACTAAAGTCGGGCAAAGACAACCTTCCAGATACATACCTTTGCTCTCTCGTTGACCTCCTAGCAAAAAGACAGAGAAAAACATCCAACAATGTTCAGAGCACACAATTTAAATGATTGAGCACTTTTATTGGTTCCAGATTATATTAGAATAAAACAGAATTAAATCAGAACCGTCATGCAAGATATGAATGAGAATGGCATTGTTTTGATAATAATAATAATAATAATAATAATTGCTACTATAGGCACAAGGCCAGCAATTTGGGGGGAGGGGCAAGCGATGAAAGTGACCCCAGTATGTTACTGGTACTTTATTTTATCAACCTCTTAAGGATGAAAGGCAAAGATAACCTTAGTGGGATTTGAACTCAGATCGTAAAGGGGTGTAACTATGCCATAAAGCATGTTGTACGGTGCTCTACCGATACTGCCAATCCACTGCCTTAATGATAGTAATAATAATAGTAAAAATAATGGTTTCTAATTTAGGCACAAGTCCAGCAATTTTGAAGGAAGAGGAGATAGTCAATTAAATCAATCGCACTACTTGATTGGTACTTTATTTTTATTAACCTCAAAGAATGAAAGTTGATCTTGGTGGGATTTGAACCTAGAATGTGAAGAGCTGTAACTAAATACAGTAAAACAAATTTTTCTGATGTTCTAATGATTCTGTCCATCAACTTTCCTGGGTTTGTGATTAAGGGACAAGGCCAGTAATTTATGGGAAAGAAAAGTTGGTTAAATTGACATCAGCAGTTGGCTGGTACTTTATTTATTGAATCATTTGAATTAACACAATATTAACACAATATTTTCTGCTAAATCATTACTGGATGTTAAGAATTAAATAAGTAAAGACACAATGTTGTCACAGTTGGAATGCTTTTGACTACAAGTATGTTTGATCAACAACATCAACTGTGAAGTAATAATAGGGCTTGTGAGATCACTACCCCTTTATATAAGTTTGAGCACTTTAAAAGGGACACTTTCATATCGTAAAACCAGGGGCAGTTTCAGGTGGATTTGTATCAAAAGAGCTATTTACGATAAAATTAATTCTCATTAGAAAAACAAAAATCCATTCTAATTCACAACAGATTGATAAATAAGATTTTAGTTCATTAAATTATGTTTTCCACTTTTACAGTTACTTAAAATTTATGTCTTAACAAGTGTTAAATTTAATTTTTCAAATAAAAGCAGCTCAAAGGTTGATATTTAATATTATGGAATTTGTATAAATTAAAAAGCACATTTATATAAATTAAGAAGCACATACACACATATGCAGATTTTTTCATATTCTTACAACATGGTCATGATATTTCAACAAACCAGTTGTTTGTTAAGCTTTCACACACAAGTTATAAGAATATAAATAAATCTTATGTACAATATTCTATTATAAACATTGAATTCTCTTTCTTTCATGGGCTACTATGATCATCGAAGTAGAACTCAATATATATATATACACACACGCACATACTATAAATACTTGTAGATAAGTCACATGTGACTTATTTACCAAACTTTGCTCTGGGCTTGAAATATTAAATAGTGAAAGTCAAAATATTATAAACAAAGGATGTATGACTTATATACAAGTATATACAGTATAGTTTATTGGAATCTTTTTAGTTTTGATCCTCTGATTTTAATTCTTGGCATCCATTCAACTGACAAAAGATGTCAATGAAACTTACTTATCAACAAATCCTTCTAGTTCCTCAGCCTGCTCTGCTAGGGTGGACTCCAAATCCAAATAGGTTCCATACTCACTGACACCAGTACGATAACGGAATATTTGTAAGGCACAATCATCCAACTGTTAGAAATAGAAATAAAAACAAAGAAATATAGGTTAGTTAGTTTGAAAGTAACTGTTACAAGAACAAAAATAAAATAAATGAAACATATCATCATTATCATCAACGTTTACCATGCTAGAATGGGTTAGATAAGGCCTCTCCAGTATAACATCTCTCAGCTTATTTCTTTCCTTTGTCATCTTTGCAAGATTCAGTAGCCTGAAATCAGCCGTCACCACTTCTGCCTGGATTGTCCTCTTCTGCAGCTCCCTTCCACTTGGGACTTCTGGCATTTCTTCACTCATTAATCAGCATCCATATGCATTACCTGTCCATACCAATGCAATCTTCCTTTCTGCACACTACATCTGATTCCTCTTACACTCAGTTTTTCTCACAATTCATGTGTTTTGTTGTTTCTGCATATTATCGTTATATGCACAAACTAGTATGCTTGATTCATTTCTATATATTCCCTCCAGACCCAATGAATGCATTATGGCCACTTATTGAAAAAATTAGGATTTTGCTTCATGTAAGGATATGAATAAGACAATACAAGTAAGAGTTGTTAACCATCTTAAGTAACTAAGAAAATGGAAATATAATTTTTAAAAAAAATGTTTTGTTTCTTCCTATTGGAATTCACTAAATAAGAATATACATTTATAGAGTTCTTATGAAGTTTTTCCTTTCTTGAAGATTGAGGAATTTAAGAGAAAGAAAAAAAAGAAAGATTGAGATGAGTTTGACCCAGTTATCAACCTCTATCTATCTTGTTTCTTCTTTTCCTTAAACTCTTCCTTCTTCAAAAAAGGAAAAACTCCATAAGAAATTTTTAAATAAATATTTTTATTTAGTGAATACCATTAACAAAATATTTTAAGATTTAAAATATTACTCTAAATAATTGTTTCTAACATAAGCACAAAGCTAACTATTTTAGGGGAGGGGCAAATTGATTAAATCGGCTCTGGTACTTTACTGGTACTTTATCAACCCTGGGAGGATGAAAGGCAAAATTAACTTTGGTAGGATTTAAGCTCAGAGCATAAAGAGCTATAACAAAATGCCACAAAATATTTTGTCTGATGCTCTAATAACTCCACCAATCCACTGTCCTCAATCTTATTCTAAATAATAGAAATGATACACATCATTGAGGTTTTATAACAAAGCTTGGGTTTTCTCTTACGGTTCACTAAATAGTTCAGTTCTGAACAGTGGTTAAATTTTCACTGAACCAAAATAAGCTGTACACTAGGATACTGTTCATTTATCTGAGCTGGTACACACACATGCACGCACATCAGACTGAATTGAAATATTCTACTGTCTAACCATATGCCCTCTATATCTTTTCAACTGCTACTACAATGGCTTCTGTTCTTTCAAACTTAGTCACCATCACTCCTTCCTCCATAAATCCACTAAATTCCTTTACTGTTATTTATTCCTCATATTACCCACTAGTATGATTTATTTACCAAGTTCCGCATAAAATGGTTTATCCAATCCTCTCCAAAGAACCATATCCCATGTATTACAATGGAACTCTCTCCTAAACCATTTTTTCCCTTCACTATTAATTTTCAATTGAATTAATCTTATCTGTTTAATTCGACCAACCCACAACTAAAAGGGTCGAAAACATGAGGAACACCACGCCTATTCCATGAATTAACACAAAAAAGGAAAACATTTCTGTATGAAAACCTAATTACAGAAATTAAAAATGCGTGTCAAATTCTACAAGAAAAGTAAGCTATGAAATTCTATTTCTCATGATGTAAATTATTTAGAAATCTAAGCTAAAGTTGTTTAGCTCTGATCAATTAGACTTATGATGAAAGTCATTCCAATTATGACCAACCTAGCAACTATTTTTTAAGAATACCTAGCAACTTTGTTTTTGTTATAACCCACTTTGATTTTTTCTAGTATTTCCTATAAGTGTATATCATATCATATTTTACATATAAACATTTGAAGCGGTCCATGATCCATAGATAAAACCTCAATGGCTCACTTGTTGGCCATGACCAACTTGTTGCCCTCTCATCCAATGTGTCGTTCCATTTTTTTTAAAGATGGTATGTCCACTCTGAGGGAAATTTGGTTGCTATTTTTAGCTAGTCGAGCAGCCATATAATGGCTCACTCGTTGGCTTGTAAATCTAGGCTAATAGATTAATTTGGTCATCGGCCTATCAGTTAAGTATGGAGATAAAATTCCTGTTCCAGAACACAGAATTTACAGTATGCAAACACGCACTAGTTCAAGATAAGTGAGAGCAAATGTATAATGAAAATAGCGGCTCATTTCATTACCAACTAATGAGAGAGTCATTCATATTTAAGGGTGGGGTTGGTTTGATTTGTTTGAGGTAATGTCATAATTTGATTATATCACTTTAATTCTAACACTTCTAATTATGCTAAAGTCTAAAAGATTACTTAAATTTTTTTTTTTTTTTTCACAAAAATCTAATATATTATCAGAATTTTAATCAAATTTTGAAGTGCACATTTGCATATACGCATACACCATTTTTTTCTTTATACTATGTGTATTTCCATTTTTTTTATTTTTTTGAACTGTGTATCTGATTTAGAATAAGTATACCATATCCCTGTGTCATAAGGGTTAGTGCTAGGAACAGCACCAGTCCATAAAACACAACTTCAAAAAACTCCTGTGATAGGTATGATTAAACCTGTCATGGTGACTGTAAGGCTAACTCGTTTTTTAGCAAGGAAGATAGACTTAAAACCCCCGTTGTTGTGAGTCCAAGTTTTTTAAAATAAGTACACCATAAGAGGAAACTGAAAGGGTTGACATCAAGAATGGCCTCTACCCATAAAACATTGCCATAAAAAAAACCTGTCCAAGCCAGCATGAAAAAGTAGATGTAAAGACGACAATGATGATGTATATATCCATACATTCTAAACTGCCTTTTGTATAAAATATTTCCTATAGTCAGGGGATGGATTGGAAGAAACATTAAACAGTGTCTAGTTACAGCCTGTTATGTTGAGTTCAAATACAGTATATTTTATTAGAAATATGATTATGAAAGAGTTAATAAGATATTATATAGTTAAATAATGGAAAAAACTAATACCCATATGAAATTATCTTGTGATAAATCCATTTTAAATATTTAAAAAAATATAATTTCCTTAGCAAAAAAAAACAAAAAACAAAAGAGAAAACCACTTGTAGATGAAGGCTTACACTTTCTCAGTTCCATCCAGACTAAATTTTTACACAAGATGGAGGTGGTGGTAATAGATGTGTGTGTGTGTGTGTGTGGGGGGGGGGGGGGGGGAATCAGATAATATCATAGAATCAAAGAAAAATCTGTGTACAGAGAACCTGACAGGAAACATGGCACTATCTCAGAAGAACACATGTGCAGAGCTAAAAATACAAGAATTTTTTTTTCACCAAGAACCAAAAAGAATTTACCAGGATTTAAAGAATACAAGGAGTTAAAAGATATTTAAGTATGAATAACAGAACAAAAATTATGTAATCCCCAAACTGGTTTTGTTAATATTTTCACAGTTGTTTACCAAAAGTTCATGTGTTTGAAGTAATATAAGTCTATTTTTAACTAACTTTTGGGATACCAACCCACCTAAAACAAGTTCTGGTTCTATGAAACAAAACCACCCATTTTAATGGGTTCCTATTTAAATTAAAATAGCATAATTTTATATAAGTACCAATCACAGTAGTGAAATGATCATTTTAGTAAATCTCTCAAACTTCTTTAATAAATTGAAATAAAGAGTAATTTCATTAGAAATATCGTCATGAAAAGGTTCAGAAAATAAAAATGTGTTAGTGACCTGACTATCAAACTAAAATATTAAACTGAGCTTATGACTTCCAAATTGGAACACTAGCACTAGTTACTATCAAATTGGAATAGTAAAATGTGTTGGTGACTACCAGTTACTGATAAAGATAAAGATTTGAAAATCAAAGTTAAAAACTCAACTATTAGATGTTTAAATGCAATTATTAAATCACCACAACTAACCACACAGACCAAGTAAACAGAAAAAAACACAACAGGCAATGAAGTACAATGAAGATATATTGATGATGATGTCACCACCAACAATCATTATGATGAAAACATTATAAAATGTTTTTAAAACCAAAATAGAAAAGATGAAGTAAATATATGTATTGGTCATTGCTTAGGAAACATTATCAGGTATTGCTTCTAACAGATGTGTTAAATATGTATGTGTGTATGTATATGTTTGTACATATGCTTGTATGCATATGTATGTATATTGGTCATAACTTAAATATCAACATTATCAAATATTGCTTCTAAAATAGAATTCCCTAAAATTGAATAACATTCAATTTATCTTTATAATTAAATTTTTAGCAATGCAGCCGATCATAGTTGGTTTCATTGGATCAGAGCTTTTCTTTACTTCCAAATTAAAAAATACAAGGAATAAGATGGAGAAACTTATACCAACAAGTGTGTTATTCTACATTTATAGCACTCTTCCATACTACCTAACAATTCACCTACTTTAACTGAATTACAACTTTTTTGTTGTTTCCTTTTAGATTTTGACATTTGCTTTAAATAAAATATCTAGAGATTTATATAGTTGTAACTCGTCACATCCTTTACTGCATGAAACCACATTAGCAAGACATTCTTAAAAGTACAAAGCAGCAGCACTATAACTGTATAACATTAAACATTCTTTATCTACTAATACTGCAAATCTTTCCAACAATAATATTAATGTTTATATACAAAGATACTATAAACATTTGAATTAGCCAATCAGTTTTTAGACATTTTCTGTTCAATCATAACAAGATGTTAAAAGATAAATTACTTAGAAGATTAAAAACAAACCGCTATGAAACAAAACTATTTGTTTTAAAGTATTTATATTTATCTAAAAGCCTTCTAATATAATTTTATATGAGAACCTTGGTTAAGTTATTCTCCAAATACCAGCTAAATAATAAAGTTAGTTATATTACTAAAACCCATGCAACCATTTTACAGACATTTATGGTGTACTGTACATTTTAAATTGAGATGTTGAAGGTTCAGTAACTAAGAGAATTCCAGAAAGTTACTTGATGAGCAAAATACCTAAAAGAAACTAGTATCTTCTGAGTCAGTTACTAAAACTAAGACAATAATTGCTCAAATAGATTAGTTTAAAACTGGCAAAACAACAGAGCAGTTAAAATTACTACCTTGATTTTATTGCAAGAATAAACTGAGGTTTTCAACAGAACTAATTTATTTTGTCAAGACTTCATTTTACAAAGTTCAGCAACATATCTTAATAAAATATGACATCTGTGAAATGACAGTTGCGAGGAAATGTGTAAGTGACTGGGTTGAAAATATTGCAACAGAAATTTTGTCACCAAGATTTAAATAATGAATATAAAGTAAAATTAATAGTTATTATGTGTTTTTGAATGGCTAAAATGACTCATTCACAATGTAATTGATTTAGTTTCAACACACAGTCTCAGATCAAGTCACTTGCCAAGAAAATAATTCGCACCAATAAATTCTAAACAACATGAATATCAACTCCAAATACAATATTATCAGCTAAATTTCATCTTCAACTACTTTTTTAAATCCTCCATTTTTCAAAAATTTATCATTTAGTCAGAAAAGGAAGAGCAGTGGTAATCATCTTTTTCATGGCCTCCAAGAATTATGAGATGGAATGAGGACAATATCCTCAGACAAAAGAGACCTGGCTGCAACAAAATTGACACTGCTAAAAGCACCCAAGGGCCAGGTGGTGTTACTAAACCAAGCAATGAATTAAATCTATCAGCCAAGTAAGCCATGGCGAGATTTACACATAGAATGCATAGAGGCAGAACAATTCTAACAATTGTACCAGCCCACTGCCTTAGAATGGTACTTTATTTACCAAACCCAGAAGGATGAAAGGTAAAGATGACTGTGGCAGGATTTGATAGCCTGTAACAAATACTGCAAAATATTTTGTTCAATGCCCTGACGCTTCTACTAATTTACCACATCTTAACAGAACCTGCTACAAAACATTTACTATGGGAGCCCACTAATGTGAAACGCAAATGCAGAAGATCTCTCAAGACATTAAAAAGAGTCGAGGAAAATAGAGAATTGTTTGGTGAGGAACTGAGGCAGTTAATGTTGGAGGATGTGAGATGGAAAGGTTCTATCATATCACCACAAAGAAGTGGGTGAATTGAGTAGTATTAGTAGTAGTAGTATTAGTAAAAGAAATACCTATATGAAGAGAAGCAGCTGTGAATGTAGGAATTCAATAAAGCGAGACAGAAATGTGTGTATATTAACTAAATAAGACACAGAAATACAAATACCAACTTTTTTTTTTTCTATTTCTTATATTTCCAATAATTTCATAAGCATACTTCTATCTCACTACTTTGATAAATTTCAATCAATATTGATTAAGCAATCAATGCCCACCTCAAAGAAAAGAATAAAAACAAAACAATCTACTTTAAGCAAAAAAATTTCAAACACCTGAAAGAGTTATTTTTGTTTCTTAAGTTTCTATTTACAAGATTGATTTTATAACACTTAGTTCATCTTAATAATAATTGATTTCAAACCTACTAAAAAGGCTAAGTACCTACAACAACTAACTTATAAACAGAGAAAAAAAAGCCCCTCCAAAAACTGGGAGGGGATTTTTTTAGCATCAAATAAGATAGTTAATTGATTAGCATACATGCGCAGCATACATACATACATATATATATAAACTGTACCAGAGAACAACACATTACAATAATGGTATATTAGAATAATGCTTATAAGTTAGAAAATAGTCTTAACGTTTTAGACATTAGTCCTTCATTATAAAGCAGACAAAAAGAGAACAGGATATTTGGGAGATAGCACACAAAGGAAGAGGGACAAAGAAAAAAAGGAAAAAGAACAATATAAGATAAAAAGTCAACCATCTTAGAACAAGGGATTCCGATCTAGTGAACCTGGTAGCCCACAAAAGAGAAATAACTCAATATTTATTATAGAGTAAATATATAAGTTGATTTATTCATTGTTGAAGGTTAAACACAAATACATCAACTTTACATATGAGATGGTAATGAATGCAAAGAATATGCTAAGGCTGGCAAGAAACAGGCATGCCCTGTTGGATGTGTAATGTACATGAACAACAAAGCATGGTTGAGTTGAGAGAAAAGATGAGGATAAAGGAATGAAATGTTACATGCAGGAGAGAAGATTGTACTGGCACGGAGGTGTAATGCCTATGAAGGATAACCATTGCATGAAAAAATGACAGGAGTTCCAGTGGAAGGCAGTCACAAAAGAAGAAAACCAAGAAAGATATGGGCAGAAGAGGTGAAAGCTGATCACAAGAATCTAGACCTCAAAAAGGAAATAACAAAGAAAAGAGACAAGTGAAGACATACTGAACTAGACAGGACTTGACTAACCCATGCAAGCATGGGGGGAAAAAAATGCAAAATTGATGGTGATTTGTGGTGGTGATGTATGTATTTGACTTTAACAAGCATATAAACAAGATGGTTGCTAATCAATTGGTGTAAATTAAGAGCAGTGTTTTAACACTTAGTAGGTGGTATCCTGATTCCATGCTGTTCAATAAGAGGAAAAGTATTTTTGTTGTTATTTCATTTTTACTGAACCATAAGGAACAAGTCTAATGGTAATGCTACAAATATAAATTGATTTTTTTAGATGTAAATTTGCAAAATAAGTCATTTTACATTTCACATTAATGATAGTCAAGTAACAAAGTCATTAGAATGTTGGAAATATGTCTCTTGTATTTGTTCCATTTTGAGTTCAAATCCTGTCAGGTGAGCTTTACTTTTCATCCTTCTGAGGTCCATAAAATTTCATCTCTTTCTCTTTCACTCTGTCTTCCTCTCCCACTCTCAACCTCCTGCTCCCCCCTCTCTCTCTTACACTGCTTCTCTTCTACTATCTCTCCTATCACTTTCTCCTACTTGCACACTCACTATCAACTGCTCTGTACTGTATGAAGGACTGAAAGAGAAGAACTAAATTAAATATGCCTTCCCACCAAAACAACTACATTCATCCTCTCACAGTAGAAGAATGAGCCTCTGGCAGAGTATGGCACATGATAATGAACTGCATATTCACTTTTAACATCCTGTATTGCATGAAACTGCATTAACAAGCCATTCTTAAAAAGCAACAGTATGACTGCTTCGCACTAATAAAGATATAATAAACATTTGAAACAACCACATACAACCACATTAGCAAAACATTCTTGAAAAATACAAAAGAGCGCTATCTCTATATCACATTAAAAATTGAAGTCTTTAGTATACTACAAATTTTCACAAAAATCTCAACATTTGAAGTACCAAACCTGTTTTTAGATATTTTGTTACAGAAAGTTGGGAGTTAAGGTAAAGAGGGCTGCAGCTGCTTTCTTTGGTGGTAGGCTGGTCTATCACTAACTGAAGTATTGTTTGAGGGTCCCCTGTCATGTCATTAACAGTATACTGTGTGCCTGGTAAAGACACTCAATTCTTAATAAACTATTGCACTTAAAAGAAATAATTACTACAAAGAAATACACTACAGAAATCATGAAAAGAATGGGACACTATAATTGACATTTGTATGGGGTTTCTAAGTATTCTGGATTTTAAATACTCTATATATTTATTAGCAGTAGCACTAACATAGCATAACTCATAATAGATGCATTTACAATATGCTTATGTTTATAACAGCATTTACAATATGCTTATGTTTAATAAACATACAAGTCTCACAATGGGTATTTTAAGCTGTGATCACAGTGAGGCTTATGTATGTGTTTATGATATTTTGGCCATTGAGATTTAACCTTTTCGTTAAGCATATTTCTAATAAAATTAATTTTGAAAATAATAAAAAATTTGAAGAGAATTAGTAATAATATAACTAACTTTTTCATTATTAAGGTGGACTTTGTAACATAACAAAACGATGGTTCTTATATAAAATTATGATGGAAGGTTTTTAGATAAGTATAAACATTTTAAAACAAAACGTATGGTTTCAGGTGGTTTGGGATTAAAAGGGTTAAGTGTCTTAGTCATGGACACAACACACGACACAGTGGCTGTCGGTCACAGGATATGAACTGCTAGCCACTTCACCAGTTGCCCAGTAAGTTTGCCAACCAGCTCATCCATAATCTCAGGATGTAATTAACTTAATATTAAGAAACAATGATCTTCAACAACATCATTATCACTTAGAAAAATATCTAATTTTTTTTTCAGAGTCACAGAAAGCTTAGCAGTACTATATGATAATGACAATATATTCATAATGATATTTTGAAAATTAACTCATCATCATCATCATCGACCAAGTCAGTACTTTATTGGAGTTACTGTCCTCTCAGATGGGCCAGGTGCCACAGTTTACTAACATGTTTTAGTTTTGGCATAGCTTCTATAGCTGGGTGCCCTTCCTGTCATCAACCATTTTAGAGAATGTAGTGGGTACATTTTATAGTGGCACCATCATTAGGGAAGTTGTCATATCCTTGACACAACTGAAGAGTCCTTTCAAACCTTTGTTTGGCATGGTTTTCTTCAGCTGGATGTCCTTCCTAACATTAACCTGTTTACACACACCAATAAATTGAAAATTATAATTATAGTTTCTAATTTAGGTATAAGTCCAGCAATTTGGAAGGAAGAGAAAATTGGTTAAATCGATTCCAGTACTTGATGGTACTATATCTTATTGATTCTAGGACAAAAGGTTAAGTTGACCTCAATAGGATTTTAAAACTCTGAATGTATATAGTTGGAAGAAAGACTGCATATCATTTTGTTCGATGTTCAAACAATCCTGCCAATCCACTGCCCTTTTGATAATTATAAAAATAAAATTAATGATAATTTCTATTCAAATAAAATACATTTATGTGGTGTATATTTCTTTGTTTAATATTGTGAATATTTCTTACCTTTCACATTCGTCCAAATTACAAAGTTTACTTAGTTTCACCCTAATAGCTATAATTCTGTTTAACCATTTCATGGACATATTTCTAATGAAGTACACAATCTATTTGTTTTCATTAATTTTGAAAGTAATAATGAATATGGACAGATTTAGGAAAATAATTAACGTTGTTATTATTAAGGTGGCGTTTAGAACATAATGAGAGATAATAGCATAAAATTAGGATGGAAGGGTTTAATTTAACTATAAACATTTTTTGCTAAAATCAGAGGCAGTTTCAGGTGGGTTGGTATCAAAAGGGTAAATATTGGCAGTGTCAATGTTAAGTTACCTATTTTGACTATAATAGCTGATTCCAGGTTTTAATTTTGTTTAATGTTGGTGGTGTCATTGCTAGGTTTACCTACTTTGACCCTAGTTAATAGTTTAACTCTTAACTGGTGGCGTCAGTGTTAATTTTAACTTTTGTGACTCTAATAGTTGAACCTTGATTTAATTCTGTTTAATGTTAGTGGTAACATTGTTGTTTAATTTCTGTGACCCTAATAGCTGAATCTCAGTTTAATTCTTTTTAATGTTGGTGGTGACATTGCTAGGTTTAAAGCACTCTTATGTTTGTATAAAATACCACTTCTGATATCTTTTTTGTTTCTCTGACCATAATTGACCTCAACTTCACAGTATTTGTTCAACCAACCTGCAGTTCTCAATAGCTTTGTCTATAAGACTATGTTTTAATTAAGCACTCTTGAGAGGAAGTAGTAGATATAAATTCTTTTTGATTTCTCTTAGCTTAACTGACCTGAATGTTATTGTTCAAAGTATCATAGACTATTCATTTTCTTTTAATTAACCCTTTTGTTACCATATGTCTATTGAAAGACACTGCCTATGATTTTCAAGTAACTTTGAAAAATAAACGATTTGAAGGGATTTAGTAGAATAACTAACTTTTACCTTATTAAGCTTGTATTTGGAAAATAATTTTAAAATGGTTCTAACATAAAATAATTACCATATTTCTAATGCTTATAATTTTCAAATAGTTTTGAAAACAAACAACTTGAAGGGATTTAATAATAGTTAACTTTTACATCGCTAAGCTGGTGTTTGAAATTAAAGGTTCCTCCATAAAATCATGGTAAAAGGTTCTTAGATAAATAGAAATACTTTTCAATAAATAGCTTAGCCTCATGGATCTAGGAGTAGTCCCAGGTGGCTTGGTATCAAAAGAATTAGAATATATTATGTCCTCAGCTTTCATGGCAATAAAGCTACAAATATGAGTATTGATACAAGTTTCATGAGAGTGATTATAGTTCAGTGGTTCCCAACCTGAGCTCCCCAAATGCAATACTGGGCGTTTATGAGCTATGTTCAAACAACCTGGGCCCCACAAAGCCGATACTAAGCATTTGTGAGCTATGTTCAACCCCAGCATGAGATCCACAAAGGCAGTACTAGGAGTCTGTTCTAAGTTGAAATACAACCTGGGTTCCACAAAGGTATTGCTTGAGGTCTGTGTGCTAAGTTGGTTCAAACCCAACCAGGGTTCCACAAAGACAGTACTGGGAGTCTGTGTGTTCAGTTGGGGTCCACAAAAGTAGTACTGGAGGGCTGTGTATTAAGATATTTTAAACCAACCAGATCTCCACAAAGGCACTTATGGGGGTTTGTGTGCCAAGTTAGTTCAAACCTAACCACAATAGTAGTAGTGGAGGTCTGTGTTCTGTTCAAAATTTCTAGTACTTTGTTTAAAACACAATATGCACATCATACTCAGTATCCATTCTTCTCTAAGTATAAACAGTTCTCTTTTATGGTTGTTACTCTCACTGTATAACAATTTGGGATTAAAACGAATGTTTAGTGTGTGTGCATATTCATGTGCATATATGAATATATAAAATCTAATTTTGTTACACAAATCAAATTGGTTTAAATATCAATACTATTAGTATTAGGGAGAGAAAGAAAGAGAGGTAGAAAATAGAGGGAAGAGAGAGAGAGAGAAATGGGGAGGTAAAGAAGGAGAGAGGAGAGAATTGGAGGAGAGGTAGAAAAAGAGAGGGAAGAGAAAAAAGGTAAAAATGGGAGAGAGAGGTCTGATCAACTATTATTATACAATTCCTTTTTTTAATTTTATTATTCTAATTTTCCACAATTGGTTGGTTTTCCATCATAGCACGACTTAAATAGTTCTAGTTGAGTAAGTATAGTATTGCTGAGATAAATCTCCTGTGAGAACATTTCATACCGGAACTGTAAAACCAATCAAGTCACACATTTATTTTCTAGTTAGTTCTGCACACCCCAACAACCAACCCTCAAATTGTACCCACCCTTCTCACCTCTTAGTTACTTGGTAACAGTACAGCTACCAAGAAACTAAGAGCAGTGAGGGTGCAGACCCGGTTGTGTGGGTATGATGTTTTCTTTATAATAATGGATTCTGAAGTTTGGTCTTACTGAGTGATATCTTGGGCAAATATCTTTAGCCTCAGGTCTACTCAAGCACTATGAGTGAAATCGGATAGACAGAAACTGTTTGGAAACCGATTGGATGAATTGTATCTGTAACTCAAAAGGTCCAGCCTTGTCACATATTGTGTGCCATATTTATTCGGCTTGGGAATTACATTAAAGGTACATGTGACTGTGGAATACTCAACCCAACCACTTACATTACAATACAAGATGGAATATATCTGAAATTCAAAGGTCGAACCATGCCATATATTGTGTTACACTGATATGGTTTGGGAATTATATTTAGGATACATATGTCTGTGAAATACTCAACCACTTATAGTATGATGATGATGCTGATGATGATTACATGTTAATTCACTAGTTGATCAAAAAACCTGAATTATCAATGGTGAAACTGGTGGATCCATCACGAATATCATTAGGTGCAGTAAGGGAATAGTTAATGATAATCATTAAAACAGGGCCTCATAATCCTACAATACATGAGTCTAAGGCTCTAACTGACAGTACATAGAATAGGACTATCCAGGGATAGGGATTCCCCAGCTCAACTTTCAAATTCCAAGCTGGTATCTAAGCTGTGTTGAGATACAGGGTTCAATTCCTCATAGCAGTCAATGTCAACTTCTTTTTCAGTCTTCAAGGGTCTTCACCCTATTTTATAGCATCTCCACACATGAGCACACTGCTCTTTATCCCCTCATAAAAGTCTGAGAGATCAACTATGTATACACTATAGATATTTGAAAGAATTGGGTAAATAACTCTCAGAGATAGAAAAAAAGTTGACTGTGGTTCCTATGAAGAAGCATTTGTTCATTTTTTTTCTGTCTCTAAAGGTAATTTACTCAATTTTCTTAAATAGTGATAGACTGTTATTAGAGTTATTTTCTGTGTTTGGGACTCACTCCCAGCACTTCAATAATTCATAAAGTTCTTTATTGGTTTCTTTGATACCACCAGAATATACTATAAATCTGTAATGTTCTATATTGTATTTCTTTATAATTTATCATATACAAACAAATATGAGACGTGTGTATAGTATAATGTATGTATATGGTGAGGTAATAACTAAGGATTATCAACACAACAGATTTTATACACATAAATACAACCGACTGGAAGTGGATAACTGTATAACATAACAATTTCTTTTAATTAGGTACAAAGCTAGATATTACAGGAAGCAGTTGAGTCAATCCAGTCAACCTGAAACCAATAGGAGTCATAATTTGGTCATTCAACCTGCTAGAAACAGCCACTATGCAACAAGCTAGACCACACCCAATCACCTTTTTAAAAAAAAAAGGGGGGGGGGATACTTGTGATAATGTAGCCTTAGATATGTATGTAAGGACATGTAACCCCAGATGGGCTATACACACACACACACATTATAGAGAGAGAGAGAGAGAGAGAGAGAGAGAGAGAGAGAGAGAGAGAGAGAGAGAGGGGGCAGTGGATTGGCAGTATCAGTAGAGGGTCAGACGACATGCTTTCCAGCATAGTTACGTCCCTTTACCATCTGAGTTCAAATCCCGCCGACGTTGACTTTCATCCTTACGGGGTCGATAAAATAAAGTACCAGTAATGCACTGGGTAATTGCTGGCCTTGTGCCAAAAGTAGAAACAATTATATATATATATATACACATATATAAAATCAAATATATACATATATATAGTTGGAAAAGGTGGTAAAGTTCCATATAAATCAAAAGTTATAGGTAAAAAGTAAAAGTGAAAAACATATATATATATTTAAAGATTATTTTTCTTTAATCTGGCAGCATGAATATTCTTATAACTGTTTCATTAGATGGATTTAAATGTCAATTATTACTAGTTTTGATAGGTATGTCAATCTTATCAAATATTAAAACATGTTTGTTCTCATATTCTCTTGGTAGTTAGAATATATATATATTAATATACATATCAGTTTGAAAAAAGGTACTCAAAACGCTGGTAGAGTGTAGGCATCTTTAATTTATATAGAAATGACTTCTATGAGACTAGAACTGTTTGAGATTATATGGATTCATATGAATGAAACAGTTCTAGTACCATAGAAGTCATTTACACACAGACAGAGACAGAGAGAGAGAGAGAGAGAGAGAGAGAGAGAGAGAGAGAGAGAGAGAGAGAGAGAGAGAGAGAGAGAGAGAGAGTAAACACTAGTTTGTAAGTCACGCTGGTAAATATGTAAATACTGAATTTTCACATTACACTTTCATGGGAAAAGGTGAGACTTCTAGACAAGTGTATAGAGTACATATTACCAATAAGTATGCCAGTTTGGGGAATAGGTACACTGTGACTCTGCATGTACTAAGAGATGACTAAGATGTGTTGGTGTCAGGAAGAACAACTTTTAAAACACTTTTAAAAGTTCCCATTCAGCCAATGTTAAAGTAAAGGTGAACATAAAAACGATGATATATTTGCATATGTACACACACACAAATACACCAAACTTTTAATTCAATGCATTAGTGCAAAAGAAAACTTTTTATAACTTTTGAACATGAATCATAAATTCTCAACAGGTTAAATAATAATAAAATTAACAACAATAATAATTGTTTCTATTTTGGCACAAGGCCAGCAATTACCCAGTGCATTACTGGCACTTTATTTTATCGATCCCGTAAGGATGAAAGGCAAAGTTAATCTCGGCAGAATTTGAACTCAGAATGGCAAGGGCCGTAACCCTATGCATCAAAGCATGACGTCCGACCCTCTACCGATACTGCCAATCCACCGCCCCTTTAATAACAATAATAATAATTGTTTCTACTTTAGACACAAGGCCAGCAATTACCCAGTGCATTACTGGTACTTTATTTTATCGGTAATGCACTGGGTAATTGCCTAAACAACAATAATAATAATAATAATAGTTTCTGATTTAGGCACCAGGCCAGCAATGTTGAGGGAGAGGGGAAAGTCAACCAAATTGACTCCAGTGCGTAACTAGTGCTTTATTGACCCCGTAAGGATGAAAAGCAAAGCTAACCTTGGGGGAATTTGAACTCAGAATGTAGACGGTCGTGACTATGCCACAAAGCATGTTGTCCGATACTCTACCAATACTACCAATTAATAATAATAGTAAAGAAGAAGAGGAAGAAGAAAAAGAAAAAAGAAAAAGAAAAAAGAAGAAATAATACTCAGAATAATAATGAAAATGATAAAAATAATAATATAAAAAATAATAAAATAATAACAATAACTGATATTTTGAACTTAAAATGACATCCTTAATACTGAAATATATAAATAACAACAATCAAAGAAAATCAAACAACCACCGGCCTACCCAAGATATTTGAATGATTCTTGACAAAGAAAGGTTGGCCCTGTTAAGATATGAGGAGTTTAGATGAGAAAAGAACTTCAGTAGGTGTTGTAAACAAAGAAATATAAAAACAGCATATGGAATATTTGAAATAATACGCAAGAAACCATGGATTTTGTATAGGAAAAATAAAAAAAAGCACACAGAAAAAATAATGCTAATAATAAAAGCAACATTATCAATACCTCTTTAGTATATTTTTGGTACGTCACCATAATTCACAATATGTATATAGAGAGAGAGATATATTTCTTAGGTATTTATAAAATACGTTTCTTTTAAGAGGGGGAGTAATATTTCAAACGGTAGTGCCGGTAGTTGACTGTAACGGATTACCAAGCAACACACCCACACACCAGCATGGCAGAATGGTTGCTATTATGACAATATAAAGGGCAAATGCTGATGGATGATGTATTATTATTGTTATTATTATTATTATTATTATTATTGCTGTTGTTATTGTTATCAGCCAATCATCTTATTAATATATTCATCAGCTGTTAGAAACAGATTTGAATTTATATTCAGAACAGACAGAGAGAGAAAGAGAGACAGGCTGAGAGAGAAAGAGAGACAGGCTGAGAGAGAGAGAGAGAGAGAGAAAGAGAGACAGGCTGAGAGAGAGAGAGAGAGAAAGAGAGACAGGGAGAGAGAGAGAGAGAGAGAAAGAGAGAGGCTGAGAGAGAGAGAGAGGCTGAGAGAGATAGAGGGGATGAGTGCGAGAGAGAGAGAGAGAGATCATGTGGAAAACAAAAACAGTTCTGTGTTTTGGTTTCAATAGCAAGCATAAAAGCAGGAAGTGTACATAGAAACTGCTGCCAGCCAGATCAAACCATTGAAACATTTGGAAGATACTAACGGACTGATTAATTGTCAGGGCGGCTATTTTCAAAAATAACTGTAACGTATTTGACAGATGATTAACATTAGATTTTTTTATTATTATTCTGAATACATTCTCTATTAAAATATCAATCTGTAATCTAGTTGACTCCAAGCTCAGAATAAACGTACAATGTAGGGCCATTCAAAGTGGCAGTTTGATAGCAAAATAGTTAAATATTCTGGGTTGAATGAACCCCTATCATGCTAGGATCAACTCCTTAGTGTTGAGCTTGTTGATTTAGGTACATTATGAAATTGTTCTAGGCATACAAAGGATTATTTGACAGAAAGGTTTTGACTATTGGAGTTAATAAATGTCTCAACTGAAAATTCTTTCATTGCTAAAGTAATGAATGAATGGTAGAAGAGCAATAAGTGTTTTAAAGCTATCTTCCTTGCTAAAGCAGTGTTTAGCCTTGCAAAACCTACAAGTTTCTCCAGTTTTCATTATCATCTGTATCGTCTCACCAATCGTTTAGCCTTTATTTCCTCCTCCATCATTTTTAGCCATGACTTTCTTGGTTTTCCTTTTCCTCTGCCTCCCTCCACATTCATCACATCTCATTTTCCCTTTCCTCTGCCTCCATCACATCTCATACTCCTCACTTTCATCCTTCTTCAACACCTGACCCAGCCATCACATTCTATTTATCTCCATAAAATTGACCACTGGCTCTTTCCCATCATCCCCTGCAATTCATCTTTTGTCTTCCTTTCTCTCAGCAATACACTGCTCGTCCACCAAATCCCTTTTATTCTCATTCAAAAGAGAAGAGAAATAGAAGAGGAAAAAGAGAACTGAACTAATGAATTAATATTGAGTGAATCACCAAGAGTTTATGGTAAACATGGTATTTCATTAAACATGATTTCAGAGAATAAACATAAAAAGTAAAAAATCAATAACACAGATGTTGAAACCGTCCAGTCATCGTAAAAATCTATGCAAAAATCAATTTTTATGAGGATGTAAGTTTTATTCAGCATGCTTATTAAATCCAGACCTTTTGCTACAAAATCGTTGAATTGTAGTACTTTACATAATAATGCAAGTGTAGGATGAATTTTCTTTCTATATGATAAGTTTCTATTATGATCAGATCAGTAAAGAAGTGTTAAGAAGAGCATCACTGCAAATACTCCAAGACATGGTAATGAAATGAAGAACATGACTGATGGTACACATCCTCTAACAGCCAGGTCATTGGTATATAAAAAACACAGCAGTGAGATAGACACCAGCAGGAGGAGGAAGAAGATAGGAAAGATGATGGGACATAAAGTAGCAAACCATTCTGCAGGATCTGAAGGCTTTTAACTTTCTTTTTTCCAATCGTCAGATTGGACCAAGGGGACAATGTTTCCATTGGTCTTTTCATTGCTGGTACTATTTATTGGTCACAACTCCTGGCAGAAGGAGCTATGTGAAATAAAGTATTTTACTCAAGAATACAACAAGCTGTTTGGTCCAGGAATCATGAGTTCAACACCATTACCACTAGGCCTCATGCTTCCACAAAGCTTTTAACATACAGTGGGAAAAACATAGATATCCAATCAACAACACTGCCACCTGATGCACAGGATAGGTTGATTAATTGGCTGAGGTTGGATTTATCTTTCCTTTAGATGAAGTTGTATGTAGGGTAAACAGAAAATTTCTCTTTCATGGTTGAGAAAGTTTGTTGCCTTTTGTTAAAGCAATTTTTTTTTTGTTCGTTTGTTTTTATTGTTGTTGTTATTCAACAGATACATTTCTCACTGCTAACTGTTCAACTGTGAAGTAAGAATAGAACCAGTCTTTTTGTTTTTTCTCAGTCAGGTAAACTGACGTAAACTGAATTACTGTGTGCTTTATTACAATGAAACTACAGGCTGGATCTTTTATATCAAGCAACCTTGGGACCAAATAGGTCATTGCCTGACTACAGAATACGCCAGAAAACAAACTGATTCCTAAGGGCAGCCTCTTTGTAATCAAAGTTTTTCATCTTGTTCCATTTATATATATGACGAAGGTCGGTGACAAGTGGAGAGATGCTGTGCTGAATAGGACCTGTCCCACCCTTGCAAGCAGGGAAAAGCGGATGTAAAAAAATGATGATGATATATATATAATTTTAATAGGGAGTTAACTGACCAAGGATGTGCAATCCACATTAGTCAGTTGGATGTGATGCATATAAAATTAAACCCTCAACAACATGTATAAGCCAGAGCATCATAGAATATTAATTATACTTAGGGCCATATGCAGTTGCATATAAGTTTATTTCCAAAGCCATGATATATATTTCACTGGTATACCATGTGATGAGCTCAGGCCGATGAATTGGGTAGGAAGAGCACTACCTAGCCATTGACCCCAACAAAATATTATGGATATGGAAATAAACTTACATACAACTGCATATGGCCTTAAATGTATATATATATATACACACACACACACACACACAAAGAGATGTATTATCAAAATTAGAACAATGCTTAAAATAGAAAATAATACAACTAATAATTGTTTCTACTTTAGGCACAAGGCCAGCAATTACCCAGTGTACTTTATTTTATTACCTGGTACTTTATTTTATCAACCCCATAAGGATGAAAGGCAAAGTAAACCTCAGCGGGATTTGAACTCAGACTGTAAAGGGACGTAACTATGCTGGAAAGCATGGTGTCCGACTCTCTACCGATACTGCCTATCCACCAACTAATAATGCTTCCAAAGAGGCTCTTTTTTTTTATTGTTTAGTGTAATCAAAGCTTAAAACCAAAGATACTAGTACATGATACAAGTAAGCAGATTCATGTGCTGGATCATCAAAGTTTCCGGACCATATAGCGTTGGATTTCTGAGGTCCAACCAGTAGTAGAATTTGAACTTATGACCATATAGTCTGTGTGTAGTCTAGAACCTTAAAGTTACAGCTATTATGTTTCCAAATATAGTAAGAGATATTACGTGAATTGATTAGTTAGTCAGACAAGCTAGAAAATAATATGCTTAACTTATTGATGTTTTAACAACATAATCAAGTCAGCAACAATTTGAAGTATACCTGAACACTAACACATGCAATACAGAGGAATAGAAATGACCAAATACCAGGCATTTACGGACAGATTCCTTTTTGGGACAGTCTCCATTGAAACCACAGGTGTCTTTAGTTATTGGAATGGGGACACCATACCTGAGAGAGGAGCCCCATCAAGTGGAATGGCTGTAAGAGCAGATATCATTGGATGTTCTTTAAGGCAACACTTTTGCCATCTTATTTACAGGGCATATGTTGTCAAGTGAAAGGTGTTGAGTTTAACCCTACCCCCTTTTGTTCTCTTTTTCTTTTAAATAGTTTACTTTTAACTCTTAACATCCTGTAATGATTTAGCAGAAAATAACTAAAAATAGGTTTGTTAATTCAAATATTTATAGTATATTTACTAGTTGACAGATCCATGTAAAAATTTGTAATAAACTAAAGACTTTAATTTTATGTGATGCAGTCATAGTGTTGGTTTGTGCTCTTCATGAATGTCTAGCTAATGTGGCTTCATGTGGTTAGTTAATTCAAATGTTTGCAGTATTTTAGTGGACAGATTGTTGTGAAAATTTGCTGTAAACTAAAAAGTTTAATTTTTAATATAGTAGTCACAATGCTGTTTAGGGCTTTTCAAGAATGTCTCGCTAATGTGGCTTCATATTGTTTGACATGTTATGATTTAATTGTCATTTATAAATTCTAAATAAAAATTGCTTACTGCACAGTAAATGAACTTTTGATAAATTTTGGTTTACAAAGAATTTTTATTTTCATATTTTTCAAGGAAAAAATTAGTAAAGGGTATACACAATTATATATACGAGGTGTGTCAGAAAAGTTCCAGGACTGATGTCACAAAAGATTTATTTCAAACCCAAACACTAAGAGTTTTCTCCTTCAAAGTAATCCCCCTGGAGTATGTAACTGTAATCTTAGCTCTCTGCAGTGATCAAACTTTTTTCTTCATAATTTTATATACATATCCTCTATTTCAGGTCATCAAGCAATGAGCACAGATTAATGAACAAACTTGAAGTTTCTGGTACGGTTGGGGAAAACACCGTCAGAAGCACTGGGATTGACAAATTTTTGTGAAGTCTGTTTCTTACAAAATACCAAGGTTTCCAACCTTTGCAACTGAATAACAGAGATTTATTGTGTACACAAATATTAAAGAATGGTGGATTCGCAGAATTGATAGAGCATTGGACAAAATGCCTTGCAGTATTTTGTTATGCCATTTTTACTTTCTGAGTTTGCCTTTTATCTTTCCAGGATGTGTTAGGTCGATCTTGTTATAAAGTATTTTTCATTACCCCATGAATTTCACTGTATATATTATTATTAAAAGATCGGAGGCCATATTCAGTTGATTCAGGTATATTTAAATCTCTGTTATAGATATTTTGCTAAGGACTATCAGTATATATTATCATCATCGATTAACGTCTATCTTCCACGCTAGCATGGGTTAGATGGGTTTGTGCTATTTAGAGGCAAGTTGGGTCGGGCGACAGTGTCTTGTTCACATAGGAGAGTTTCTGGCTGGTTTTCTACAGCTGGATGCCTTTCCTAACGCCATATATATATATATACACATACACACACACACACACATATATATATATATCATCATTCATCATCATTTCATTTTACGTCCGCTTTTTCCCTGCTTGCAAGGGTGGGACGGGGAACTGATTCTGGCTTGGTTTCTACAGCTGGATGCCCTTCCTAACACCAACCTCATTTACAGTGAGTGCTGGGTGCTTTTTTTTGCCATGGCACCTCCACGACCACTTTGCAGTGGAATGATATGGACCCCAGTCCCTATCATCTCATTCCTACAGCTGAGTAAACTGGAGCAATGTGAAATAAAGTGTCTTGCTCAAGGAAACAACACATCATCCGGTCTGAAAATTGAACTCACAACCTTTTGATTGCAAGGCCAATGCTCTAACCACTATATGTATATATATATATATATATATATATATATATATATAAGACAAGGTCACCTGACCCAACCTGTCTCTAATGGGACAACCCATCTAACCCATGCTAGCACAGAAAATGAAAATAAATGATGATATATATATATATATACATTATATTATATATATAATGTATGATAAAACATTTTAGTGTCAGCTTATGAGTAATTGTAACAGACAGCTTTCAACCAAGGTAAGTTTCAGATTGACTGCTGTTGAATATTTGTAAAATGATTTAATTGCAGGTGCAACAAGCTTATACAGGTATATGATCTTGTTATATGAATGATTAAATTACAATGCAATTATTATTAATAGTTTTGCTTAGAGTTGCTGGCAAAAAGGAAGAGGGAATGTGACTGCTAAAAGTCCTACAATTTAGATCTTTTCTTAAGTTGTCATGTCTTGAAATGTTTTTAATTTCATATTATAGTCTATTATTTCCTTTTATAAATAAACAACTGATTCTTTGATCGATCTATAAGATCATAAACTGTAACATAAAGGGGGCGGACTTAATTCCTGATAACATCAAAGATGCACCATCCTGACACGTGTTTTGGGCATTATAAAAGCCTGGTTGAGCTATCCTTCTCCAAGCTGGAACATAATAGATTTCTTCCAAAAACAGACACATACAAATAAACAGATCTAGGAAGAATTAACACCAGTGCTAGAAGGGACTTTATTTATCAACCTTAAGATGCTGGAAGGCAATGTTGAACTTGAAAGGATTTAAACTCGGAACATAGTGAACCAGAACAAAAATTAAGGCATTTTTAATCTGACACCCTAATAACTTAATTCATTGCCTTAACCCTTTAGCATTTACATTATATATACATTTATATTTTCATGGTAAAGGCTTTATTTCACGGTTACAATGTCTTAGGAGAGAATGGCTGGACAGTTGATATTATCTATTTTGAGGACAACACCTTATTGTAGGCATGAGTGGCCAATTACAGCCGGTTTGAACAGAAAGAGGTGAGAAAATTCTGGCTGGATGCAGCCGGTTTAAACACTAAAGGAGTACTATATAAGTATACACGATATAAGTGCAGACAACTGTGTGGTTATGAAATATGCTTTGCTACCATGTTTTTAGGTTCTGTCCTACTGTGTTGCAGCTTGTACAAGTATCATCTAATATAGCCATGGGCTAACCAGTGCTTCGTAAGTGAAATTTCAGAGGCAGTACAACAGTGGACAAAATGTCTTGCAGTATTTCATTACAGCCTTTTACATTCTGAGTTCAAATCCTGACCATAGTTGACTTTGTGTTTCATGTACTTGGAAGTCAATAAAATCTTGTGGTTGATTTAATCAATTATACGAGCCTCCCAATGTTTGACCTTGAACCCATGATACAATACACAAACAAGCATTATAATACCATTTCCTCGCTAAAACAGGGGTTAGCCTTGTGAGCCACATGACAAGTTTCACATTATGGGTCATTTTTGAGGCAATATTCTATGGTGCAATACCGTCCTTGGCACCAGCCCTTTTAGTTGTCTCATTATACACAGGGATATGGTGTACTAATTCTAAACTGGATATCCAATTGTGCCCATGATTAAATCAATGTATGTGGAAAAAGTAAATTTTATTAAATCAAGTTTTTTATGCATGTTAACAAGTGAGGATATAGTGTTAAAATGTCAGTTATTCATCAACTATGAATATGTAGTAGTTCACTGGCTTTAAAAAAAAAAAAAGGAAGTTATAATTTTGCTATGTATGTTAGCAAGCACTTAACTCATCGAAATCGTTATCACCCACACATTAGTTAGTCTGTTTTGTTACCATAGTGGCAAAGTCGATGTACTTCTCTTAACTCTTTTCATACCAACCCAGGTTTTTACATACAAACGTCTCTAATTTATAGTGTTCATATTTCAAAATATAGCCATCCGTCAAAATTTAATGCAAGGGACTTTTGTGAAGTTATGTTTCAAACACCAACTTAACAATTTATTTTTATTTTATCACTTAGTCAGGAGGGAAAGAAGTACATATAACCCCTTTTAGGGTATCTTAGAGGAGTGACAAAGAAGAAAAAAAATATTCTCAAATTACAAATGTGGACTAAATGCTTGCAACAGAAGGATGAAGAACGAAATTAACTTCAGTATGATTTGAACCCAAAGCTGAAGGAGTTGGAATGAATACTGTAAAGTAGTATTTCATCCAATTCACTGCCTTCATAATGATTATGTTAGTTATGAAAGCCTTTGACAGAGTTCCACGTGCTGTAATCTGGTGGGCTCTTAGAAAACTAGGAGTAGATGAATGGCTTGTGAAAACTGTACAAGCCATGTATAGGGGAGCAGTCAGCAAAGTTAGGATTAGCAATGAGTATAGCGAGGAATTTAACGTACAGGTTGGAGTCCACCAGGGCTCTGTTCTTAGCCCTCTCCTGTTCACCATAGTCCTGCAGGCAATAACGGAGGAGTTTAAGACCGGATGCCCATGGGAACTCCTGTATGCTGATGACCTCGCACTTATAGCTGAATCTATGGTAGAACTAGAGAAGAAATTCCAAACTTGGAAGCAGGGACTAGAAAGAAAGGGTCTCAAAGTCAACATGACAAAGACTAAGGTCCTTGTAAGTAGACGAGAAAACAGAACCCAGATCCCCTCAGGGAAATGGCCTTGCTCAGTATGTAGGAAAGGTGTAGGTAGGAACTCCATCCTCTGCTCCAAATGCAAACAATGGGTACACAAGAGATGTAGCGGGATCTCAGGAAGTTTAATTAAGAATGTAGGCTTCACATGCAGCAGCTGTACTGGGACAGCAAGCAGCAAACAGCCACAGGAAACAAGTACCACCAATCTCTGGGAGGGCTCTGTAGAGACAGTAGACAGCTTCTGCTACCTAGGTGACCGAATTAGCAGCGGAGGTGGGTGTTCAGAAAGTACAATAACTTGGGAAAGAACGGGATGGAAGAAGTTCAGGGAACTACTACCACTGCTAGCTGTAAAAGGCTTCTCCCTCAAAATAAAAGGCAGACTGTATGATGCGTGTATCCGAACAGCAATGTTACATGGTAGTGAGACCTGGGCACTGAAGGTGGAAGACTTACGTAGATTAGAGAGAAACGAAGCCTGCATGCTCCGATGGATATGTAATAGTAATATACACGAACGACAAAGCATAAATGAATTGAGAGAGAGACTGAGCATAAGAGGAATCAAATGCTGTGTGCAGGAGAGGCGGATGCGTTGGTATGGACATGTGATGCGTATGAAGGATGACAGCTGCATAAAAAGGTGCAGAGCACTAGAAGTAGATGGAAACCGCGGAGTGGGGAGACCCAAGATGACCTGGGATGAGGTGATAAAAGCCGACCTTACCCAATTACACCTCTCAAAGGCGATGACACACGACCGTGACCTCTGGCGTCACGCAGTAATACAGAGTACCCGACCTCCCATGGGTACAAGCTGAAGCATATAGACAATATGCCCCCACACCCTCCCACTGCAAGGTGGTCATGGAGGTGCCACGGCAAAAAAGCACCCAGCCCACACTGTAAAGTGGATGTGTAGGCGCCACGAAAAAGCACCCAGCACTCACTGTAAATGAGGTTGGTGTTAGGAAGGGCATCCAGCTGTAGAAATCAAGCCAAATCAGTTCTTGTATGAGCAAGGCATAGTCAGCCGACCAGACACTGCCCACAACAGGACAACCCGTCTAACCCATGCTAGCGTGGAAGAACGGACGTAAAACGGTGATGATGATGATGATTCTGCTACATCCCTAATTCTTGATTCTAAAAATTAATTACAATACACGGGCAACTGAATTTCACTACCAACCTGTCAATAACTGCCTCTGGCTCTATGGAAAACAAAACAATACCCATTTTAAAGGGTTCTGATTTAAAGGAGAAATATGATCATGATACCAACTCATTAATAATTAAGTGCTTTCACTAACCCATCAAAAACCATCTTTGGCTCTAAGAAAAATAGAAAACCAACACATGTCTTAAAGGGTTTCTATTTAAATTAAAATCTTCCAACTATAAATACTATCTTAATAATGAAATAATAATCATAGTAAATCTCTCCAAATGCTTCACTAATTAATTCTGGAACTCAGGGCATAACAGCAGTAAACAGAAGAGCCATCAAAACAATGTGGAAGAAGCAATGAGGGTATCTAACAGCAGTAAACAGAAGAGCCATCAAAACAATGTGGAAGAAGCAATGAGGGTATCTAGATGGCTATGACTAAAGAGAAGTAACCAGTGGGGTCAATAGTATGTATACCACTTGGACACAGACTGAGGCTTGAACAACCTCAGTTGGGTCACCAGGATGTTTTAATATCCAACACATCCAGTGACTCCAAGGTACAATACTGACGATCAGTGAATGTGTAAAAAAACCAGTGTGTTAAAATAAAAATATGTTAACAAAGGAGTTAAACATTAACCCTTTTGATACCAAACTGCCTGAAAGTGCTCTTGATTATCTGATACAAAGCTGTTTGTTTTAAAGTGTTTATATTTATCAAAACACCATCTGTCATTATTTTATGTAAGAAACTGTGTTGTGTTCAGAACACCAGTTATAGCATTATTATTACGGGGTCGATAAAATAAAGTACCAGTAATACACTGAGATAATTGCTGGCCTTGTGCCAAAAGTAGAAGCAATTATTATTAAATCATTCCAAATTCTTGATTATTTTCAAAATTATTATAAGTCTATAGGCAGTGTCATTCATTAGAAATATCGTAATGAAAGGGTTAAACATTAATATCAACTGTGTGCAGACCTGTTCTATGTATGCTTTCAAGTATTTCCTAGCTATGAGAATATGAGCATATATTTGCTTTCATAAAAATAACTCCCAATCTAACCATTAGGATTCATTGTGTGTAGCGTTTGTCCAAAATGTTTCTTTAACTTCTCTTTCTGTTACAACTGTCAATTTGTACAGTATCACACCCATACCTTTCTTTAGATGTTATGTATTCAAATCTGTTATGATATTTTTCATTGAGTATGTCTTTAGATTTCATTACTATTTTGGGTGAATTGGCAGTATCGGTAGAGGGTTGGACGCCATGCTTTCTAGCATAGTTACGTCCCTTTACAGTCTGAGTTCAAATCCCGCCGAGGTTAACTTAGCCTTTCATCCTTACGGGGTCGATAAAATAAAGTACCACTAATGTACTGGGTAATTGCTGGCCTTGTGCCTAAAGTAGATCCAATTACTATTTTGAAAACACTATTAAATTCATTATTTTCTCTGTAAATATAAATGAATGTGTGAGGAGCAAGAGAAACGGGGGATTAATTGGTAGCAGAAAGGAGTGGTGAGGGAAAGAAAGAGGAGGAAAAAGAGACTATTTCAAAATTATGTCCCGTGTAACCTATTGGGACTACTAGAGTATCTTTCCTCAAACTTTATCTATGGGAAAATTTGAGCTTAGCTCTGCAGAGATAATGATACATGTCAATTATAGGGGTAGAGAGCCAACAGCTCTGTTTTCATCAGTGGTCTGTACTTCCTCATAGTGGCTTTATAATCTACATATCAACAGCATTTTTACAGCCAGATTTTCCATGCTCACATGGCTATATGAGTGTGTGCGTGTGTGTATGTGTGTGTGTGTGTACATATAAATATATATATATACACGCACACACACATATATATACACACACACACATATATATACACACACACACACACACACACACATATATACACACACACACACATATATACACACACACACACATTTATATACACACACACACACACACATTTATATACACACACATTTATATATACTCACACACATTTATATACACTCGCACACATTTATATACACTCACACACATTTATATACACTCACACATATATATATATTATACACTCACACACACACATATATATACATATATATAAATATGTCTGAGTGTATGTTTGTATATATAAGCAAGACTATCTAATGACAACCCATCCAATGCATGCAACTTTGGAAACTAGACACAAAATTACTATATATATAAGGTGAATTGGCAGAGTCATTAAGGTATCGGATAGAATGCTTTATGGTATTCGTCCCACCTCATTGCACGATTTGAGTTCAAATCCCGCCATAGTCAGCTTTGCCTTTCATCCTTTCGAGTTTGATAAAAAAAAGTACCTCTTTAGTACTGGGGTCGATTCTTCCTCTATAGAAAAATTGGTTGTGTTCAGACTTGGAGAGCGTTGGGCTCCACAAAGTTTAGAAAGTGCCCTAGACATGCCATTTGACAGTGCCTCTACAACTCCACAAGAAGTTATAGGATCTTTATCTTTTATGTGTGTGTGAATACATACATGCAATGCATATATATACTCACACACATACATACAGCTACATAGAATTGGACAATAGCTAAATAATTAAGCTTGTGACTTATCTACTGGTCCTACAAAACATGTGAATCAAGAATTGAGACAAGGTTGTATGTAAAATGGGTGAAGTATGACTTAACTACTGGACCTACAAAACCTTATATGTGATTTAAGTACTGAACCCAGAATGTTGTATGTAAAATGAGGTTAAGACTTATCTATTGGGCCTACAAAACCTTAAATGTGACATATATGCAGGGCTGTATAAAGTAGTTCACTTGAGTTTAAAAAAAGAAATCATAATTTCGTTATGCATGTTTATCTAATCCTCTATTTTGTGGTCAGTGTGAAGCCAGCTGTGAGTAGATAGGTAGATATAGATAGCGAGCACTTAAAACTCCTTGGGACAGGGGGCTTTTATTTCTAACAGAAGAACTCAAGAGATAAGAACAGAAATATTTTCTCCTCATAATATTCAGGGGATATATAAATATATATATATATATATAGTAATAATAATTACGAAGAGCAAAATCCAAATATATATATATATTATCTTACTCAGGGTATTTGATTTAAGAACAGGTACAGAAATAGGTTACATCTCATCCATCTTCAGAAAATAGATAACATATATACATACATACAGGTACTGTATATTATATACTCATTTATAAGGTGCATCATTTACCATGAAAATATGTCATGAAAAACCATCATGCAAACTTATTTATTGGACATACATAGTCTTAATTCAAAAATATATGACACATTTAAATATATGTAAAATGGAGGTGTGACCTAGACAAGTATATATGGCATATGTTTCTTAATCTCTCCAGCAGATAAGCTTAAGCAACAGATACTGAGCATTTATTAAAGAAGGACACATACATATTGAACACTTGTACAGTCTTCAATGTGAACAATCATCATCATCAACATATACAAAATTTTCAGCAAACTGCAATATATTTCTCAATTTCACTTATGCTACTTATGTTCTCTTTGGACAATGCATGACTGTTAAACTTTCTATATATTTGGTGCCCACTATCAATATAAAAGTCATTATAAGGTCTTGTGTATTTAAAATAGCCCACTCTATATCTATATAGCGTTATTCAAAGAAATAATTGTAAGTCTTGTGAGGTAAACTTAACTCATAACATCCTGTACCATATCAAAATACAGAAGCAAGTTAAATGAATATCAACGATTTAATTGATGAATTCAGAACTGATAAAAAATATTTTGCTTTTGAAGATGTTTGTGATGTACTGATAAGGTTTGTTACTAAATGTATTTAATTCTTTAACATCTTTCTTTGCATCATATATTTTAAGTGGATCTGTTTTTATTATTATGTAATAGATTAACAATTGGAACATTATTTTGATCATAATTGACTATTTCACATTAAATATTAAAGTCTTTAAAATACTACAAATTTTCACCATGGTCTGTGCACAAATAAAAATACTATAAATATTTGATTTAACAAACCATTTTTAAGGCAATTTCTGCTATATCATTAGAGGATGTTAAGAGTAACTCCATTACCTGGTTTAACACCACCAACTGGCCACTGGGTAACTTTAGCAGAGTTCACTCTGTAGCAAACATGCAAACCATGTCTCCAGTTTGAGGATACCTTACTCTTTCCTTTTTCCTCCTACCAATCTCAGAGGTATTGAAAAAGGCCATGGGCACTGCTCCTCCTTCCCACCAGTTTCCAAATCCCTGAAAAAGGTCATGGACATTGCCTCTCCCTCCTGCCAGTCTCAGAAGCCCTGAAAAAGGTCAGGGATACTGTCCTTCCCTGCCTGATTAACAGTAAAATAAATATACTAGCATCCATCTTTTTTCTTTCTTTCTTTCAATGATTACTTTAGAGCTTGTTAGAACATCAATAGACAAATTGAGGATGTAGAAGATAATTTATGACAGCCCTCAAAAGTTCATGAGTCTCATTAATTCACTATATTTTACTATTTTCCCACAGTATTTCAAAAGATGACATAGAAACCTTTTTATCTGTCTTTTGTCTTTCTTTTCCTCCATGACCACCAAGAAAAATTAAACTCTATATGTTTCAATTCTAATCTAACATTGCATGAGGAACCTATTCAATATTTATAAACTTTATCACTTGGATTAAGTAATGTTTGCAATAAAAAAAGAAAGACAAAAAGTAAATGAAATAGCAAAAGCAAGCGAAAGGTTGAGGAAATGGCAGACTCTTCACCCCAGTTAGGTGGTATATCTCACCTGTGCCCCAGGGACATAATGGCTAAGGCATTGCTGCAGAGAACAGCCAGTGACACCTGCTGCATCAGCCACTCCATCTCATAGAACTCCTACCTAAACAAATTAAACACTATTTCTTGGAATACTTCTCTGGTGAATAAACATGGAAATATTGAATAAACATGGAAATATTCGACAAATACAGTGTACTGAATAAAATTTCATAAATCAAAGAAAACTATTCTAAATTAGGCCAGGAAACTGCAACTATTTAACCTATTTTGGGTGGTTCTTAGGAAAAGTTGAATTATTCTTTTATTTATATATATATATATATATATATAAGCTCACAGATGCGTTGATGAAGGACTGTGACAAATAGAGAGATACTGTGCTGAAGAGGACCCATCTCACCCTTGCAAGCAGGGAAAAGCAGACGTAAAATGATGATATATATATATATTAAAATAAAAGTCATGACTTATGACCCAAACATTGAAACAATTTCAGTTAAGAACCAAAGCCAAAAATCTCATTGAGTAAGAAAAAAGTTAGCTAAATTCATGTTTACTTGTATGTATTTTTGTTGATAAGAAATTTGTCGTACTCAGGCCTGGAGAGGGGATGGGCTCTACTCGGTTTTAAAATGCCCTAAGAAATGCTGCATGTCGTGCCTCTATGACTCTCTCAGGAGTTATTGGTTCATATCATACCATAGGTAAGGTATTTTAAAAGAAATAGTGTGTATCAGGAATGTTGTGCAGTTAGGTAATATGTATTTATTTCATTTATATCACTTATATATCAATAATGCTTTTGGTAGAATTCCTTGCTGTGTTCACTTCTGACCCTTTATACGTTCAGTTCAAATCCTATCAAGTTTTATTTTGCCTTTCATCATTCTGGGCTCAATAAAATAAAGTAGAAGTCAACAAGTACTTGAGGGCAATTTATGTATGTATGTATATATATATATAAACATCATCATTTTCCATGCTTGTATGGATTAGACATGAAACAAGTTATGAAACAAGTCAGGTCAGGTGACCATGTCTTGCACATATAGATGTGTATTTCGGCTTGAGTTCTACAGTTGGATGCCCTTCCTAATGCTAACCACATTACTGGATGCTTTTAATGTTGTGGCACCAGCTCACAATACAGGGAAGACTTAGTGTGTGTGTGTATATATATATATATATATATATATATATATATATCATCATCATCATCATCGTTTAACGTCCATCTTCCACGCTAACATTGGTTAGACGGGAGTTGTCCCGCTTGAGGCAAGATTGGTCAGGTGACCATGTCTCGCTCGTATAGGACTATCTGGCAGGTTTTCTATGGTTGGATGCCCTTCTTAACACTAACCAAATTTACAGTGTGGACTGGGAGCTTTTTACCGTGTTACCTACACAACTACATTACAGTGTGGACTATTTTTTTTTTGGGGGGGGGGGGGGTTTCCCTCCCTTTTCTTTTTCCTTCTTTTATATATATATATATATATCTACACACAGATGTATGTATATATATGTGTGTGTGTGCATGTGTGTAAATATAGATAGATATATATATATACACACACACACACATGTATATATTGTAAAAGCTTCTAAGAGGATTCTCTACTTTTGAAACCGATTTATTTGACCTCCATGAAACAAATAAAAAAAAACCACCATCAGCCCTAATTAAGTCTATGATACAAGAAGTTACTTCACATAAAACAAAATAATAAACTACTATATTAAAACTGGCCATCAGAGAGAGAGTGGGTGGTGTAACGTGTACTCTGTGGCTTCTATAACTATATATATATACACACACACACACTCACATACATATATTTATATATCATGCAAGGGTGGAAAAATAGATGTTAAATGATGATGGTGATGGTGATATATACACACACATATATATATATATATATATATTATATAAAAAAATATATGTTGATGATATATATATATATATATAAACACACACATATACACACATATATATATAATACACACAGACACACAAACAGCGTCACTACTGCTCACAGATCAGTCACCTACATTATGTGGTTGTAAAGTCTGTCATTTTGGGGTAGAATATGAGAGATAAAAGAATGAAATACAACAAAAAATGAGGAAATGAAAATAGGTTACAGTGAAACAAATGGTTGTTATATTACTTAAGAACTCCTAGATTTCTCTAACCCTAACACCAATACTACTACTACACCAACACACGGCTGTTTTATTACAGAGAAAATATCAAAATTATAATTTCTATAAAAGAAGGACATTTTTGGTAGCTACACTTCTAACATCACCAGTACAACATAACACCACCAACACCACTAACACTACACTATAACACCACCACCAAACCACACTACAACACCCAAACACCATTATTACCACCCAAACACTACCAACACTACACCCCAAACATTACTATACCATAACAACACAACCACCACCATCACAACATCACCAATACCCCCACTACATCCTCATGCTCACAGCACCCAAAAAAACCAGCCCTTACACACCCAACATCAAATATCACCACTACATCCCAACATCACCAACACCACTATATCCCAACACCACCACCACAACATCACCATCACCACTAACACTTCACCATAACACCACCACCAAACCACAAACATCACTACACCACCACTATTACACCCAAACACCACTACTACTACCCAAACACTACCAACACTACGCCCCAAACATTACTACACCATAACAACACAACCAACACCACTTCACTACCCCACTACATCCTCACACACCCAACATCAAACATCACCACTACACACCCAACATCAAACATCACCACTACACCCCAACATCACAACCACATCACCACCACTACACTACCAACAACAAACTCTTGAAAGGACAAACAAATATCAACATAATATATTTCTGTCTAAGAATAAAATCTTCAGTTGTTCGTAACTGAAACTTAAAGTGATAATAGCCATTTCATAGAATTATACTTACAAATTATTATACTCAACTTAGTAGCAGAAAGATAACAAATTCTTATGAAGGATTAGAAACCCACACAACAAAAAATAATAACCATAATAAACACATAAGACCCACATCAAATAAACAGAGGAAAAAAAGGAATCCCTCTTTTTAGTTGCTCCTTTATATATACACTAGCAGAATGGCCCGGCGTTGCTCGGGATTTGCTCTAGGGTTCTTATATATTTGATATATATTTATCCTTTCGAGCCTCGTGAAATAAATATGCTTGTTTATATTTTGTTATTGTGTATGCAAAAATATCTGTCCATGAATATATAAATATTAAAATAACAGATTAAAGTTTAACACTTAACAGGATCTTCTGAAACTAAAAAAATCAATCTGTGAACGCAGAAAATGAATCGCTGCTTTCACCCTTAACGGGATATTCTACCTAAAAGCAGTATGAAGTACACTAAGACTAACTGATGTAATCGTTGGCCTTGTTTGTTTATATTTTGTTTTTGTGTATGCAAAAATATCTGTACACGAATATCTATATTAAAATAACATATTAATGTTTAAGCAAAGAATCGCTGCTTTCAACCTTAACGGGATCTTCTTAAACTAAAAAAAAACAATCTGGAAAACAGGAAGACGATACTTTGGTTCGTGAAGACGTTCCCTGGCATAAGAATATATATACACACACACACTGATCGCGTCATAATGACGTAATGCAGACAGTCAGGCATACAGACAGATATTATGAAGGCGCGACGTCATATCTATGCATCTATCTAAAAAGAGAAAGAGATCGCTAAATCGCCTACTGCAGTCCCTAGGGCATTGAACATTTGAAATTTGTTTTACTCAGAAGACTCAATAGGACCATAAGCATTACATGTGTAAAGTTTGAAAAAAAACGGTTGGGTACTTCTCGAGTTTTAGGGGAACAGACACACAGACAGACATCCTCTGTTTATATATATATATATATATATATATATAGTTATACTTGGGGAGGGTCATATTTGTGTAATAATATTGCCAGAATTAATAACAGAACACACTCACTGTTTGGTTGGTTTTTACTTCTGTGTCTTTTATATCAGTTAATTTAATTTATTCTGTCCTCAATGTTACCATTGACTGACCAACGGTCAAAAATACAGATATAATATAGACACAAACACATATATATAGTCTAACAAAGTTCTTTCGTTGCACATCTGCAACATCGTCAGTGGTGCTATTATGTTTCCTCTTGTTGTATTGTATGCCTACGCCATCTTTATTTAGTCTGTTTATTTATTTATTTATTTTTTTTGTCTTCTCTGCGCATGCGTTTGCGTGTGTGTATAGTGTTTGATGTGTGTTTGTGTTTGGGTGACTGTGTATTGGTTATTGTATTCTATCTTAGTTTACTAGTGTGTGTTTATATGTGTTTGTTGTTATTGTGCTTGTGTATGTATTTATTTATTTATTTATACTTCTCTTAGGTCAGTATTGTTTGTTTGGGTGTTGTTATTCCATTCATTTTTTCTGTTTAGCCTTGGCCTTCTAAGTTCTATTTCGCTGGCCTCTCTGATTTGCCTTATCTGCTGGGTCATTTCTACGTTTAGATATTATTCTAATTTCTATGTTGTCTATGTTACCGTTGTGTTGTTGTCTGGCATGTTTGTATAGTACTGAACCGTTTTTTCATCCTTTTAGTTCCCCCCAGTGTTGGTCTATCCTTTCACCTATGCTACGAGCTGTCTCACCTATGTAAGCATAATAACAATAATAGCAACACACACAACTATGACGACCCCTTAGAGAAACTATTCTTCAATCCAGCTGACAAAACATATAAGATGGGTAATATCTATCCTACGAGGTTACCCTTTAATAAAAGAGTTTACATACCACAACAAATAGATGACGAGACAGAGGTACCGTTCACCATAGCTAGAAATAAGATTAGACAAATAGTAGACCGGTATACTAAGAGACAGAGCAGACCAGAGGCCCAACAACTTGGGAGGAAACCTGTAGAAGGCTTGATTAGCCTCAAGCAGCGCACAAGGGATGGTGAGGTAGTATGTCTACCCACGGATAAGTCTGGTAGGATGTCAATAGAGAGCATGCCGAACTACATCGAGGCTATGCAACCCCACATCACCAACACGAGCGAAATTGCACAGCAAATACATGATGGGAGAGAGAAAATCCTCAACGCTCACATGATGATGTGGACTGACATCCTAAAGCCAAGCAGACGCACTGTCAACAACTTCCAGGCGTCTAACAATAGCATACCACCCTTGTATGGGCTCCGCAAAGACCATAAGACAGTCGACAACCCAACAACAGGACCACCAACAAGACCTGTATGCGGAGCAAATATAGCTAGCAACTACAGGATCTCCTACTTCCTCTCAATAGTTATACGCCCCATAATCAAGATTCCCCCAGATGTATGTGACAGTACAGAGGACCTCCTCAGCAGAATCAGTGAGTGCAACAAAAACAAAAACCTATCCAACTGCATAATAGGCAGTATGGATGTGGTATCACTGTACCCATCCATTAACATTGATTTTGCTGTAGAAAAATGTGTGGAGATGAACATTGAGAGTGAGGTGGAGTTCTGCGACGTCAACACAGACGAACTGGGCCTCCTACTTAGACTTACCTATGACACTGACTACCTAGACAGCCATGACCTTAGACGTTTCTGCCCTAGTAGACCCATAGAGGTAGATCCCCCACCATAACGTCAATGGCAAAAAAGACTCCCATGGGAAGGTGGATTGGGTGGACCAAAGCTATACGGACCCCCCAAAACAATGATCAGGTAAGAAAAATGGTCGCACATGCAATAGGGGCTAGTATCAAAACTACCCTAAAGGGCCACATATTCAAATTCAACGAGAAGATCTACACCCAAAATGAGGGAGCAGCCATTGGCGTCAGCATAGCTGGTGACGTTGCCAACCTTTTTATGGTATGGTGGGAAAGGAGACTCAAATATCTCCTTGATGAGAGCTCCATAGACCTCATCATGTACTCTCGTTACGTAGACGACATCAATATAGTAATAAGGACATCCCCACAAGAGAGCAATAACAAGTTTGATTTAGAACGTAGCACAATGGAAAGCATCTAGCAGATAGCTAATTCCATACACCAGAGTATAACTGTAACTATCGACTACCCTTCCAAACACCCTAACAATAGACTACCTGTATTAGACACGGAACTCTGGATTAACACTATAGACGAGAGAGCCCAAATTCTCCACTCTCACTATGCTAAACCCATGGCCTCCAAATACCTGATACTCAAAAACTCAGCAATGTCCAGTAGTACTAAGTTTAAGATTCTGATCGCAGACTTGGTATGAGTGATGAAGAACGTGTCCCGCATGTGCGACCCAACAGAAATGGAAAGACACATCCAACACTTCATCAACCGCATGCAGTTCTCTGGCTACAACCAAAGAGACAGAATCAGAGTATACAAAGGAGCCACGGAGAAGTATAAGACCCTCATAGAACTGGACATGAAAGGAATTTTCCCATTATACAGGAGCAAATCATGGAATAGCTTAGATAGGACTAGACATAAGATAGGGAAAGCCACCTCATGGTACGACAACCAGAGATACCAGAGTGTCATGTTTGTGGACGCTACCCCTGGAGGGAAATTAGCTAACCAGTGTAGAAAGGCTCTGAGAAAGACCCACTTAAAGATTAAGGTGGCAGAAAAGCCAGGAACCACCATAAAATCCCTGATCAGCAAAACCTACCCTTTTAAGAAAACCCACTGTACTAATAGGAAATGTATTATATGTAAAGTAAACCCTCGGATAAACTGTAAAACTAGAAACGTAGTCTATAGCATAAGATGTACAGAGGGTACTTGCAGAAACATGACAACAACATACATAGGTGAGACAGCTCGTAGCATAGGTGAAAGGATAGACCAACACTGGGGGAACTAAAAGGACGAAAAAACGGTTCAGTACTATACGAACATGCCAGACAACACAACGGTAACATAAACATAGAAATTAGAATAATATCTAAACATAGAAATGACCCAGCAGATAGGCAAATCAGAGAGACCAGCGAAATAGAACTTAGAAGGCCAAGGCTAAACAGAAAAATGAATGGAATAACAACACCCAAACAAACAATACTGACCTAAGAGAAGTATAAATAAATAAATACATACACAAGCACAATAACAACAAACACATATAAACACACATAGTAAACTAAGATAGAATACAATAACCAATACACAGTCACCCAAACACGAACACACATCAAACACTATACACACACGCAAACGCATGCGCAGAGAAGACAAATAAATAAATAAATAAATAAATAAACAGACTAAATAAAGATGGCGTAGTCAATGGTAAGATTGAGGACCGAATAAATTAAATTAACCGATATAAAAGACAGAGAAGCGAAAACCAACCAAACAGTGAGTGTGTTCTGTTATTAATTCAGGCAATATTATTACACAAATATGACCCTCCCCAAGTATAACAATATTTGTTTCGACACAATTTTATATCAAAAACCTCGCAAAACTAATATATATATATATATATATACATAAACGCACATAAATATACATCATCATCATTTTACGTCCACTTTTCCCTGCTTGCAAGGGTGGGACGGGAACTGATTCTGGCTTGATATCTACAGCTGGATGCCCTTCCTAACACCAACCTCATTTACAGTGAGTGCTGGGTGGTTTTTGCCGTGGCACCTACACGACCACTTTGCAGTGGAATGATGGGGACCCCTGTCCCTATCATCTCATTTCTACAGCTGAGTAAACTGGAGCAATGTGAAATAAAGTGTCTTGCTCAAGGAAACAACACATCACCCGGTCTGAGAATTGAACTCACAACCTTTCGATTGCAAGGCCAATGCTCTAACCACTAAGCCATGTGCCTCCATTATATATATATAAGTCTGCAGGAGACCATAAATCAAGGAACCACTCTGTGAATGAGAAGAAACCAGAGTGGGTATAAAGGAAAGTAAAAACTGAAATACAAGCTGAAACTGCTAGGCATTGTGGTTGGGTTTTTGCCTTCCTATATATGGCGCTACAACAAAAAGCACCTAAGTCTACCCTGTAAGGCAGTCTTGTTTGTGTCATGAAAAAAAAAAGATCCTAGTACACACTGTGAAATGATTGGCATTAGAATGGGCATCCAGCCATAGAAAGCCAAGCCATAAACAGAATGTATGAGCAAGACATGGTCACCTGACTTGTCTGGCCTCAGAACATGACAGCCTTTCTAACTCATGTAAGCATGGAAAATAGATCTTAAACAGTGATGATGATAATATAAATATATATATATATATATATATATATATATATATATATATACACACACATTACACACACATACGAATGACCACATATTATGAATTGACAGATTTATTCCTTTAAGTCAATTCATACCAGTGGGTAATTTTGGGGTGGTAACAATCAAAATAAGAACATGGATTGGGAAATTTGGGATTGAGATTGTTCTTCAAATGACAGTAATATTAGGAAAACTGAGATCCTAGGAAAGGCTCTTGAAACATAAATAAAGAGAGAAAATATAAGAGATCCTTCGTGACTTGTTATGGCTCATTTTCTCAGTATAATAATTGGCATAAGACCAGCCTGATGAAACAGTAGAATAATAATAATGGTTTCTGATTTAGGCACAAGGCCAACAATTTTGGGAGAGGGGAAAGTTGATTAAATCGACCTCAGTGCATACTTTATTTCATCAACCCCATAAGGATGAAAAACAAAGCTAACCTCGGCAGGATTTAAAATCAAAACAAAGGGACATGATTATGCCGCGAAGCATGGTGTCCAATGCTCTACTAATACTATCAACCCACTGCTCTAATAATAATAATTTAGGCACAAAACCAAAAATTTGAGGAAAAAGGAAAGTCGATTACATTGACCCCCTTACTCAAAGCAAAACATAAAAAGTTGGAAGAGATAACAGAAAGCATTTTGTCCAATGCTTTACTGATTCAGTCAAATAATAGTTTCTTTTCTGATTTAGGGACATAGCCAGCAATTTTTAATGGGAGGAAAAGTCAATTATATCAACCCTATTCTTGACTGGTGCTTTAGTTTATTGATCCCCTAAAGGCTAAAAAGCAAAGTTAACCCTGGTGGAATTTGAACTCAGAGTGTAAAGAGTCATAACTAAATAACACATTCCTTTTTCTAAAGGAAGTAAAGCTAACGCTGTCCACATCTCCTGTTTTAAACAATTCAGAATGACATTGGTGAAGTGCCAAACTAGTTAACCTTTCTCTTTATTACTGTCTCTTATCAAGATGACGATAACTATTGAGGTCACTGTAGAGAATTAGCAGCTAATGAACCATATAGAAAAAAATAAATTGCACAGTGAGTTGTTTGGCTAAAGACAACCACAGTAAGAAAAGTAAAATTATGGCTGGCTGTCATCCCAGAATTGTTCCAGGTAGAGCCATTACTTATCCAAATCGGGAGATCACAGCTCCAATATTACAGATATGTGGTTAGAATGACTCAAGAAAGAATTGCTGAACTGATTTTATGAGCAAAACCAGCCAGCAGGAGACCCAGGATTATACCTCAAGCAAGATGGTCAGATAAGATCCATGAGCTCGGCTGGTCTCACTTGGGGATTCAGCTGAAACAATTGGAGACAGTTTCTTGTGACAGGACCCACTGGGAGGAGTGTTTGAGAACTCTGTCCCCACGACCCTCCCAGGAAAAACACTTGGATGGATTGTATATGTAATTCAAAGAGCCAGCTATGTCACACAGACTTTTTTAAAATGAGAATTACATTAAAGGCAACATATCCATGAAATACTCAGTTACTTACTAATTAATTCAAAGAGTAGACTGTTCCATTGAGTAAATAACTGGAACATTCATTGTTGAACTACCGGAAATCATTCAATATATTTTTTAGTATAGGTTTAGGCTGACTAACATTATTAATCTGATGTAGCACACAGGAAAGAAGACTGCATTGGTGATGTATATATGGATGATGATTGCTGGATAAAAGAAGTACTAAGTAATCCCAATGGAAGGAAGCTGCAGTAGAGGAAGGCTAAGGAAGACCCTGGATCAAGGTTTTGAGAGCTAATCTCAAATTGCTGAGGCTCACAGAGGCGATGACAAAGGAATGTAATGAGCGGAGGAATGCTGTTCCGGAAAAGACCCACCCAGCCCATGCAAGCATGGAAAAGCAGCTATAAATGATGATGATGTCATCTTATTATCTTATTGCTTCCATCACACCAATATGAGTGGCTTAATAAATACCAGTAAGATACTGAGGTTGATTCAATAGATTACACCGTTTCTCCCTACAAAAATGCTATGTATTGATCTTTAATACCTGATGGTTGTTTCTAATTAAACTCTGAAATTTCCACAGGGTCAGTTAGTTACTATTATTATCATTATCATTAATTGTTTCTACTTTTGGCACAAGGCCAGCAATTACCCAGTACATTACTGGTACTTTATTTTATCGACCCCGTATGGATGAAAGGCAAAGTTAACCTCGGCGGGATTTGAACGCAGATCGTAAAGGGACGTAACTCTATGCTAGAAAGCATGTCCGACCCTCTACCGATACTGCCAATTCACCGCAGAATCTCATCTCCATACCTAACTATTCAAAGATATGTTTTATGTGTGTATAAATATCTATGATGTACTTAATGGTAGTAAATAAAAAAAAAAAAAATTTAATCCCCAAATCCCAAATATAAGAAGCGAAAAAAAACGAAGATATAACGACTTTTGCAGACATAGGGACTGTAGATTTACTATAAACTATTTAAAATCTATGACATAATATGATGAAAGAAAGGAAGAAATTATACTGTCTGACCAAGGAATAACTAGAAACTAATAATGTTTCTCTTTCTAACAGATGTTCTTCATGCTTATCGACTTTTAAACCACAATGAATGTATTATGGTAGGGGAAAAAGTGTGGCACGAGAATAAACGGTCTTGTGTGTTTATATATATATATTGGTGTAGCCAGCGCCGATTAATTAGGGTGCCAGAGACGGTTATTTTACGGGGGGGGGGGGGGCACCCCCGCTATTATTTGAAAATAAATTACCAAATTACAGAAAACACAATTCTATATTATATAGCTGTGTTTGTGTGAGTGTGTGTTTATAAAGATGTGTGCATATATATGTGTGTGCTACTTGATACTGTAATATTTTTACATACAATAACAGGGGGCCTGACTTAGCTAGCCATGACAGTAAGTGTATATACATATATTTCCATCTAAATCCATTCATGTGTGTGTGTGTGTGTGTGTGTGTGTGTGTGTGTGTGTGTGTGTGGGTGTGTGGGTGTGTGTGTGTGTGTGTGTGTGTGTGTGTGTGTGTGTGTGTGTGTGTGTGTGTGTGTGTGTGTGTGTGTGTGTGTGTGTGTGTGTGTGTGTGTGTGTGTGTGTGTGTTTTCTTTATTTTATGTAAACACAATCTAAAAAGACTCACAATAATTTACTGAATCATCATCTTGTCAAAGGTAACTGTTTTTTCATCTCTCCTGGAGTTAATAAAGTAAATGCCATAATTACATTAGAGGTGTGCTCCTGTTACATACACAAATGAGTGAGGTGAGAAAAGACGAGCCCCTACTTGGTCATTAAACTTGCTAGGAATAGTAGCCCAAGCCAGTGCTGGACTTACCTACACATTTTTATTTTATCATTAGTTATTATTTAACACTAAAATTATATACATCAAACGGGGAATTTGATTTAGCATAAATGAACCAAGTGAGAAATTAGGAATAAGAGGGATCAGATGCTGTTTACTCGAGAGAATGGCCACGTGATGCGCATGAAAGACGACAGCTGTATAAAAAAGTGCAGGGCGATCAAAATTGGTGGTAGTTACGGAGTAGGTAGACCCAGAAAAACCTGGGACGATCTGATAAATTCCGACCTTACACATTTGCATCACTCTAAGACAATGTCACTGGACCGAGCGAGATCTTTGGCGCTACGCAGTAATACAGAAGACCCGCCTTGCCTATGTACAAAGCGAAACCTACAGTCAGTAGGCACCTCTTAACCAAATATACACCCCAATCCACTACCCCTACCCTATCCGCCCACCACCCTCTCTCTATAAAGTTGGTACCACAACATCCAGTCCAAATAAATGAGATAATGAGATCGAGATCGTGTAGGTGCCACGAGAAAAAACACAGTCCAGCTGTAATGTGGCCATGTAGGTAACACGGTAAAAAGTTCCCAGTTCCACAGTGTAAATGTGGTTGGTGTTAGGAAGGGCATCCAGCCGTAGAAAACCTGCCAGATAGCCCTATATGAGCGAGACATGGTCACCCGACCAACCTTGCCTCAAGTGGGACAACTCCCGTCTAACCCATGCTAGCGTGGAAAATGGACGTTAAACGAAGATGATGATGATATTTATTCTTTATCATTAACATTAATATAAATGTATAAAAAAAATTTTATCTAAATTTTTTATCTAAATTTTTTAGAGAAGGGCCTAAAATTTCATATAGCTTAGGGCATCAGCAGGTGAAAGTCTGGCCCTAGCCAAACCGCCAAAGCACACCCTACTGTTTCAAAAGTCACGCTAGATAACGTAATCCCAGGTACAGTTTGCAATAATATATATATATATATATATATATATATATATATATATATATATGCTTTTTAACCTTTCCAAATCCAGGACCTGCTCACTCCTGTTGGAGGAACCCTTCCTAGGTTGGCCTTCACAGGTTTCTGTTTGGTTTTGATCATATCAGGGGTGTAGCCGTACTCAAAACATTTGGCCAATTTCGGGTTGGTGAAGCTATTTAACCCATAGTTGGAGTGGATGGCCGTTGACTCTGAGGAGTTCAACCGTCCTTTTAACAGCTCTTGTTTTGTTTTTTTGTGCTGCTGGGGTTCCACTTACTCTCCTCTCCAGACAAGAGTCTAATGGGGAGGCCTGTTTAGTCATCGACCACTCAACGATGAAACAGGTTGTACTAGGTTACATGGTACCAGGAAAAAGCCTTCCGATAACAATTCACTTAAAATCGTCTAGAGCAATGTTTCCGAAAATTTATTAAAAGCGGAACACTTTTTCGTTCAGAAACTTTTGGGGAATCCCCAAAGTCTAATACTGTTATATGGTCGTAATATAAATATACTCCTCTACCTTTTTTCACAGAATCCCATACACTCCTTTGCGGAACCCACTTTGGGAACCACTGGTCTAGAGAAAGGGACAGTGTCCATAGCTGTCACAGACTCTTTGAGACAAGAAAAATTGATGCTGTCAACGGTCGTAGGAAAGATGGGAATGATTTGGAATTTCAGGTGTGATTAAAAAATAAATAATCCTAGATATACACACAGACTGGATGGACACGACTGGAACGCTTTTGATCATAAGCCTTCTTGATCAGGGCGGATTTAGGGGCTAAACAACAATAACAACTGGTGGCATTTCAACAATAATTAGTTCTAAGTTTGGCTTAAAGCCACACACAAGTTTGGAGGAAGATAGGGACATGGTGGATTTAAAGGATTTAAATGATTACAGCACCCAGTTGGTACTCCTCACCACACCCACAACCACTGTCCCCACAACATAACCACATCACAACAGCAATCAACATTTTTGAACACGTGCAGCCAAATCTATTTACAAAACATTAACATCGATTTCAAGGGTATCATTGACAATAGAGCTCGAAATACAAAAGCGCAAATATCTTGTCGCATACACCAGATTCTGTGCGCATGCCCTCTTCTCTCTCACACATACACACCCGCAATATTATTTATACTGGCGGCCTTCAAAGAGCAAAACGTATATACATGTACCATGTGTGTGTGTATATATATATATATACGCACGCGCGCAAGCTTTGCTTTTTGAAGGCAGCCACAATGCAGACAATCTATAAATAATAGTCGAATAGGTCGAGTAAAGTACCCCTGGAGACGGAATCAAACGTGGGCAGAATCGTCCCCAGGAATCGAACGATACATCTGTCATATACTGGATGTCAGCGTTTAACCATATCTATCTATGTGTGTATGTGTACTCAACACATGTAGTAGACTAGACTGTTTCGTTTCTACCCTGAATGTTTTCGGTTTTGTGTGTCCGTTAAAACGACAAAGAGACGTGTGTGTGTATGTGCGCGCGCACACACACACCACTTTGGGCAAGTGTTTATGTTTATTGTTAACGTGTCTGTATAACTAAGCTAATCGATAAAATTAAATACCAGGGGGTGCTGAGTCTGACTAAACACACCCGATGGTGGTGCCTCTACATGGTTGCACTCTAATAACTGGAACCAGTAAAACAACAACAATTTATTAATCACAAGGGTTTGTATAAAGATCGAGAATGGTACAAGATGATATTGTGTGTATTTACATAAAAAAAAAAAACGTATAAGAAAGGAAAATAACTAAAATATTTGTTGATTTTCGAAAGATCAAGCAGTGTTTATTAGTCAGTGATCGTGAGGTGGAGGTGGGCTGAAGGAATTCCAAATAAACCACATCACAAAGAAAGTATAACTATAATTACCTAGTCTGTTTTGTTTTATATCCTTTTTAAAATATTCGAAATGTGTGTAATAACTGTTTCTACTTTAGGCACAAGGCCAGGTGTAATAACGAGATTTTATAGTACCCCATATATATATATATATATATATATATATATACATGTAAAGTTATATTTAAAATTGTTGGGTTACAACTAGTAAATATTTATAACTGATATAAAAGCACTCGACAAATGAAGTCGATGTTTATTACGGTATGTCGAATCTATTTATCTATAAAACTGTTTATATTGTATTTTGTCTGATGAAGGCATAGCATATTGTTAATATGATATCCCAGAAATATATATAATGAAATAAATATGGTTTTATAAATATAGTTTTCCATTTATTTAATATTGTATATATATATATATATATATATATATATATATATATATATATATATATAACAAAGGAATTGTGGTAAGGAACCAGATGGACCATAACGCACCAGAGTACTCAACACTTAGGGTAGTAGAGTGGGAAATAGGAAAAAGTATGACCCCCGACGGCAGAGCTCAAGCCGTTTCGACGGCTATTTCAGTCCAGAAATAGCCGTCGAAACGGCTTGAGCTCTGCCGTCGGGGTCATACTTTTTCCTATATATATATATATATATATATAAGCAAAGAATTATTTAATATTAAATCACCAGGAAAGTCCTTTTATACGAATGAAACAATTTTAGTCTAGTCTTGTAGAAGTAATATTTATATAAAATAAAAATGCCTATACTCTACCAACGTATTGAGTACTATTTTAAACTGTAACCACTCCCACCCGACACCCATAATTATATATATATATATATATATATATATATATATATAGGAGGTTATTGCATAATCGTTCATAGAAATACAAAACCATTAAATATATGAGCACTCAATATATAAAGTAGAGTGAATATATATTATTGTTTTTCGAAGTAACAAGTGACAATGACTTCGAAGTTTGGGCTGTAAAATGCCTCCCTTGACACATATGTGCTAACAAGCAAAAATATATATTTTGAAATAATGGGTGTTAAATTGAAAAGAAAAGTCAGTGATACAGGGTAATTTTTAACGTGAACGATGCTCTGTGTTTACATATGATTAAATATTGATCTTTTTGTTGTTTTTGTTTTCGTTATTTTTAAACTGAACTAAGCAACAGATTTATAAGAGATGGATCAAAAAATTAAATTAATTAAATGATATCCCTGGCTCTAAGATATTGTCAATATTTAAAAAAATGTGAAGTGGTTTGTGAACTAAGGATTGAAACCGAAACCCAGATCTAGCTTGATATGGGTTGAAGTTTAACTCTTATTCAAGATAACATCACATAAACACACATGTATGTATGTATGTTTATGTGAGTGCGTCTGAATGTGTACATATATTCTGCTTAATAGAAGGGTTTCGATCACTGTTAGAACTCCTTTGACCTATTATAGATTTGCTGTTCAATCAGGGTTGACACGGAGCTTTAAAAAACACTAGCAACAACAACAACAATAATGACAGCAATAGTAACTAAAATGAAATTATCTAAACCCAAATAAATAAAGAGGAATAGTAAAAATTAGAAAGATATGAAAATGAGCGATAGAAAATGAAAATGAGCGATAGAAAGACAGATAGAGACGCACATAGAGACAAAGTACAGGGCGAGACAGACTGAAAGACAGAGAGAGAAAGAGAGGGAGAGAAAGAGAGAGGGGAGGACAGATAGACAATCAGATAGAGAGAAGACGGAATCTTTGTCTCACCTTATGTGGAGCATTCAGCAACTTATGGACGGCCCCTATTTGACTGATGAGTGGTACATTCTTATGGAAAATGAATGTAGGAGGTCGGGTGGGTTCAAGAAACATACTGGTGTTTGAAAAAGGGTCCATGTCGTCCAGGTATTGAACACGACATATGAACGTAGCGTCCGATGACGCCATGTTGATTGCCTTTTGAAGAAATATTACCGTCTGTGTACACAATGTATGTGTATATAACACTCTCTCTCTATATATATATATATGTATATAGTATGAGAGTATGTAGTTCTCTCTCTCTTGCCTTCTTTATATATGTATGTATGTATGTATACAAGTGCGTTTGAAGAAGCTATCATCTGTCTATACAATGTGTGTGCGTGAGTGAGTGTGACTGTCTATACAATGTGTGTGCGTGAGTGAGTGTGACTGTCTATATGTGTGCGTACGTACATGTATAGCTGTACATATGTGTGAGTATGTATACGAGTGCGTTTAGAGAAACTATTTTGTCTATACAGTGTGTGTATGTATAGATACATATGAGTAAATATGTAGGTGTGTGTGCTGTATTCACTGTTTTAGTGTACCCTCCCTCTTCCCATCACCACTTGTAGCTAAATGTCTTCTTACCTCTTGTCAACAGGCTTTATCCCACTCCCACCACTTCTCACACACAGACACTTTCTATCTCTCTCTCTCTCTGTAGGTACCTATCTCCCTCTCTTACAAACTCACCCGCTAAATGTTTCTTCCTCTTTCCCTCCCGGTTTCTCTCTTAAGCTATCTATGTCTATCCTCTCTTTCTTTCTTCTCTCTCCGTATACTTTCATTCCTCCCTCGTCCTCGCTTACAAAATCTCCCTCTGTTTGTGTTTATCCCCCTCTCTCTTTATTTACGATCTTTATCTTTTTCTCCTTCTGTTTGTCTACCCTCTCTTCTTTTCGCTGTTTGTGTCCACCCTCTCTTTCTGTCTCTCTATCTGTCCGTATATGTCTCACCCTTTTTCTCTCTTAGTGTCTTTTCCTTTATACCGTTTCTGTTCAATCTTTTTTTCTGATCTGTTTCTCTATCTATCATTATCCCTCCTACACATTCTCTTATTCGTCTCTTTATCTCTTTCCCTCAGTTTCTATATTTGCTCGTATTTTGTTGTTAGCTTTTTGCTTTAAAGCCACCCATCTATCTATTTATCTGCATGTCTGTCTGACTATCTATCTATCTATCTTTTGGCCATTAAATAAAGAAATATATCTATCTTTCAGCCATTAAAAACCATGGGATGGAGAGGGCCCCTGAGTTCAGTAAGAAAGATATCTATCCATCTAAATATTTGTCTGTCTATTCTTCTCGCACTCATCTTTCATTCTCTGTTCCTCACACACACCGCTATTCGTTCTTCTCTAGCCTTCAATCTAAATTCATATCTTTTCTCCATAACTCAGTCTTACCATCTTCCATTTCCTATCTATACGACACTGTTTCATTCTCCAAAACACCCGTCCACCACGCTGCAGCCCTTTCCTTTCTCCTCTACATCTCCACCCCGCTATCTTTATCTCCTCTATACAGCCCCACCGTTCTGCTAGCAGTAAGTTATATTTCTGTTATCAAAATAGACACCCACAACGCAATATCAACAGATGCCAAGAATACGTAATGGGAATATGGAGACAAAATTTGGTCAGGATGGGGCCAAAAATATACTGCACCATTTCTTACATACAGCATTAGCTTCTCCTTATTCTTACCACACATACATATTCCTAGTTTGAATAAGTGCATTATTCGAGTCATTAGTATGGTCGCAGCTATTTGGCATCATGACTCTCAAAGTATACTTACACACACAAACACACACACACACATATATATATATATATTCGAAATGTGTGCGTCCCAACGAAAATGTCAATAATAGTTGCGGAAATCAGATAAAGTACCAATGGAAAGGGAAAAGTATAGAGATGCCATTTTTTTCCGTCTCCGGGGGACTTTACCTAATTTTCTCAACTATTATAATGATTATTTGTGTAGGGCCCAAAGATTAGAAATGTTAATACATCTTTCTACAAAAGTGAATAAAAGATAAATGTGAAAAACAAAATAGTGAAAAATCTTGCTCAAACTTTATTATTCGTATATAGATGTATTAATATATTATAATATTTCTGCTCGTTTTTGTGTCATCAGAGAAGGTATATATCATTAATGAATTTATAAATGATATTAGCAAATGTCATCTCGTTATAACAAGAAGTAGAAATGGTAATTCAATACCAAATTAGTAGAATATATTCATTTTATTTATTCTATATTAATTAACAGCGGCAACGGAAACGGTTGTTTCGGTCAGTGCGCTCCTCAGAATGCTTTAAGAAACTTACTGAAGTGAAACAACATATGTTCATTTATATATACATGGTGTCCCAAAACATATATACGCACTTCAACAGCATTCTAATAAATATAACTTGTACAGGTAATCAAAATGTGTATATATTTTGGACACACACACACATGTATGTATATATATATATACGTATGTGTGTGAACGGTGATTAACTTTAAAAAGTCTTGCTAAGGAAATGGCAGTTTTCCTAGATTTTATATTAGTTTGACTAAAAATAGTTTCAAGATTCATTTTTATCAGCATATCCCTTCTTTCAAGTACCCGTATTTTGGTGTGGGCACATGAAATGCGGCCATGAAGCAAGAAGGGTTTAAGGAATTGTGTGAGACGTTAGAATAGAAATGTACATATGATGTTTGCGACAGGTGTAGTTTTGTAGCTAGGTCTACAATGCCATAGCTTGTTTTACATGTTGAAAAATAATCGCTTTAAAACAGTATGCAGATCCCAAATAAGGAATAGATTAAAAAAGCGTTGACAAATACGAAAATCTTACATTGAGAAGTATGTGAAGCAGTATTTTCCAGTGTCCACTATCACCACCACCACTGCATTTTCATGGGGAGAACAATGACAAATAACATTTGAGTATATAAAACTGATGATTAGCATCAAAGGCACTGATCCAGGTTTACGGTGTTTCAACAGAAGTTACTTTAACAACTATGGGCGCAGCATTGTCAAATGGTTAAGAAGTTTGCTTCACAATCATTAGGTCTCATGTTCGACCGTACAGCGTAATATCGTGAACTAGAGTCATTTAACAGAGCCTCGCGTCGACCCATACCATAAATCGGGTAGATGAACAGAAGCCTGTCGGCAAGACTGTACCTGTAATTCAAAGGACCAGCCTTGTCACACACACAGTGTCACATTGAATCTCCCTGGGAATTATGTTATGGGTATACACTTCTGTGAAATTCTCAGCCACTTACACGTTAATTTCATGAGTTGGCTGTTCCATTGACTGAAAACACGGAACATTCATCGTCGAAAATAACGGAGGTCCATTCTACCTAAATAACTGATGCCAGTGAAAAGGCTATATCAAGAATATTTTCGCCAAGACTATCATCATCTTGGAATATTTTATCAACTCAGTAAGGACGAAAGGTTAACTTTACCTTTCAGCTTTGCGGGGTCGATAAAATACACCACCAGTAAGGCAATAGGGTTGATTTAATCGACTTTCCCCTCTTCCTTTCAGATGTAGAAACAATTATTTTTGTCAATTGCATTAGCTTACCTACAACTGAAACAAGATGCTTGAATATGAAAAAGATAGCCTTGCTGACTGTAAAGTGTACTCGAAGAGAACGGTACTTTATGCTTGATAGAAAATTCAAATTGATCTCAAATCATAGCCTACTGGAATATATATTTATATTTTAATAGAGAATTAATCATCCCTCCAAACAGTTTGAGAATTATTCAGTGTATTGGGTCAACTTTGAACAACCAGTCGTTCATAGAAGCTGGAGGCAATATATAGTACCATAGTATATATATATATATATATATATATATATATATATATGAAAAAGTGAGTCCTTCATCAGTGACCCTCCAACCGTCCTCGGCATTTCATCGCTTTAAGGGCCATATGCCTCAGGTTGGTGCGAACAACGGCTAAAAAAAGTCGTTGGGACACGTAAATAAAGGGGGACGCTAGAGTAACAACAAAAAGGGTTTAAGCAACGGAAAGTGAGTAGAAATAGACAAGTCCCAGATCTCTATGAATATAAACTCTGTGAAATCGTGAACAAGAGACGAAAGACCATCGAACCTGGTAGAAATGTGAGCAAAGAAAGAATTTCGCCCAAGTTTGACGGGGGGAAAAAAGAGAGAGAGAGAGACAGAGAAAGGAGAGAAGAAGAAGAAGAAGAAGAAGAAGATAAGGTGGTCTGGTCTGCGAATTCGGTAAACGCAAGTTTTGTGAAGTCACAGACGAAAGAGAGAGAGAAAAAAATTCCATACCAGCTCGGTCAAGACTGCGCGAGAAAAGAATTACACACAGGTCAAACTTGAAGGAGGAGGAGGAAAGAGGAGGAGGAGAGGTAGTGACAGAGAATGAGTGAGTGAAAGTTGAGGAGATATATATATAGGAGTAAGTAAGACCCCGACGGCTGAGCTCAAGCCGTTTCGACGGCTAATTCTGTACAGAATTAGCCGTCGAAACGGCTTGAGCTCAGCCGTCGGGGTCTTACTTACTCCTATTACCCACTCTACTACCCTAAGTTTTGAGTACTTTGGTGCGTTATGGTCCACCTGGTTCCTTACCACTTTTCCCTCGCTATATATATATATATATATATATATATATATATATATATATATATATATATATATATATATATATATATATATATATATATATATATATATATATATATATATATATAGAACTATAGCTTAGGGTTGTATAAAACAAACTGGCATCAACGTATTACAAATGAAAGTGTATGCAGAAACGTGCCCAAGATACAACTACAATTGCTTGAAGAAGGTTACGATTTGCAGGGCGTTGCCAGGTAGTTATTCATAAGCTACAATTGTGAGGAACAATGGGAGCAATGGAAAATCGTGAATTGTGGTGAGACTTTGCCAGGAATGTTCGACTGTGATCGCAATGATGATGATAATGATAAAGCGAGTGCAAAATTACTGACTTGAAATTAATAGTCTGTATACATTTAGAACATCGGATTGAATGCTTTGCGGTATTCGTTCCCGGTTCTCTGCGCTCTCTGATTTCAAATTTCCGTCGTTTTCAACTTTTCCTTTTATCTTTCGAGGTCATCGATAAAAATGTAACAATCTAATACTGTAGTCGACCCCCCCCCCCCCTCCCTCTCTCCTTCTATGAAATAAATCGGCAGTGTTCAGACCTGGAAAAGGATGTGTTCCACCAAGTTTAAAATGCCCAAAGACTCGCCATAATTCACAACGGCGCCCAGAAGACTCCACCGGGAGGTACAGTACCTCACATACATTCAAAATGTCCCGGATCTCGGAAATATTCCGGATATTGGATCAACCCTAAACATCCAGTCGTTAATAAAAGTTGAAGGAAGTATAGTACTATATTACTGTATGGTAATTGATCTGTGCACTTGCAGACATTTAATTCGATGTTTAATGGAACTCCGGAATGTTCCGGATATCGGATCAACCAGTCGTTAATAAAAGTTATAAGTTGTATAGTACTATATACTAAAAGAACAAACACAAATTCTTGTAAATAGTTAGTGTATTAAATCTCGGAATAGTAATAAAACATTAAGTGCAGAGCCCCTAAAAATACGAGGTTCATAACATATGCTACGTTTGTTACTAAGTTAAGCCGGTAAAAGTTTCACTAACCCAGTTATTTAATTGTTATAAGCATCTTATAAAATACACTCTATGAAGCAACCCCTCCCCACCCTTAAAAACACGTATGAGCATCATATAACATCTACTCTATCAAATAGAGAGAGGGAGGAAGGGAGAAAGAGGGAGAGAGATAGAGAAAAAACACGTATAAGAGAGGATATAAAATGAAAGATAAGTGTTTGTGTATTTATATACGTAAGATGGGTGAGACGAAGTTAGAACGTATAAATATACTCCTATCCATCAGACTCCCTGTGTTCAATGACTTTTTCCCTTCCCCTCGGCCTCTTTGCCTCCACTCTCTCTATCTCCCTCTTCTATTCATCACAGGTTTGATATTTTCCAGTGAGTCGAAGGGGTTGGCGATTTCCTAGTAATGTACGTATCTTCAATTTTGATAAGGGCACTTAGCTGACTTAAGAACTTCACACTGGGTCTTTTAATAATAACATTGCTTGATTACTAGATACGAAGACATAGCATGGCCAAATGGTTAAGAAGTTCGCTTCACAATCATTAGGTCCCTGGTTCGATCCCACTGTGTGGTATCTTGGGCAAGTATCATTTATCAGAGCCTTGTGTCGACCCATGTCTTGTGAGTTCAAATAGACTGTACCTGTAATTCAAAAAGCCAGCTTTCTCATATGCTGTGTCACGCTGAATCTCCCTGAGAATTGCGTTAAGGGTATACGTAGCTGTGGAATCCTCAACCACTTGTAATATAATACAAAGTAGAATGTACGTGTAATTTGATGGGGGCAACCTTGTCATACACGGTGTCACGCTGAATCTCCCTAAGAATTGTGTGAAGCGTACACGTGTCTATGGAATCCTCTGCCACTTACACGCTAATTTCATGATTAGGCTGTTCAACTGATTGAACAACTGGAACTATCATCGTCGTAACCAACTGCGGTCCATTCCACTACTTGACACACAGACCTCAAACCAAAGTAATTTCTCGAGGAGGACATATATATGCACTTACACACACGCGCACACACACACACACACACACACACACACACACACACACACATACATACATACATACATACATACATACATACATACATACATACATACATATATATATATATATACACATGATTGTCCATTTTCTTACTCATACAACTAAGAATGGTTAAAAGCTGATTCACGTGTTTTGTTTTGTTTTACATTTTCTTTGTTTTCGCCTTGTTTCTTATATTTTCTACTGGATATCCTTTAAAATGTTCCTACTGTCACTTTGACATGACCTTTAGCTGCAATATATGTATGGGTGACGTAATAGCTGGTGGAGTC